>LPNX010772894.1:319679-475132 GCA_001517045.1 Pseudotsuga menziesii | reverse complement strand
TGACCCCAAATATAGGGAAGTTGCCACCTGCAACCTAGGAAGTGTTTGAGGATGCTGCCACTTGTCCTTTTGCCTTTCCACCTAGTTCCATCCACCAGTTTTACCAGTAACCTCTTTTAACAGCTCTCCCATGCTGTTGTCTCCATAATTTATTTATTTATTAATAAAATATTCTGACTTACACTCCATTACTGTTGACTCTGCGGAGTCATCAATCCCTACTTAGGATTAAGTTTAACATAATGTCTCAGAAATATAATAAAACAATTTACATAATATTACAAAATTGGGGTATGTGACAATGGATGTCATTCTTATCTACAACACTATCATCTTTGGAAACTTAATTTATGCTTGGAAACTTTGTTTCCTCTAAATCTTTGTAATCTAAATTTCTTCTCCACATATTTCCATGAGGCCCTTCTCACATATTTTACATTTCTTTGTCTTTTCATACCTTGATCTTTTCTCTTGATTCTACAATCAGAAGCCTTGTGACCAAGCTTGTGACAGCAATGACAATATCCATAGAATGTTCTTTTATATTTGGGGAATATTTGATCTTTCGGCTTCATGACTTCCTTTTTCTTCCATCCCTTCCTTTGTTTATGAACCTCTACTGTAGCCTTCTTTTTTGTATGACTTATCAGCTTACATTCTCTAGCCATATGTCCAAAATTATTACAAGAGTAGCTATGACCGATAAAGATCTGCTTATACTTGCTTGTCATTGGTCTTTTATGCATCATATTAGTTATATCTTTATTATGAGAGGAGGGAGCGGATTTCTGACTATCCTTCTTTTCAATTGGATCCATAATTGCAGCAACATAACTCTTCTTGTTATATCCTAATCCATCTTTGTCACTTGATGGTATTCAGCCACTTAGGATGTCATCTAGAATCTTTGAGTTGTTCTTAAACTTTGACTTAATAGATTCTTCATCAACTTTATTTTTAAGATGAATAATTGTTGCCTCAAGTCTTTTAGAGTCTTGTGTTTTAGTACTTTCTTTGAACTTCTCATTAATGGTCTACTGATCTTTTATCCTCTTTACTTCTCCCTTGAAGTTAGAAACTTCTTATGTTAAGCTCTCGGCCCCTTTCATGCTAACCATCACTTGTTGTCTTGAATTGTGCAACTTTTCTTGGAGGGTCTTTAATTCCTCTTCTTTTGATTCTTCTCTTCTTTGTATTTTGACAATTGTTCTTTCAATTATTTGTTCCTTCTTCTACATTTCTCAATTTCCTCAAGAGAACTTCTAAGTTCAGACTCTATGTCCTCCTCTCCTTGTACATCTGATTCATCATCTAAAGTTTGAGTTTCTATTCTCATGAATAGAATTTCTTCATCTTCACTTATCTCTTCATCTTCATTGTCTTCCATGGAATATAATTTTTTCTTCTTTTTATTAAATTTATTCGTGTATATGGTTTTACTCTTTTGATATTTCTTATGACTCCAAGTTTCTTCATCATCACTATCCTCTTGGTTTGGGTAAGGACACTTTGTGGCAAAATGTCCAATTCTTCCACAGTTAAAGCACTTTAGTGGTAGCTTTCCTTTGTACTTTCCAGTACCTTTCTCAAGATTCTTGATGAAAAGAGCTTTTTCACCATCTGAGTTCTCTAACTGGTTCTTGGGTAAAGCTTAAAATTTCTTTCATTGTTTTGTAGCTTTAAATGTTGGCTCTTTTCTTGATGGTCCATTTTGTTTTGTTCTCATCTCATATGCATTGAAGATCCCATGTAGCTCATCCAATGTCAAAGTTCAATATCATCTCGATCTTCTACAGTAGACACTTTTGGGTTATATATTATTGGTAGGGTACTTAGTATTTTTTCAATTAATTATTTCTCCTTTATTTCTCCTCCAGAACCTTTAATAGCATTGACAATTTCATCTAATCTTAGAAGGTATTTTGCAATATTTTATTCTTCTTTCATCTTTAGACTTTCGAACTGCCCTTTGTATGTTTGAAGTTTGTATTTTTTGACTTTGGAAACCCCTTCATAAGCAATTTTTAATTTTTCCCAAGCATGTTTATTGTCTTACATTGCATGATTTTAACAAACATTGAATCTGCTAATACTTTCAAAATTGCATTTAAATCTTTTGCATTGGATTCACATTCATATAGTTCATATCTATTTGTAGGTAGGTTGTCTGGTATTTTATACCCTTTTTCAACAGAACTCCAAATTTTGCATCCAAGAGATATTAGATGGCATCTCATTCTTACACTCCAAAATGCATAATTATTTCTTGTAAATAATGGAGGTTTGTTAGTAGCTAACCCTTCTTGTTGGTCCATAGTGGTTTTTAATAGGATATTCCTTCAAATGGTTTAGACTGTAGTGAAGGATCCTTCTCTGATACCAATTGTTGGAATATTGGACAATACTAAGAGGGGGGGTGAATCGGTATTCATAACTTTTAACAATTTAAAACCACTTTTAATTTATTCATTAAAACACAGAATCAACAAGATACACATAACACAACATTTATCGTGGAATCCCAATTGGGAAAACCACAAACGCTTTCTATAACTACAAAATTATATTGACAACTATTTTTGCAAGTTACAACTTGTTGGAGACACCAATGCCCAAGTTTTTCAACTACAACTGAAGCAAGTTGCAACACCCTGGTTTATGCCTGCTCCAACAGACAAGGATGCTACAACACCCTACTATTCCAGCCACTACTGGAATGAGGATACAACCCCCTTGCAGGCTTGAAAATTTCCCTAGCACCACCCTACCACCCTATTCGTATTTTATAAGTCTTCCAGATCTTCTTCAAATTCTGTCACTGGTTTTTCCTCATTGCTTGGTCTCTATCTTTTCTTGTTGCTACATTGATCTAAACTACTGAGACATGTTTCTTCCACTTCAAAATTTTGTTTAAATACCTCTTTAATAATGTATTTGAACCATTGTGTATTTTCATCATCATGTCATTTCATTAAAACATTTTCACCAATGCATCTCTTCATTATGGAAACGTGCATTTTCATGAACTGGTGCAAAATAGCCTGAACCCTGTTTTGGTAGACCTATAAATTTGTTTTCAAGAACCTTTTAGGAGAAATAATACCATGGTCAGATGCACACATAAACAAGCTACATCACAATGGTCTCATATTATTTTTATTAGTTTCCTACAAAATATGGCAGGCATTTTACTGAGGCCACTTAGGCATATTTCCTAGAACTAAAAAAGTGCAAATCATGCCAAAAAGCACTTTAGGTAGAATAATAACTTCACTTACTGAGACTTTCTTGACAAACCAATATTATTGTTAAATGCATAAGACAAAAATATAGATGTATATATCCTCATAATCATTTAATTCATCAAGTATAGAAGATGGCGTGTATTTTACAGAGGCCCCTTAGGCAGATTAAGAAGAATTTATACTTAGTCAAATTTTCAGTTTCAGTAAGAGTTTTAGCAAGTTGCCATACTTTTACAGAATGGTGTCAAATTGTAAAAATGACATCGGGAGAGCACTAGAACATCATCATTTGACTTTGCCGCATCATCACACATGTCATGTCATTTCCTTTGTCATTAATGAATTCCTTTGACATCAATGGAAACCACACTCAACAACTTGGTCACAAGAGCTGAAATCTCATAGATACTTGAACGATCAAGGAGGAAGCATATATGGAATGCCACCAAGCTCGGAGGTCTTCGACACAAATCTTCGCTAGTGCATGTCCCATCGCACGAATAAAGGTGTCACACTCGAACATGATGGACCATTGTCTGATTATCTGTCATTGATGTATATTGTTAACAGATGTGAGATATCCCACCAATAATGATAATGGGAATCAAGGTACAGAGTGCAAACAAACAAGTGTGAATAGATGTGTTGAGGTCAAACAATTGAGAGAATCTATCTATCAGGGGACATTGATGTATTCCCAAATTTTTCAATGGCAAGAGAACTTGCCACTGATGATTGCAAGTCTCAAGGCACTCAATGGACTCTAGATCCCTATTCTTGAATAGATGTTTTGAAGTCAAGGGAATGGAATCCGTTGGAAGGAGGGAATTAGGGCATCTCACATCAACCAAAACGAGGTACACAGAAATGCTAGATAATTTGGAAGAACACGAACAAGATGTGCACGAACTAGTAACAAATGTATCAGAGATTGTTGACATGTAGAGACAATATAACTGAGGAATGGTTGACTCAAGCTAACTTCCTTCGAACAAGAGCATAAGGGAGATGAATAATCATATACAACATAGACTCACAATGCATACTGTGACAACTCTATGACACAGGAGGCATCAACAGAGGCTCCATAGGGACTGGAAGCATAACCAATCAGTGGAGAAAACTAAGAATAATGAGTACATCTCCTAAGGTCATACTAGTAACCAAACCAATGGATTAATGTATTGTACTCTATTCGAAGGAAACACGACACGACAACTACCAATAGAACGTAATATTATTTATCGTCTGTTTTTTTTATGTTTTATGATTTTTTGGTCTTTTTCATATTTGAAAAGCTTGAAGAGGAATAAAATTGCTTATAGTGCACTAAGGAGGAAACAAGTGTCGCAGGCAAGCAACTAGTTCCAAGCAGTGGAACATAACTATTCTCAATGCAAGGAATCATATGAAGGATAAGGACACTCCAGGGTATGTCTCCTTCGGGTAAGGGATAATCAAGTTGAAAAAGATATATGGAAGGCTCTACTTGGTTAGGATTGAGGCAAGCTCAGGCTATATGGCTTATAAACTAAAGCAGGGAGATGACATAAAGCTCAATACGCCAAGCGAACATATGCAACTACAGTTACAACTTGGTACAAATGGGAGTCCTAGTAGGATATGTCTAGCATAAATTTCAAGAAATAACGTGAAGGTATTTACTCAAAGACATGGTGGGATGACAAGGGACTCCCAGACCTAAGGGAGGACGCTCAGCATGGGAACCAAATGGAAAAACGAGATCTAGCTAGGGTTCCCATGATAAGAAAATCTCTACCACTTACATAATGCCACTTCTAGTAACAGTATGAAAGTTATGTGTGATCATGAAGTGGGTTTGTACCTATGGTTAAGGTGATATGGTCATAGGATAATGCAGTATGCATGCGGAAAAATGATCCTATCCTATATGCTAGTTTAGTAATATACCTACCATAGGCATGAACAAGTGAAAGTGCATCATGAGAGGTTCCTACACAACAAAATTAGTCCAAATAGTTGAAAACGGTTAATAATAAGTTCAAACTATAGGCCAAGTGGGTAAAAAAAAAAATTAAAAATGACATTTTTACCATACCATTTGTTTTTACCCAAAATAGTGCATTTGGAGCAACTTAGACTTCGAAACTTCAAACGACAATTCTGGGAGTTACGGGCCACGAAATCCAGAGCTGTCAGGACCAGGTAATTCACAATCGCATTCCTTATTTATTCCATGGATTAATTTTTAGTTTTGTTTTGTGGATTTTTATGCATGAGGCAACCAAAATTGAGGATCCCAGCCCATGCAGGTCATAGTTCATCAAGCCGCGTATAGGGCTAGATGTACGCAAGAAAAGCAAACCATACCCACGTACATACGCTACTTTTATAAATAACAGTTGCATACAGTGCCAGGTATGTCCAATTTTATGGTGAAATCTCACAAAAATTCGGTTTTTCTTGGCAAGATGGTTTTGGAATGGAGAGAATGTGAGCACGAAGATGTTGATAGGGAAGTTATCAGTGAAGTGAATGCTAAACAAGCCTTAAGAAGGTGTGGGTTATACAAATTTTGGAACCTTGGGTGTTTGATGGCCCAACCAAGATTCCTGCAGATGTTCATGGATTACTGCAATCTAGACACGGAGGCCTTTATATTGGATGGTATGCCATTGAGACTAGAAGTAGAGGACATATACTTCATCGCAGGACTATCCCGCTGAGATGAGGTAGTGAACCTACAATATCGTGGATTGGGCATACTACTCACTATTGAGGAGTACATAGATGTGTGCTGCATTCCTGACACATAAAAGATCAGAATTCAAGATCGGGTGAATGTTATCCAGAGTCTCGGTCTCAAGATGATAGTTTTGGTATTGGCCAAGATAGCATGTTTGGCATCACTTCATCAGGATTCACGACCTCTCATGTTCTACTCGGTATAGTGCATGAGACCTATGGTATATGACTATAGCATGAAATTGTTGAGCACTATGAAACAACAATTGACTGACTACAAGCTAGGTAGGATAAATAACTTCAGGTACGCCAGTATTCTTAGCACTTTCTTCTTTGAGAGGGTATCGAGCCTCACTCCTAGATTTGAGGTCCCTCCTCACAGTATACGAGATCCATCCCAGACTCGCTGGGAGGAGGTGATGCGGAGGCTAGGGGGAGGCAGGACACCTTCTCCTTTCCCAATCGACTTCTTCCACTAGTGGTGATGACATGTCATAGCCATAGACGACTACCCCTATGAAAGGATAGACTTCCATGGAGATCCTTGCATGCCCCTACCACCAAGTTCAAAATATGGTGATATAGGTAAGATCCCATTTGTATGGTTTTTTTAATTATTAATTATTTTTGTATTTTTTATGTATTTAGGAATCAAAAACATCTTTTTGGTGGTGAAAATTACTGACATTAGCTATATTTTTTCAGACGTGGGTCCACGATGACCAGATGGTTTCCCTCGACATCGACAGAGGGGATGAGGTGAGAAGATAGTCGGTGCGGATGTTGAGCGAACGCTCTGAAACATACATGACAACATTGCCCAACTGACACATAGTATACCCATGGTGCAAGTTGAGGACTTGCCTGAGGCTATGCAGAGACATGCAGTAGGGGTACCTCGTATGTGGGTTAGGTTGTTCAGGAGGTTGGCTAATGCATTCATATGTTATCATGATCATCAATAAGGCCCGGAGGCATAGATTCCTATGTAGGCTTTTTGTATCGGTCATGTGTATTTTGGTGGATTAAAGCCCCATTTTTGTACTTATGACAGTTTGTATTATGACACCATTTTTGGACTCTATTCGAAAATAAAAACTAATACTGATCGATTTGGTATATCTACAAATATGTTTAAATGTGAATGTGATTTAAATGTTTTATGCTTGTTTATTGATGTGACTAGTGCCAACTTAACACGTAATTTGCATATGAATCGACAACATGATTATCAAGTCTAGGTATATGAATTTATGTAATAAAATCAAATTTTCATTCCAATAACCTACCCTCAAGAACCTTCTCAGTAACATAGGATCATTGTCATGTAACATCCCCATACCCCAAAATGTGGATAATTAAAATTTTTGTTTCAAGAACCCTTGTTCTCCTTTCAAAACATAGGGCATGGACATGAACACACTCTTCCAATTAATTTCCAGTCTTAGAAAGCACTGTAACAGTCTTTACGCCCTTCACAGATCCCTTCTACGACTGAAAACACCATTTTCGCATTGAACCTGTTCTTCTGCACTCCACCCTCCACACTTTCACCTTCTGCCTTCCGCTTGCGGAGTTCAGAAATACCATGTGAGACGAAGATATTCAACCACTCTTCCGCTTTCTGCTCTTCCTCGTTTAGCCTTTTTTACCACAAAACTCGGGAATCGAAACTTTAACATTCGATGGAAAGGTTCAATCATTATTCCACCTTCTACACTTCTGCTTTTCCCCTTCCGCTCGGAACTCGAAAATCGAAACTTTAACATTCGATGGAAAGGTTCAATCATCATTCTTCCTTCCACACTTCTGCTTTCCTCCTTCCACTCGGAACTTGGGGATTGGAACTTTAACATTTGACATAAAGGTTCAATCATTATTCCTCCTTCCGTGCTTTCGCTTTCTACCTTCCGTGGATGAATCCTGGGAATCAAAAAACCATCCTTCTGCCTTGTTTCAAATGCACTTTTATGCTTTCCTCCTTCTGCTTTCCTTAAGCGGATTCCAAGGAATGGAAACACTAAATCCCATGAATTCTGACCCTGCCACTAGGATTTTAGCCTCCAAGGACTTAACCAAAATGCATTGCAAAAACACAAGGCATATATAGGAGCAAAATATAGGGAAACATAAACAAGTAAACCTCTACTTAGTCATCAACAAGCATTCAACGTGAACATAGAAATTAAGCATATTCATAAGCACTCTACATAACCAGTATAGTTATCTGTAACCAAATGCATTGGATAAACAAGAATAACAAAGAATACTTGTCTTGGATGACGGTGTTGTCCTGCAACTAGCTATGTCACTGCAACAGTCCACCCAACCATAGGCCAGTGTGTTCCTTAATCTCTCAACACCACTGCCACCCCTGATATGGGCATGATTTCCATAAGGAACTAGGGAACAACAAACTTACACATAGACAAATCATATCACACATAGTCAAGCCAACCTCTAGTTGGGTTTATCAAACTATCCATCTAAGCCAACAATCAATTGGGTTTATCAGGCTGCAGTTTTATAATCCAAACAATGTTGGGTTTATCAGGATTACTTAGCCAAACCAGCATACAATTGGGTTTATCATACTATTCAGGCAGTCATCCAAGCCATCATTCACAGTGGGTTTCTTAGGCTGTCCAGCCAAGGATTATGCATGGCCAAAGCACAACAAGACACAGCCAAGCCAATATTTATTTGGGTTTATCGGGATGCTAAGGCAGTGGAAAGGTATAATGTCTATGCTAGTGGCTCATTCAAGAGTTAGGGACACCTCCACAAGGTCTATCTAGTCTGGGATCCACATTACCTGCACACCCAACACAAGGAAGCATCCCCTTCTCTGCTCCACAGTCCCTCGGGCTATTCCTTCCCTTCCAGTGCTCTTCAGGGCATGCAGTGAAGATTTACGAGCCACTCTTACCTTTTAATTAGGTTCCTCTCTGCACTAGGTTTATCAAGCCCAATCCTCTTCTCTTCCAATCCTCAATCTTGCATACAGTTCAGACCCAAACCAAGGTACAAATTACAACAAACCATAGGGAAAACACAGCAACACAGGCTCCACACTGTAACACAGAGAAAATAGGTTTGCAAACCACTCTGTAACACAATGTAAATGGATTGAACAACTCTGAACAGTGAACCACCCTACACAACCTCAAACAAAACCTTCTCTGCGAATCAGGAGAGTGAAAAAACATGCACCATCGATCCCCTCCCATGGTAGAATCAAATAGAATGACCACCACATTTAGATGAAGACTGGGTTGACAGATTGGGAATGTAATATTAGGTTTTACTTGCTTCCGAAGCAAGAACACGGCCTCTACAGACTACATGCTTGTTCAGTCACGAAATCGACTGCCATGCCTTTCTTTTCCTAAGGAATTAACTGCCTCAACCAATTTCCTGCAAGAAAATTGAATGCGCGAGCACAGAGACGAACTAGGGTAGACGGGTTAAGGAACGGGTAACTTTTGAATAGAACTATGGCTAGGATCAACTATAAAACAGATCAACGACGCACAACAATTTTGCTAAGTGAACTAGCGCAGACAAAGAAAACTTGGCGGGCATGATAATTTATGAAATCCGCTTTAGTTTAATTAAGTTCCACTATTGATCTAGATCTAATGGTTGCTAGTTCATTTCACTGGCTAGCTAGCAAGTTGTTTAATATCAACTAGCGGGGGTGAAATTTCTATTCAAAAGGATTCATTCTGTCTCACGTTTGTTGGGTGACTTGGACAACAAATAAGTGAAGGTTTTTATGCTGATTAAACTGGGTTTTGTGAGGATTGAACCTGCAATCACTCACATGGCATCTGCTGGTTTAACTCCCTCCCTATTCCTCTATGAAATCATGTTTCCATATCTTTCATGTTGCAGTTCCATAGCTAGTTGTGGTATTTTATCAAATTGTTGTATTTACATGATAATCAAAATGTTCTGTGCTTTGCCAGTACAATGAACCATAGGAATCAACCTTGATCACCTATACACAAAAATACCAATCATTGGCAGGGCTTTAGCCTTGAGATCCTTGCCATGATTCTCATACAATATATACATCATGTACAATTTAAATACCATGGGGTCAAAACTAGGGTGTTACATTCCCCTCCCCCTTACAACACCTTTGTCCTCAATGCTTAACAAAATTGAACAAAAATTCTACACTCGCACCACCCAGTGCTCTGCAAAATTGAACAAAAATGGATGTGCCAATCGCATGGCATCCTCCAGCTCCCAAGTAGCCTCCTCATGACAGTAGTGCTCCCATTGCACCTTTACCTGTCCTATGGCTCGATTCCAGAGCATGGTGACCTTCCTGTCAAGGATGTGCAATGGCTGGGTTTGGAACTCTCCCTCGAGTTCCACCTGAATCACATCCCAATTTATCACATGGTTAGGATCATGTGCATATTTCTTAAGAAAAGAAACATTAAAAACATTATGAACCCTAGTGCTAGCAGGAATGCAAGTCTATATGCAACTGGCCCTTTCCTTTTAAGCACTTCAAAAGGCCCACAGTATCTAGGTGACAGCTTGACACAACTTCCAAGCTTCAAGGAACGCTTCCTTGCCCTCACTCTGAGCTAAACATGGTCCCCAACACTGAACTCTCTATGCACTCTATGCTTGTCTGCATAGGTTTTTTGTCTGTCATGTGTTGCCTTTACATTCTGCGTGATCTTTGCAGCCTCTTGCTCCATCTCCTTGAGAAATTATGGACCAAGCACAATCATGTTCATTGGATTATCCCATGTCACAGGTGTCCTACACCTTCTTCCATACAAAGCTTCATAAGGACTCATCCCCAAGGATTGTTGATGTCCATTATTATAAGAAAAATCTACCAAGTATAGATAATCCTCCCACTTGGATGGTTTGTCCATCACATACATGTGAAGCATGTCGTCAAGCACTTGATTCACTCTCTCTGCCCGTCCATCCGTCTGAGGATGGTAGGAAGTGTTGAAGTTCAAATTTTTACCCAAATCTACAAACAAACCCTTCAAAAAATTAGAAGTGAACTTAGGATCCCTGTCAGAGACTATTTTCCTAGGCAATCCATGCAATCTGAAAATCTCCTTCATGAAGATTTTTGCAATGGCATCAGTCTTATAAGTGGACTTGAATGGTATAAAACGTGTTGCCTTTGTCAACTTTTCCACCACAACCATGATGGAATCATGTTGTCTTCAAGTCATTGGAAATCCTGTAATGAAATCCATGGAAACAACTTCCCATTTCCATTCTGGAACTGGAAAAGGCTGCAACAAACCTGTTGGGTGTTGATGCTCAACCTTCACCTGTTGACATTTCATGCACTTTGAAATATACTCAGTAATGTCCTTTTTCATTCCTGGCCAGAAATACTACTTTATGGCTGTAGCAATTGTCTTCTGATATCCTAGGTGACCAAAATATGGAGTTTGATGGATTTCATCCATAACAATTCTCCTCAAATCTGCCACATTTGGAATATAAATTATGTTTTTATAAGTAAGAATCCCATCTTCTTCCAATTTATATCCCTCATACCTATTATCAATACTTTTGGTTGCAATTGTCCTTTATGTGCTCATACAATTCATCTTCAGCAGTATTATTAACAATCTGTTGTCTCAAATCTTATTGGAAAATACTAAGAGATGTCAAGTGCATTTCATGCACCTTCCTGTGGAGTGCATCATCCACTTTATTTTCTTTTCCTTTTATGTGTTTGATTTCAAAATAAAACTCACATAAAAACTATAGCCATCTAGCTTTCCTAGCATTTAGAGTTCTCTGACCAAACAAATATTTCATACCACAATGGTCTGTCCTTAACTCAAACTTTCTGCCCATTAAGTAATGCCTCTACATCTTGAGAGCATGTACTATGGATAGAAGTTCTAGATCATGAGTAGCATAGTTCTTCTCGTGATCCTTCAACTTTCTTGCTTAATAGTATACTGGGTGGTTGTCTTGCATAAGAACTCCTCTAAGCCCTTGACCGCATGCATCAGTACACACCACAAAATATTTTTCTAGGTCTGCAATTTTCAAAACTAGTGCACTTGCGAGAATATTCTTCAACTTCTGGAAGCTTTGTTCACACCTTGGGGTCCATTCAAACTTTATCCCCTTCTTTTGCAAAGAAGTGATTGAACATGCAACCTTGGAGAATCCCTCGATGAATCTCATGTAGTATCCTACAAGGCCCATGAAAGATCTTACATTTGTCACATTTCTTGGGGTAGGCCAATCCATAATGGCCTCAATATTTTTAGGGTCCGCATATATACCCTCATCTGACATAATGTGACCTAAATAATGAATTCTATCTTTATAGAAGTCACACTTTCTCAACTTTGCATACAACTTATGCTCCCTTAGAAATTGCAAAGTCAATCTCATATGTTCTTCATGTTCTCCCTCATTCTTAGAATAAATAATAATGTCATCAAGTAAAACAAGAACAAACTTGTCCAAATACCTAATGAAAACACTATTCATAAGGCACATAAATGTAACTGGTGCATTTGTGAGATCAAATGGTGCCACCACAAACTCATAATGTCCATACCTTGTTCTGAAGGTTGTCTTATTAATGTCTTCATCCTTGATTCTTACCTTATAGTAACCAGACCTCAAGTCAATCTTGGAAAATACCTTTTCTCCTCTCGTTTGATCAAAGAGGTCATCAATTCTAGGCAAAGGGTATGTATTCTTCACAGTGACTTTGTTCAGTTGTCTGTGATCAATACACAACCTAAGTGTATCATCTTTCTTTTTCACAAACAGAACTGGTGCTCCCCAAGGAGACACACTCGGCCTGATATACTTATTTTCCAACAACTCTTACAGTTGCATCTTAAGCTCTAGAATTTATACTGTACTCATCCTGTAGGGTGTCTTAGACACTGGTGTTGATCTTGGAACGAGTTCAATTGTGAAATCAATGTCCCTCTTTGGAGGAAGCCCTATAATTTCATCAGGAAAAACATCCCTGAATTCCTGCAACACATGAAATTCCTAAAACCTAGGAGTTTCATTCTTTGTTGCCTCCAACACATGAGTTGCATACAACTGACAACCTTTCCTAAATAACTTCTTCAACCACATTGCTGAAATTTTCCTAACAGAGATCACCTTTGGAATGCCTCTTACAACCCTTAAGTTGCCTTCTTCATCTCTGCACTCAAAAGTCTTATTGTAACAATCAAGCTTTACTTTGTGTGCTTCCAACCAATCCATTCCAATGAGAACATCATAGGAACCAAGTGGTAGAGCATTTAGATCTGCATAAGTGACCAATCCATCCATAACCAATGGACACTTTCTACCACTTCACTAACCTTTCTCTTAGTCCCAGTGGCTAGCTCAACTAACCATGATTTGTTGTGCTTTAACTTCTTAAAAGCACAAATATCAACTACTTTAGGAGTAATGTAACTGTGAGTAGATCCAGGTTCAATTAAAACATAAACAGATTGCTCAACAATATTACCTGCAACTTCAGTCACCGTTGACTGATGATCTTCCTGGAAGTCCTCCAGTGCTGCTTAAATCCTAGGGACAGTCCTTGCAACTTGACCCACTGTTTCAGCTTCTTGAATGTTATGATATTTCCTTACAAACCCATCCTCAAGTGGGCAATTCCTGCACATGTGGGGTCCTCCACATTTCCAACATTGGAGTGGTTCTTTATTTTGTTGTGGATCTCTTGGATTTTCTCCCATTTCTCTAGCTGGCTTAAGCACTCACAGCTTGGGATGGTTGCTTCTGTTGATTCCTGAAGTTAGAAGGTTTGAAACCTTTCTTCCTTTTGTCAGACTTCTCATTTCTCTTGTCCTTCAAAGCCTTATGGTAATCAGGTTTTCCCTTTCTTTTCTCATAGCAATACTTGGCTTTACTGGTAGCCTCTTCCAGAGTTCTAGGTTCATAAAACTCAATTATGTCTTTATAAGACTGAGGTATCCCACTCAGAAAATGGTGGATTTTTACTTTATCATCCTTGATCAACCTGACATACCTTAACATTTCCAAGAAATTATTTGTATATTCTTCCATGGTCTGTTGTCCCAATTTCAGCTCATGGAATTCTTTGATCTTGTCATCATAATACCTGTCAGAGAGGTATTTCTGCTTGAAATACTTCTTGCACTGCTTCCACGTTATCTTCCTGTCATTGATCTTCTTTAACTGCTTGAGGTGCTCCCACTAAATGGATGCCCTTCCATTCAGGTTGAAGATGGCTACCCTAGCCTTCATATTTCTCGAATAGTCTTGGACTTGGAAATATTTCTTCATCCCAGGAATCCAAGCTTGAGATTCTTGTCCAGTCTTTACCTCACCATTAAAGGTAGGAGGCCTTGCCTTCTTAAAATCATCATGTGAACTATTTCTGTAGTGCCTCTTTCTCTTTTCTCTATGAGATGAAGAGCTCAAACCCCCAATGGATCCTCTAGAGTTAGATGACCCACTAGAAGGTATCTTTCTCCTTCTAGCACTGCTCTTACTACCTTCTAGTTTTTCTGTACGACGCCTAGAGCTCATTCGCCTTTGGATTTCTGTCAAAATTTGCAGCATGGATGCATTCAGCTGATGCTGCTCTTCCTGAGCTTTAATTAGGCTTCTCATGGTGTCTGCAATATCTAGGGGAGTATCCTGAAATCTTATCCCATTATACTCTGTATCAAGATTTCCAACTAGGACGTTTTCTCGCGTAGCATCTTCCTCATTCTCATAGGGATTATGTGCATCATACATGTCTTAGGTTCTCATGGCTGAGCCAAAAACCCACTTTTTCAATATGTGCTATGACTCTACAAAATGTGTTAACAACATCATTTGTTAGTTGCATAATAATTTCAGAAGTAAAACCCATTTACTTACTGTCACCTCGCCCATCTAGACCTAATGTTGTCACCATAAGCTCTGTTAAATGTTCAATTTGGACCATTTGGGCCCTAGTGTTGCAACTAGCAGCACTGATACCAATCTGTAGCATCCCCATACCCCAAAATGCGGATAATTAAAATTTTTGATTCAAGAACCCTTGTTCTCCTTTCAAAACACGGGGAATGGACATTAACACACTATTCCACATTCATTCTCAAGCTTAGAAAGCATTGCAACAGTATTTTCACCTTTCACAGGTCCCTTCTGCGACTGTAAACACCATTTCTGCATTGAACCTGTTCTTCCGCATTCCTCCCTATGCACTTCTGCTTTCCACCTTCCACTTGCGAAGTCTCGAAATCAGAAACACCATGTGCGACAGAGATACTCAACCACTCTTCCACCTTCCTTCTTTCGCTCTTCTACTTTCCTCCTTTCCGACCTCGAAACTCAAGAATCGGAACTTTAACATTCGATGGAAAGGTTCAATCATTATTTCTCCTTTTTCACTTCTGATTTCTGCCTTTCGCTTAGAACTCAGGAATTGGAACTTTAACATTCGACGAAAAGGTTCAATCATTATTCTTCCTTACACACTTCCACTTTCCTCCTTCTGCTCAGAACTCGGGAATCGAAACTTTAACATTCAACGAAAAGGTTCAATCATTATTCTTCCTTCCACACTTCTGCTTTCCACCTTCCGCAGGTGGATCCCAGGAATCGGAAAAATATCCTTATGCCTTGTTTCAACCGCACTTTTCCGCTTTCTGCCTTGTGCTTTCCTTAAGCAGATTCCAAGGGGCAGAAACACTAAATACCATGCATTCTAACCCTACCACCAGGATTTTAGCCTCCAAGGACTTAAGCAAAATGCATTGAAAAGACACAAGGCATATATAGGAGAAAAACACAAGGAAACATACACAAGTAAACCTCTACTCAATCATCAACAAGCATTCAACATGAACATAGCAATTCATCGTATTCATAAGCATTCTACATAACTAGTATAGTCATCCATAACCAAATGCATTTTATAAACAAGGATAATAAAGAATACTTATCTTGGATGATGGTGGTGTCCTACAACTAGATATGTGGCTGCAACATTCCACCGAACCATAGTCCACTGTGTTCCTTAATCTCTCAACACCACTACCACCCGCGAGTTGGGCATGATTTCCACAAGAAACTAGGGAACAACAGACTTACACATAGACAGATCATATCACACACATTCAAACCAACCTCTAGTAGGGTTTATCAGACTGTCCATACAAGCCAACACTCAGTTGGGTTTATCAGGCTGCAGGTTTACAAGCCAAACAATGATGGGTTTATCAGACTTACTCAGCAAAGTCAGCATACAATTGGGTTTATCAGACTGTTCACAGTCAAGCCAACTTCCACAATAAGGACCAGCGAATCCATGGATGGGTTTATCAAGCACTTAGCCAAGCCATCGTTCACAATGGGTTTCTCAAGTTGTACAGCCAAGGATTACACATGGCCAAAACACAACAAGACACAGCCAACCCAATATCCAATTGGGTTTACCGGGCTACTAAGGCAGTGGAAAGGTAGAATGACTAAGCTAGTGGATTATTCAAGACCTAGGGACACCTCCATAAGGTCTATCTATCCTGGGATCCACATTACCTACACACCCAACACAAGGAAGCATCCCCTTCTCTGCTCCATAGCCCCTCAGGCTATTCCTTCCCTTCTAGTGCTCTTCAAGGCATGTAGTGAAGATTTACTAGCCGCTCTTACCTTTTCATGGAGTTCCTCTCTACACTAGGTTGACCAAGCCCATTCCTCTTCTCTTCCACTCCTCAAGTTGTATACATTTCAGACCCAAACCAGGGTGAAAATCACAACAAACCACAAGGAAAACACAGCAACACAGGCTCAACTCTATAACATGGAGAAAACAGGTTAGCATACCACTCTGTAACACAATGTAAATGGAATGAACAACTCTGAACAGTGAACCACCATGCACAACCCCGAACACAAACTTCTCTGCAACTCAGGAGAGTGAACAAGCATGCACCATTGATCCCCTCCCATGGTAGAATCGAATGGAATGACCACCACGTTCAGATGAAGACTGGGTTGACAAACTGGGCACGCAATCTCCATTTTTACTTGGTTCTGAAGCAAGAGCATAGCCTCTGCAGACTGCAAGCTTCTTCAGTCATGAAAATGACTGCCATGCCTTACTCTTCCCAAGGCATTAACTACCTCAACCAATCAAGAAAATTGAAAGCGCGAGAACAAGGATGAACCAGGGTAGATGAGTTAAGGAACGGGTAACTTTTGAACAAATCGCCCATCAAACAGATCGATGGCACACAGCAATTTCGTTGAGTAAACTTGCGCGGACAAATAAAACTTGGTGGGCGTGATACTTTTTGAAATCCACTTTAGTTTATTTGATTTTCGTCGTTTATCTAGATCCAATGGTTGTTAGTTCATTTTGATGGCTTACTAGCAATTTGTTTAATATCAGCTAGCAGGCGCAAAATTTCTATCCAAAAGGATTCATTTTTTCTCGCATCTGCTGGGTGACTTGGACAACAAATCAACGAAGGTTGTTTATGCTGATTAAACTGGGTATTGTGAGGATTGAACCTGCAATCACTCACCTGGCATCTGCTGGTTTAACTCCCTCCTTATTCCTCTGTGAAATCATGCCCCCGTCTCTTTCACGTTGTAGTTCCATAGCTAGCTATGGAATTTTATCAAACTGTATGTATTTACATGATAATCAAAATTTTTTGTGCTTGACCAGCACAATGAACCATATGCATCAACCTTGATCACCTATACACAAAAATACCAATCACTAGCAAGGCCTTGGCCTTGAGATCCTTGCCATGATTCTCATACAATATATATATCATGTACAATTGAAATACCATGAGGTCAAAATCGAGGTGTTACATGACAAGGTACATTCCATTTAACTATGACACCACTAACTGGGAGTTAAGGCGAACTTCAAGAGATCAGATATCATTGGAAATGGAATCACGTAATAATTCAATCATGTCACTATAATCTGCAACATTATTATACGATGGTCAGAGACAAACACCTCTTGAAGACACCAAATGACCCTCAGGTGCATAGATAACCCTGGCAGTTGAAGCTAGGTTCTATGTGTGGCGGCTCGTAGCATCAGTGAATCCTAAATAGATCAAAGATCCCATTGACATTTTCCACAAAAGAGGAATCATGTCAACAAACCGATAACGCTACCAGAAGAAAAAACAAACTATACAAGTTGTACATTAATATATACAAGATGTCAGCCTTAGCTAAATGTTAAGCATAATATTTCTTAAGATAGAGCTCATTTTTTAGCTCCGCCAAGGCATTCCCCCCATAATCCTCCAGCTCATAGGCTCATTTCTCTAGGACACTCTTTACCACGTAAGGCCCATGCCAAATAGGGTTAAACTTACCCACCCCAAGAGGTTCACTGGTTTGAGCATATAAAAGGACCAAGTGACCTTCACTAAATTGACGAGGACGGACAGACTTATCATACTGGTATTTAACGCAGCGCTTATTCACCTCTAAAGCAACTACGACATCCTGGCGTTGCTCATACAAATGCTCTAAGAGGACTAAACATTCTTCTAACTCTCAAGTGTCAGGTATAAATTCTATGGCTAGTTTTATGAAGGAATCTCGCACTCAACCAGTAACACCGACTCCACCCCGTGTACTAGCTGATAAGGAGAAAATCTAGTGGCAGTCATCACTACGGTTCGATAAGCCCACAAAGTAGGGTAAAGCATGATATGCCAATTAGTTTTGTTTTGTGCAATGGTTCTTTATAAAATGGCCTTAAGGGACTTGTTAACCGCTTCAAACAGGGCATTCACTTGAGGGTAATAAGAAGAAGAGTGCTCTTTCTTATACCCTAGTTTCGAATCTAATTCCGTTATCATCTTATTCTGAAAGTGTCTTCCATGGTTAGTGACAAGATCCTTTGGGATACTGAACCGGGTGATAATCTAGTTGAACACGAAGTGAGCTATTGTCTCACCATCATGTTTAATTGTAGGCATGGCCTCTTCCCATTTTGTGAAGTATTCTACAGCCACTATAATATGATTATGTCCCCCAGCTGATGCTAGGTTGAAATCCATAAAGTCCACCCCCCACTTAGTGAAGGTACTGACGGTGATAATAGGACATAACGCGGCGGGATGCAAATGCATATTCCGTGCAAATCCCTGGCAAGGGTGGCATCGCTTAACTGCATTAACACAATCTTTGAATATTGGTGGTCAATAGTAACCCGCTCTAAGGATTTTTTGGGTTGTAGCAAGCCCAGATAAATGACCACCACNCCACATGTCCCACCTTGGAAATCATTCGACATAGTCTCAACATCCCCGTGATTCAAACAACGACACAAGATGGAATCCCCCCCCCCCCCCGACGATACAATGTGTCACTTATAATAAGTTAGTTCTTAGATTTATGATGTAGGTGTCATTGTTCGTACCTTGAGAGGTGAGAGGGAACCTTCAAATTCTACAAATAGATGATAATATCACCATACCAAGGGTTAGCAGTCGAAATGAGGAAAATATGCTCATCCATGAATGAATCCTCATGAATCCTATCTTCCTCCAAAATAGGGATATCCGATATAAGATCCATAAACATTAACGACTTTGTTGATTTTTCCAAAACAAATTCGAGGTCGAACTCTTGCAAAATGACAATCCATTTATTATACTTCCCCCCAATCATTCGTCTAGTCAAGACAAACTGAAATGGATTTGTTAATTTTTCTTAATTTGCTTAAATGATATCTTAAAACAAATTGTCATTGGTAAGATCACTAAAATAACAACAACCACAAATACACAAGAACACAAATATTTTCCTTGGGGAAACCACAAGGGAGAAAACCCTGCAAAACTTCCTCGCTATAAAACTCATTCAGAGCAATGTAAAACCCATACAACTGCTTCTCTCTTCTTTCTGGCGCACTTGTTCTTCTCTCTCTTGCAAAACTACTGGAGTGAGTGTGTACAAATGAAGTGGAGCACCTCCCTATTTATATTCTTCAGTTGACTTGACCTATAACCTAACAGGGCCGACTTGTCTGATTGATTGGGCCGCCTTGTCTAGAAAGACACCAAAAATAACATTTATTATATTGATGCTTGGGTATTATTGACCCTACTTACATCTGGAGGTTTACATTGATTCTTTTCATTACTCTTACAAGACGAAACTCATTTCCTGAAGGAGGAACACAATCAATACATCTGGAATATATTCTGAAGTTACAATACTTTAACACTCCCTCTTTACTAGGAAGGTATTCAACCACAGTAGCAACTGCTACTACAACTGTACAACTGACTGGTGAGTCTCTATATGTCATAGGAAGTTTTGGAACATCATCATACATCTTCATCATCAATCTCAGCTGGATCATCTTCAACAATATCAGTATGTAAATATTGAATCATCTTTTGTATGTACTAAGTCATATTCTATTAGTATATAAATATTGAATCGTCTTCTAGACCATCTTATGTAGTATTAGTATGTGGATATTGAATCATATTTTGTCACATCAATATATGAATAATGAATCATCTTCTGGATCATCTTCTGTAGCATGGATATGTGAATATTGAATCATCTTCTGCCACATTAGTATATGGATACTAAATCATCTTCTGGATCATCTTCTATAACATTAGTATGTGAATACTGGATATTCTTTTGTCACATAAGTATGTGAATACTGAGTCATCTTCTATCATATTAGCATGTGAATAATAAACCATCTTTTTCCAACATCAGTATGTGAATATTGAGCTATCATCTGCAACTTAAACATTGTCTGCAACATCAGTATGTAAATACTGAAACATCATATGCAACATCAATATATATATATCAAAACATCATTTGCACCATCATTATATAGATACCCAAACATCAACAACAACCTCATTAGCATGTTAGTGCTAAAAACAAAATCATCTATAATGCTAGATCATCATCTACATTACCAGCATAGAGATGTTGGAACATCGTCATCACCATCAACATCAAACATCATCATCAGTATAAAAATACTAAAACAAACTCATCAGTAGTCATTTCAACAATCATCAATATGAGAATACTGAACCTGATACATCAGTATAGGAATACTGAAATTATAAATCATCTCATCAGTCAACAATCATCAGTATGAGAATATTGAACCTGCTACATCAGTATAGGAATACTGAAACTATCTCATCAATCTTCTCAATAATCAACAATCATCGGTGTAACAACACTGAAACTATCTCAACAATCACCAATCATCAGTGTAACAACAATGAAACTATCTCAACAATCACCAATCACCAATGTAACAACACTGAAACTATCTCAACAATCATCAGTATAACAATACTGAAACTATCATCTCAACTATCATCAGTATAAATATATTGAAGCACACATATCATCAATCATCAATATAACAATATTGAAGCAAGCATCTCAGCAATCATCAATATAACAATATTGAAGCAAACATCTCAGTAACCATCAGTACAACAATACTGAAGCAATCATCTCAGCACTCATCAGTATAACAATACTGAAGATACATATTTCCCTCTAATTATCTTGGAGCAGCATCATGGTGAGTTATTTGGTAGATCCATCTGGGCATTTTGTCTAAATTACTAACCCTTTTGAGCCAACAAGCCTAGTTAGATAGATGGAACTTCCTAGAGACCAACAAGCCTTGTCCCGGCTTACAAACCCACTAGGGTTAAACTGATCTAGATAGACATACTAATCCCCCTAGGATCAAAAGGAATATTCTAACTTACTATCCCTTTCAGGCCAACAAGCCTAGCCAGACTTACCCTACTCTAGAATGAGCTACAATCACTGCATCCTTCTTCCATCTACTGTCACTCCCTCTTCCAAGAGAGGTCCTTTTGGACTACACCAAGATTGTCTCAAAAGTATTCAAACTTTACACGAGCTAGAGGATTAGTTAACACATCTGCCACTTGTTCCTCTGTAGGAACATACTTTAGCTTTACATCTCCTTTTTGAACCATATCCTGGATGAAATGATATCTAACTTAGATATGCTTTTTCTTATCATGAAACAACAAGTTTTATGTCATCTTGATACAACTCTGATTATCACACAGGATATTAGTAACATCTATCTCTACATCAAATAATCCTGCCAACGTATTTTGAATCCATACTTCTTTGCTACAGGCTGAACATGTTGCAGTGTATTCAACCTATGTCATGCTAAGTGCAATACTAGTATGTTTTCTACTGAACCAAGAGATCATGCCTGATCCTAGGCTAAAGCAACATGCTGAGGTGATTTTTCTATCTTTGGCACTTCCTAACCAATCTGAATATGTAAACCCATGTAATATGATCTCGCCACTAGATGCATATCTGAGACCATAATCTAAAGCTCCCTTTAGATACCTTATTACATGTTTTGCTCCAATAGGGTGACTATGCTTGGGATTCACCATATACTGACTTAGGGTGTTTACAGCAAAACATATATTTGTTATTGTATTGATTAAGTACATCAGAGAACCAATAATATCTCTATATAAAATGGCATCAACTACTTCCGAAGCATCATCATTCAATAACTTCAAACTTGTTATCATTGGAGTAGTCATAGCCTTGCAATCTATAATTCCAAATATTTTTAGGATTTCTACTGTATATTTTCCTTGGTTTAGGAAAATCCCGTCTGGATACTTCCACAATTCAAGACCTAGAAAGTAATGCATCATTCCAAGGTCTTTCATCTCAAACTCTGCAACAAGCTTCTTCTTACATTCGATGATGGGCTTATCTTCACCTGTCAAGAATAGCTCATCTACATATAGTAGTAATATAATAATCCCATCATCCTCAACTTTATAGTAGAGGTTGGAATCTTCTTTACTTTTGGTAAAGCCTAAGCTCATTATAAATCCACCGATTCTTCCTTACCATGCTCTGGGTGTTTGTTTTAACCCATACAATGCCTTCTTGAGTCTGCATACATGAGTTTTTTTATCATTAGTCTCAAACCCTTGAAGTTGTTTGATATATACTTATTCTTCAATCAAGCCATTTAGAAAGGTTGTCTTTACATCCATCTGATGCAACTTCCACTTCATGTTTGATGCCAAGGCAAGGATGGTTCTGATTGAGGTGTACCTAGCCACTGGTGCAAAGGTATCCTCGTAGTCGATTCCCTCTTCTTGAGAGAATCCTCGAGCTACAAATATTTCCTTATACTTCTCTACACTACCATCTTCTGAATGCTTAGTTTTGAAGATCCATTTCGAGGATACCACTGACTTGTCTTTTGTTCTTGGTACTATTTCTAACACATCATTCTTTATAATGGATTGGTACTCCTCAGCCATTGCATCAACCCACTCTTCCTGTTTTATTGCTTCTTCAAAACATGTCGGTTCTTTATCAACTAGATCACACATAAAAGCCACATAAATAGGGTATGGTTTTTGCTTCTTTCTTTCTTGGATGGTTCCTTCTATGGAACCATGTCTTTTTTATTCTTCGATTACTTCACAAGCCCAGGCAAGTTTTCTCTTTCGATAAATCATTTCACTGGGTAAATATTCAGGTAACTGGAGTTCTATCATATCATGATCCTCATGCACAAAAGGATGGACAACACCTCCAATTGCACATACATAGCTTAACCAAGCCAAAAAAAAAACATAGTAGAAATGTTTTTCTACACTTTCAATGTAACTAGCCTGCTAATTATAAGAAGGGAAAGAAGAGGATTCCACTCCTACTTCGTTTTGATTCATTTCTTTTAGGTTGTTACTAGAACATAAAAATACTACCACTCAAGCAACCCATTTCTTTGCATATCCCTTCTCACACGGTAAAATCTAACCTTATCCCTATTTCCCATTCAAAAGTATTCAAGCAAACTGGGAACACATAACACAGGAAAAAGAAGAATCCCTAATAATAATGGACGTCTAACATATTTTACTTGACAAACGAAAAAATAGAGCTCCAAGTAGCAACAAGGAGGGAAAAAGAAAACCCTACAAAGACTGCATAGGGATTACAGACAACATACTCTACTACGAAAAAAGAAGGGAAACACCAGAGCAATGAACTTTGTATGTAACAATGAAACCAAACTGAGAACGAAGTTGGCTATGTAATTTTCCTCAACTTAGCCATTCATTAATTTGTTCCTAATCCATTGTTACAAACAAGGTTGTACAAGTAAATATGCAAAAACTAAGAGGAGCCATTTATTGGCAATCCCTCACACTCTACAATGCTAGTAGATATAGCAATAAAAAGAAAAGTACTCCAACAATTTTGTACGCAAATTTTCACTAGACAGGGCACCCTCTATTTCTTAACTCAACAAAACATAGCAATCCTTATTTCTAATAAAGTATTAAAGCAAGGCTAAGTTCAATATCCAATAATAGCATATGTTATAACATCCAACCCTCTTTTTCTTTTTCTCTTCTTGTTCAAATATACAACCACCATGAATTACAAAGCTTCCTAAGAAAGAGGTTTGAACTTATTAATAAACATGGAAAATCACTTGCATATTTTATTATTATTATTATTATTATTATTGTGTGGCACTAATATCTTCTACATGTTTTTTTAACCTGTGTTTTTGTGAGAACATTATTTCTTTGGGTTTTTTTTAATTGCAAAAGGCACTCATAATTAAAGAGTAAAAAATTATCCCCCAATGCGGGTGCATACAGAGGCGTATGGGAGGGTGCATGAGAGGCACATGGTTGGACTGCATGTCCCCCATGCTAACACCTCATCATCCCTCGAATGTACGTCTTATAACCCGCGGGCTCCTCTCGCGATGACAATATCATAGGCTCCTCATACACGCACTCAAGTGCAGACGGCGCTAAAATGACTGATGAGGAGGAGGAGTACATGGATGAGGGTTTGTATCATTAATATATCAGCCTATTTCATTATGAATTCGACTGCATTCAATAGTTGGTGGTGGAGGTGGCTCATTAGTTCGTGGGATGGTCGCATGCTGAAACGGCCTATAAAGGCGATGGAATCCCTCATGGATTTCATAGGTTGGCTTTTATTTGGCTTTTGGCACTTATTAGAACATTGTAGGTTGGCTTGAGGGTCTTATGGTTGGCTCCCCATGGAGTCTAGTAATCTGTGGATTTGGTTCTGGTTATGTGTGGATTTTGTTATCATTAGATCTGGTTCATAGAGCCACCCTTTGCAGGTCCCGGGGTTTTGGGTCCGCTCTCTATGAGTATGGTTCTGGTTCTGGCGGTGCTTTCTTCACTCTTCGAACGTATTGGTGGATGCTTCATTTTCTCTGTAGTGCTCTCAGTGCGACTCCTAGTGCTTTTGGGTGGCACTCCAGTAAGTTTTGGTATGCCCGTGACTCTGTTTCTTTTTTAAAACACCATCCTACATTTGTTATATTTCCATCGGTTAACGCTTTGGGTTGGACTCTTTCTCAATCCAACTATGAGCCCAACCCTGTGTTTAGTGGGGTAGCGCTCTCGTCCCCCATGCAAGCACTAGTCTCATCTCTGTCTCCTTTTCGGGCTCTGTCATATTTGAGTTGGATCCTCCCTATGCCCTCAATCATGCCTCCACAAAGACCCTCTCACAACCTATCCAACCCTTTGGGTCCCTCGTCTAGCTCCTCTTCTCCCCCAAACAAATCCATGCAAAGCATTGTTCACTCGGCCCACCTGTTTATAAATCCAATTATGTCCCCCATTTAATCAGAAATTGAAGAAACTGAAAGTGAGGCTTACCTCACTAGAGGTTGTCTCAATGACCAAGAGGTGAAGGCTGAATTTGAATCCCTAGTCCCCGACTCGAGCTATGTAAGAGGAAGAAATTCCCTGCACCTGAAAAACTTGGATTACTAGTGGCAGCAAAAATATGTTATGGGTCGTGCCCTTGTCGAAAGGGGGAGGCCCACGAGGCAATAATCTTGAAGCCAGATGAGCTCTCTTGTCATATGCATCAAATTGTGGGACAACTGGGGATCAAGCTGGTCGACTTCCTGGACTCGGACCTTGATGATACTGATATCAAGCTTGATATAGGCTAGTTTTATTATTCTTTGTTTTTGCTTATTTTCTATTTCTTATGAATATCTGTAACTGTTATGTATTAAATAACTCTTAAAGTCGATGGTTTAACCTCATCTTGTTTAGAGGAAGATTTTAATCTCTTGATTTTGTGATCCTGTTTTCCCTACGTAGGGAGGGATCATTTTGGATACTCTTTTTTGTAAATCTTTTGGAAGGCAATAGAATCAACTATCTAATTTACAAAAAAAAGGAAAAAATTGTAGTATAGTGTGCCAAATCGAACAACTTGCCTTACCAAGCTATGTTCTATCAACAACTTTGAGTACCCAGCATTAAAATCATTCAGTCTCAAATCTCAAAGTATGTCACCTTGATTTAATGACAAACTCCATATAGAATTTGAAACGGTTTCAAAAGCCTCAAACCAAAGCAGTATATGAGTTTGATCTAGACTCAAATTGACCACATGAAATCTTATTAAAAGAAATGCAGGGTTTGATTAAATACCTAATAATCACTCAACAAAAGAGATGGTCTACAACCTTTCAATTCACTTGAGTGATTATTAACCCATTTTTGCCAACAAGTTTGTATGAAACTTTTCATTAGACATGGAATCCTTTGTTTCTTGACTCAAAATAAGATAGGAATCCCAATTTCGCAAAAAATTTCAAAGCATGACTATGTTCAACATTTGATAATAGCATCGGTTACAACATCGAGGCCTTTTTGTGTTTTTTCTTCAGATGAACAATCAAGACGGACTACAAAGCTTCCTAAGAAAAGTGATTGGGCCTATCAACAAACATGGCAAAATCGCCTGCATTTTCTTTTCTTTTTTGTTGACAACAATATCATCCACATCTTTTTTTGACCTATCTTTTTACTAGAAGGGGACCTTTTTTTAAATGCAAAGGGAAACTGTATTTAAAGTAGGGGAAAATTGTAGTGTATTGCAACAAATCAAACTACTCAACCCACCAATCTATGGCCTATCTACAACTTTGAAAATTGTTTTTAAAATTTCTCAACCTCAAATCTTAGAGTGTTTCACCTTGATTTAACAACGATCCCTAGATAAAATTTGGAACAAGTTTAAACCCTCAAATCGAGGAAAAAATGAGTCCAAGCTACACTGATATCAATGACAATAAATGTTGTTAAAAAATATGCATGGTTTGATTAAATACTTAACAATAACTCAACAGAGAAGATGGTCTACAAGATTTCAATCTATTTGGATGATTATTTATCTTTTCTATCAATAGTGAGTGCCTATAAGACTACACATAGCTAGGCAAACTTTCCTTGTTTTTACAGTGGTAGGATGTAGATATATATAATTTCCAATGACCATAATTTCAAGCTATATATATACGAATATCCATGCTCTATACACATAAACGAAATATCACAAATAATGGATAATCCTATTGTCTCTAGTGTGTTTGCTAGAAATAAACATCAAAGAATCACTCAATCCACAGGAACTATTAATTGAAGCTCTCATTTCATAACAATATGGAGTAATTTTCAGATTGAGTTCATTAGAAGAATATTAAACTACCAATCTAACTTGAACCCAAGGTTCCAAATTTTCACCATATGTTCAATGTGTAGAAGATTTTTCTTATTACACCAAACATTGTTGTGATAGAAATCCACACCGGTTCTATTACACTTAGTATTGAGGGTTTGGATTTTAAGAAGCTCGAGGCATAATACATCTATATATGTAATTCAAAGGTCTAGAACCTCCATATACACTTTCACTCTCCACTTATAAAATATAAATAGCTAGCCAAGTTAAAAAATAAAAAATAAAAAAAATCTAAGGACCATTCTTGCACTGCATCATCGCCAACTAGTTTTCATCCACTTACAAACATTGCAAAGGACATAAACCAAAGATCCTCAATATCACTTACAACTCCATCCATCCTAAAGTGCCACTAAGGGAAAAATATCTATGGAGGCTTCCCATTTCTTTTTAGTAAGAGAAAATTCTGAGATCGGGTACACTATATGAATGCAAGACCACTAACCTAACTTAAACCCGCCACTATAAATTTCAACCTTATAACTAACATAAAAGACATGATTCATGTTACACAACACAGCGCTATATTAGGAAGCCAAATTTATTGTGAAGCACTCTCTATTCAAAAGGTCGATCTCTAAAAATACCAATCCATAATACATTTAGATATAAAAAGCATAGCTTCACAACCCCCATACACTCTGTGAATCCGCACTTGCACCTCAACAATAACTACCCAAGATGAAAGGTATTTGACAATAATTCTTAGACCAAACAACTTCCCTTGAATTGCACTTTTATGAAATTTAATGTAATGTATGCATGCCACAAAACCTTTCCACTATCCATAAATCCATCCATTGTAAAGAACTACTTACAATTAAATATTCATTTACGAAGGAAATTATACAATCACTAAAGTCTCAAAGCAGATTAATTTCAAATGCTGCTTCAGCCAATTTTAAAGACGTACCACACATATCCTACCTATACAAAAAGGGAAATGCCTCGCCTTTTTTTCTAACCAGGCCTAATAACCAAGCCCCCATAACATAAAGGGTTTCTAAAAAACATGAAATCTAATTCACTTCACACTTCTTCCCTATGACCAAACTATATCAATACCCTAAAAACACAAAAAGGGCTTGCAAAGATGCATGCCTGCATTTTTTTCCACAAATCCTAACATGTACGCCATGTCAACGCAAAAAAATAATCCAAGGCAATGGAGAAGGAAAAAACCAAACAATAGCAAGCTCAACTCACAATTCTCCTATTTTACTTAAATATGTTTACATCCCAAAAAACCCAGAACAAAATTCGTGAAATCCTCACACCACTAGATCAAATCCGTCATGAGCTCGGATCTAAACAGGGAAAAAGAAACTGAGCAACAACAAAAAACCTCCCAGTGAGCATTGCAATATCAATGAGCCACCTCAAAAAAGGTTTTACAAAACCTGTAAAACAAACCGCAAAAATGGATGACATTTTTTTCTACAAAGCATTGTTAAAAGAGGGTTTTGTCCCCAAACATGTGCACCAACAACAACCAAACCAAAAATGACATAACCATAACAAACCCTAAACACGGAACATACAACTAAACACAACAAAATACAACACATCATCACCCAATGGCCGACAAAGACCACAATTTCACACCAATAAACAATTGCCCAATGCCCAACAATGGAAATTAAGGAGAAGAATGAAAATAAACACGTTCCCAAGATGTAAAACAAAGAAATGAAGAAAGCAGCCTTCCTTGAGCAGTAGACCACGATGAGCACGAAAAGAAACCCTCAAAAAACATGAGCAAACATCAGAACCTCAAAATCACCCAACATAAACAAAAAAAATACAAGGAAGGACATAAACTTACCTGAAATCTGACTCTTCCAAAGGTGAATGCAAGGACGAGATCACCAAACCCGCTGAAACAACAAAGAAACCGGTTCTTGATACTAGCCACAACAAACAACCAAGCTCAATAAAGAAAAACCCTTGACATGTTCAGCACATATGAGGAAAACAATAATTTAGTTTAACAAGAAAAACTAGCCATACAAGAGAGAGCATCACCGAAACAACACCAGGAAATGACCGTCGATACGCAAAAGAAAAAACCAACAGGCTAACAAAAAAATCCAAAATGCATCCAGGACCAGCCATCACAATGGCATAAAAGCCCTCACCACATCATCAATGAACATCTAGAAGTCATACCCACCAAAATAGTAGAACACTGGGTTGTACATAACATCCATCGAACCCAAACATTCTCACCAAAAAAACTCCAGTAAATCCCAAAAGGACGAATTCAAAGTAAACCACTCAGCGATCAAACAATTAAATGTCCACTTCCACTGCAGGGACATAGCAATTAAACCAGGCCTTGCCCACCCACCACCACGCCCTCAGCACCAAAACCTGAGGACCAAACACACAGTGGAAAGGGACAATCAAAATCAAAATAAAGAAAACTATTAAAAAAACAAATTAATATCCAATCTACATTAACTCCAACCAATTGGATTGGAACAAATAACAATGAATAAAAATATTTAAATTAATAAAAAAAATTACCATAGCTTTTCCTATCTTCCATAAAAAAATGCAAATAATTCAACCTGACGGTCACTATATGTCCATTGTTGTCGTGGGGACATAAAAATTGATAAATCATTAATAATGTTAATCACTTACATACACATGATATATTTTATAATATCAAACAACATCAACATCAACATAATATGAAAATGCATAATATACATGAACAATAATATAAAATTAATTTATATGACAAATTAGTATATCCCATGTCAAATATAAACCGCGACAATCAATGTACTTGTTAACCGTTGCTAGTTACATATTGGTGGAGACAAGGATGGGTATGTAGATGGTGTAGTTGACTGCACAAGTGAAGATAGATGGATCAATGTATGGTGTAGTTATTTGCATAGGTGGAGGAGATGGATTGATGAATGGTGTAGTTGAGTGTGCCAATGGATCTAGAGTGGATTGGTGGATGGTGCAACTATTTACGTAGGTGGACTTGTAGGTGGATCAATGGATGTTGCAATTGAATACAGAGACGGAGGAGGAGGAGATGGTAGGGGTGGAGATTGTGAGAGGGATGGATGTGGTGGAGGAGGAGATGGTTGGGGGTGGATATTGTGAGAGGGATGGATATGGTGGAGGAGGAGATGGTGGGGGGTGGATATTGTGAGAGGGATGGATATGGTGGAGGAGTATGAAGAATTGGTGGAGTCTCATCATCTAAATACGAAGTAGGTGAAGAACACTTATCATCATATATTGTAATTCTTCACCTTCCCTCAGTGACTATTATCGGGATGTCGACAATATAATCCATCAATAATGTCATATTATGGGGAAGAATCCCATATATATTGCAAACTTGGGATCATGTGCAATGATAATAGGATGCACTAGCACCACTCCATAGCGATCCATTTGTGTACACAATTGATCGTGATCCAGTGCGAAAAAATTTATGATATGGTCTATGTGACCATGCAAGGTCTATGCCCTTAATATAGCTCATTGAAATCCCCCATCTCTACATCAAAATGGGGAGGAGGCTTGCCATCAGTGTATGTGTCAATATCTACAAATTAATAAACAACAATAATTAGACAATTTCAAACCAAATCTTTTAATCAATTACAGGTGCATTAAATAAGACAAAAAAGTATGCAACTAAACTAATTAAAAGATTATGATAATTTTATCTCTCATGTATATTGGCTCGAATACAATAAATTCAATGTTGGGACATCCTTGCTAATCCATCATTGCATATAAAAATTGTATTAGATTAGCGACATGAGCATTCTCACTACGTAACAACCAAAACATCTACACCCATTAGCAAACATAGGTACAATACAACAAAACCCTATGGTTAACATCATTTTTAGCTTCCCGGGGGAGGCAGATGCGAGTGGGATCATCTTTGATCCCGGAGGAAACAAAGTTTAGACTTATGCCTAGGGTCTTGGTCAAAAAACCAATAATGAAGATGAATGGCTTGCGCTCCTCGTTGTGATGGAACAGATCAAGCACAATAAAATCACTAAAGTCACAATCCTAGGTGACTCCATTCAGGTTATTCGCAAAATGATTTCTGGGTACAACAAAGGAGCAATTAAAATCTGAAGGACTTATGACCGAATTAAGAAAACCTGAGCAAACATTCAAACCTCCTTCTTTCACATTCTGAGAAGCAACAACTCAAACGCTGACACCTTATAAAATCAAGGGGTCAACTTAAAAATTGGAATTTCAAGGGTGAATGGCATTCCAATAATTCCAAGACATGTGCCATAGAATTAACTACAAAATGTGGTTTCCCCAAAGGGGGCTCTTGGGTGGTATTTTTCCTAGTGCCCCGACCTCTGAAATCTCCCATCGTTCTAAGGTGGACGCCACCTCTCCACCTCGATCATACAGCCACCGACTTCAACATTACATCTGGCATCCCGTACGAATCCCAACGACCAGCTAGTGGGCATGCGCCTCCTTCGCCATCGCCCATGTGAAGGATTTTAATGCCAGGGTCGGCTCTCCCAGACCGATTAGATACTAGGCACGAATTATGGAACGTGTTTATCTCCATCCCTCAGCTCGGTCTTTGGATCATTTTGGTAGCAGTGCAGTGTTGGTTTCACCCTCTACGGATTACGAGCACTCATCGGCTCTCGATCTTCTCAACCTAGAGGATAAGGGAAGGTAGCCTTTAATGCAGATGGTGCATACCTCTTTACCGGATCACACAAGCTTGGATATTGTTGCAGAGATGGTTGGAAATGACAAAAAGGACAAAAAGGTAGCGCTAAATGATTTGAAGGCATCGTTGAAGGATATTAAGCAGCACCTTCGCTGGCTCTATGGCGTGGTGAACAGGGGGGCAAAAGAAGCCACTTCCACAGTTGAAGATGTCAAGTGGATGGTCAGGCAAATGCATAACCATGATACTAGGATTGAAGATAATCATAATGATCTCTATGAGCTTATGGGAACTATAGGATACATGAAGGACAACCTGCACACGCTAGTCAACATGAACCATTGCAGCCACTATCAAACCTCTCCAGCTATGGACCATCCAATGGAGGAAACCTCAATTGCCCAACCTAGAAAAGGCCCTCTAGATAAGTAGCCGCATCAGGCTTAGTATAATGGTATCTTATGTTTTTTTGTCTTTTATTTCTAGGCTAGTATATTCGTATCTACCCTTTGAAGGGATTTCGCAGACTCTTTTTGAACAGCAGTAATGCTTTGGTTTTAGCTTACAGTTTCAGCAGTTTAGGCAATTTTGTTTCAAACATTTCAAAATGTCAAAGCTTTGTCTCTCCTTTTGTAAGCCTGACTGCTTGCAGTCTTTTATATAATACAATACATTTTCGGTTCTTGTTAAAAAAAATCATTTTTAGCTCCCATTAACATTTTAGTTATTAATTTTGGAGATTTGTATGAAAACTTAATATTATTTCATGGGCCAATGCTAAAATCATTGTTGTTAATGTTGGGAATATCTTCCTTTTTAGAATTGACTTTAACTTCCTTTTTAGCATCAACTTTTACTTCAAACACATTATACTCAAAACGAGAACTCTTGCCATAAAAACTTATATTTTTGCACCAAAAACAACCATCAAATCGAAAGTGGTGCTACGAGTAGCACCATTTTTGGGGGAAGATAAAATTACGATTGTTTGGAAACCCCGGCAAGTGTCGCTACAATCAAAACCCTAAATTAACCCCCGAATTGAAAAGCGGTGCTACTAGTAGCACCCTTTTTGGGGGGACTAAAATTATGACTTTTTGAAAACCCAAGCCAATGTCGGTGCAATCAAAACTCAAATCAACCCGCGAATCGAAAAAGGGTGCTACTGGTGGCACCCCTTTCCTCCAACAGGTTACACTTGTACTCATTTCAAAACCATGAGTGACATAAGAAAAGACTTAATTTTTTTTCTTTTAAATAACTTTAAAAAAAAATATATCTCGGTTTTAATTAGAAAAGTATAGATTTTTCTAGAAATAAAAAAATTTGACGAATGTGAAAAAAAATGAAAAAGACATTTAAAATTTTAAAATGTCTTATCTTTTAAAATAAATTTTAAAATTAGAAAAAGAAAAAAAACCAAAATTATAATTTAAAAAAACAAAAAAACAAAAAACTATAGAAAATATATAAAAGTTTATTGAAAATACAAAAGAAAAAAAAACATTAAAAATATATATAATTAAAAAAATAAAAATAAACATTTTAAAAACAAAGACCAAATTTAGGTAAAAATATGAAAAACATTTAAACAATAAAAAAAAATAGAATTAAAATAAATAAACACAATTTTAAAAATTTAGAATAAAAATAAAAAACAGACCATTAATATCAAATCTAAATTTTGAAAAAAACTAAAAAATTAAAGCAATTAAGAAATTATAACCCTATCCCCATTCTATGCCCTCTTATCCCTCCCCTTATGTCCCTTCTTCCACACCCCCTTGTGTCCCTCCCCCCACTCCCTAGCGCATCCCCCCTCCCCACCCTGCCCCCTCTCCTCTCCCCACTAGACCCACTACTACGCCCATCCCTTCCCCTCCCGTCGCCCCCTCTTCCACCTCCCCTCTACCCTCACACTACCTTCTCGCACCCCCACAGCAGCACAATCTAAATTAAGTGTGTGTTGTTGTGGGGTTGAGGGAAGGCGGAGGGGGAGAGGGAGGGGAGGGTGAGGAGAGGGGAGTGGGAGTGAAGGCGTGCAAGGGACGAGAGGGGGGAAACGAGTGGGGGTATGGGGGAATGGATGGGAGGGAAGGGGATGGGAAAGGCAGGAATGGGATTAGATTTTGTTTTTAATTTTTATTTTTATTTTAGTTTTTTTTAATTGTTTTTAAATTAATTTTGTATTGAAGCTTTTTTAATTGTTTTCAATATATTTTCTTTATTTTTTTAGGGGAAGCAAGTGCGGGAGGGGCATTTTTGACCCTATAGAAAAATAAATAGTTTCTTATGCATGTGACCTCGGCATAACTTCAAATAATATGGCAGATAGATATGCCCTTTTATTTGGATTGTGATATGTTGTTTCCCTTGTCTCCACATCTCATTCATAACTTAATGGTTTCTATTATAGATTCTTGGATTGGTCTAGTGCATTTCCTTTGTTGAGGCCCTCGAAAAACCCTATGCCCTAGGGAATTTGACCTACCTTTTTTTAAAGTTTCATCAGTTATGTCTTATTAGCCATTAAGGCTTAATTTTTCAAGGTGATTGATTCTCTCAGATGATTCACATGTCTTTGATTGTTTTGTCTAACCACTTTTATTACTTGAATCGTCCATGAATGTTTGACGACCTCCTTTATTTCTCTATTTTAATGCTTCGAGGATGTAATGCTTTCCCATGGTAACTTTTCAAAAAAATTGTGTTGTTGGAATGAGCCTTGAGTTGAGTTTCTCTTGGAAATTTAGCATCTAGTCCAAAATCTATAATAGCCATTCGACATATCAACATGAAAGGCTTATTTTAATTAACAATGTACTACAATTTTTGGAATGCGTGCATATTAAACAACTCTAATTTTATGATTGATGTGTTTTTGCTTTATTGATGGCGGAGAGAATTATTCAACGCAATGTGGAGTGAATAAGAGCAATTTGAGGAAGATAATGATAGTTGCTATGGTTTCAAAATAGCAAAGTCATGCTAATTATTTTCTATGAGTTTTTATGTTTTTTTATTATGAATAAGTTGAGAGATCCTTCTATTATTGTACAAAAAAATAAGAGATACAAAGATTTACAAAAAGATAGTCCAGGTGGTGAGACCAGAGTTCATCCTTCTGACCCATAAATTCTTGCAACAATCCCATTCCCCTACCCAAACATAACTAATCTTCCCTTTCCATAACATATATGCCTGCGACATAAAACCATTGAAACCTACCACAAAAATTCCCTTCCTAACAAAGAACATAACCTACTACAAATATTTTAACACCCTAGGATCAAAGCTAATAAACCCAAAACAACTAAAACAAATGGTATTCGCCAATTACCCGAAACAAAGAGAAAAATGTTAGTCCAAGCCTCTTGCTAGTGAAGTACAAAGTTCCTCATCCCTTTTCACCAGTGACGCACAAGCTACTAAAGGCATTGGAAAATCGACAAGCTCCGAACCACGCTTGAAAGGAAGTGCAGCAAGATCCCTCACTCCCTCCATGTCCATTATATTCCTCAACATGTCCTTCACATTAGTGAAAATATGCACTACCAAATCTCCAAATCTTTCACATTCCATGATTGTTCTAGACATAATTTTCCTCAGCACCCAACAAGGATTCAGAACCGCATCTGAGACCTTCTTCAACATTAAATTTTTCATTTCCTCGTCCTCCATTGACGATATGGACTCATCAATATGTAGGGGGATGTCTTCCATGATCTCCTGCCCAGGAGCCTCCTCCAAAAAACTCTTCTCCCCCCATCGCGTCCCCATGATGACTACGCAAACGATGGCAAGGAGCCATCATCGCTCTCCAGACTGCAATAGAACTCGACATGTACTTCACCGCCGACAATACACAAATAGCCTTCTCCTTCATAGATTTTGATATAGCTGTGAAATATTGACCCTTAAATACCAAAGTAAAAACATTCCTTCCAACGTCGTCCACCTCAAGCCTCATCAAAGCATTCAAGATTCCATTAAAGGCCAAATCTCAACAAACCTCAACAAATCCTCTGTCAGACCTCATGCTAATGACAATTTTCATGAGTTATATGTACCACACCCTCTGCTTACAACAAAAATTATCCCGTCATGTTGTCCTTCCTCTGCCATGATCGGTCATTCTGTCTTGCTTGACATTAATTCCTCTGTCCCTCCTCCCTTCTTGCTTCATTAAGAACATACCTTCACATGATTGAATTTTAAAACTCCTTGAAGCTGCCAGCCTAAGCTTGTTAAAGAAATGTAACTGCAAAATTTATTCTATTTTGTATTATTATTATTATTAACCCTTCCGAATATGTTGTTCCTCCAATTAGGGATGCCATTTGTGTATTTATCCATGTAAAGTCTTGAGGTAAAACCTTTGTTGTAAGTCGGGTCAATAGTACCCACAAAAGTGTTATTCAAATGTATTTTTGAGTCTTGCAAGGCAAGTCGGCCCTGGTAGCAAGGATAATTTGTCCATGTTGGGTTATTAGTCTTATCAGCTGGTTAGTATAAATAGGAGAGGCGCCTCCTTCATTTGGACAAGCATAACACTGAAGCAGTTGTGCTAGAGAGAGAAGGAGAAGTCCATCTGGAGGAGAGGAAGCAACCAAGTCTTATTGTTGGTATCTTACAAGTATTATTCTTGGGATCTTACACTGTACTTGGTTGAATACTATATCGAGGAAGTTTTGTTAGGTTTTCTCCCCCACGAGGGTTTCCTAGGATAAATCTATGTGCTATTTTGTGTGGTGGTGCTCATCTCTCTTTCAATGATCCTTTTTTATGGTTATGATGTTATGATGCTAAATATTTTTAGATATTGTATAGCCATTGAAATATTAACATTGTATCAGAGCCAGCCTTAAAAAAGTATTTGTGCAGCTGAAACACGGCTACAACTGTAGCTACTGGAGATTAGGGTTTCGTGTTTGAAAACCCTAGAAGACAAAATCTAGTCATATTGGGACTTTCACTATAACTCAAGATTGGAGAAGGCTTAGGAGTTGAACTTAGATAGACCAAATATGAAATCTTGTTGTACCCTGAGTGCCAGTTTCATCCACATATTCACTATACTTTAGGAGATATGATTCCTCCAAGTTAGGGTTCCATCCTCCTCCAAAATCTAGTCTCAAACATGAGACCTAGGGAGCATTGTTATATCTTGGGATAGGAAGGTCCAAATAAAATTTTACAAGATGTTGTAGATAGGGGACGAACTGTAGTTTCTATGATCTGAGTTTCAGACCCCGAAGATGAAATAGTGACATGTGGCAATCTGTACAAATTTGCTATGTTGAATAGTCCTAAAACAAGTCACCTTCGGAAAATTAGCCTAAGTCCCACTTGAAGAATCCAATTCTGCTCTAAGTTGTGGGATTGGAAAGAATACAAATAAGGATATCTCAGGATGAAGTTTTAGACCTTTAGGAGCAGGAATTTCGAATATATAGTAGAAACAAGATAAGATAATTATGTAGAAAAATTTGAAGAAACTACGGCTTCTTGTTCCAGGCCCTTCCCTCCACCGATCAATTGAAAAAAGGAAGACCATAAAACTTTTTATAGGAGGGCGCATATTTATATGGGAGAATTTTCTCATTATGTGAAATTTCAATTTTTGACTGCATGATGATGCAAAAACAAACTAGGGCATCAAGTTTCGGAGGCTTCCCACCACAGTTTTCATAAAAGGAGTACATTGAGAACTCGCCTTGAAGAGGCGCATCTTCTTGTCCAATCAGAAGTTTGAAATTCCATGTTTGGAAAATTAGGGTTTCTCTAACAAAACCCTAAATCAACCAGCTCTGGAACTAGGTCAGACACCTCAAATCGGTAAGTTCTATATCTCTGTTATTTCCATTTGAGCTTGTCGTTTCAAAATGACTCATCACACCCAACTTGATAATAATATTGGGGGAGATGACAATTTTGGGGCATGGAAGTATAGGATCTTTGTGATCCTTGAAGAAAATGAATTGGATTAGTATGTCAGTAAGGAATTTCTAGATCCAAAGGGAGATGAGGCTAATGCTACTCATAAGAAGAACTTGGTTAAGGCCAAGACAATCATTGCAGATTCTATTCAGGATCGTATCATCCATCATGTATCATCCTTGAAGACACCTAAGGAAGTTTTCAGTGCTTTGATGAAGTTGATGAAATTGAGGAACCAGCTAAAGAATGTGAAGATACATAACTCAGATACCATGTGGTCCCACTTCACAAGGGTTGCTCAAATCAAGGAACAACTTGAAGCAGTCGAATAGAATGTGGAAGAAGAAGATAATGTTATGACCACGTTGAATGGCCTCCCAAGATCATGGGATTGATTCATTCAAGGAATATGTGCAAGAAGGAAGATGGTCTCTTTCAGCATACCATGGGAAGAATGCGTACAAGAAGAATCTCGGCTCATAACAAGAGGGGAGAAAATGGGAGAAATTGAATATAAATCTCTCGCAATTTACTCCACAAGAAATCGTAGAAATAAGGAGGACCGTCATCACAACAAAAGACAAAAGGAATTCAAAAGAGATCATTCCAATATTCGATGCTACACTTGTGATGAGAAGGGACACTACTCCAGAGATTTTCCCAGAAATAGAGGCTCCTTCAACAAAATTTCAAACAAGAAAATACATCATGCTCAAACCACTAAAGATGATGAACCAACTAATAAAAGATTCAGAGAAGAAAAGGAAGATTCCTCAAGTGATGAGTAATATGAGTTCTACTGGTAAAGACAAATATCATACTCCTATCCATCTCAGTCTTTGGTTAAGAAGGAATGTAGTTAGTGACACTCATAACTAGTACACAAGTTCCCAAAATCAGATGATGAAGTAGAAGGCTCCAGTTATTCTTGCAAGGACATAAGGATAAAGAAGGAGTCCACCCACCAAAAAAACAAAGATAAGTGTTATTGTTTACTTATGTACATGTTTATATTCAGTTGATGTATTATGCATGTTTGAGTACTTGAATTTAAGAACAATATACTACCGACTTACATGTAATTAGTCTATGGTGTTGTACAACATTGCTATTTATCTATAATGAAACCTTTTTGTTGGCATATTAGGATTAGTGCACAATCTCAATAATCTTATGGTAGAGATGGAAGGCATCTTGAAAGTTACCATATACGGCATATGGATGAATGTTGTAGCATTGTCTAAGATAGTTGCATGACCATGTGACATATAGAATTCGTCACTATTAATATGTTTTGGAAATAATTAAATGTCTCTAATCATGCAACTTAATTTGACTTGTAGGAAAGATCGTGTACAATCACCTACAAGAAAAGAAGGATGAGACTTGCTCCGATGAACAATTGATGACAATTCAGTTAGAAGATTCACTCCAATAAACATACATGAAGATGGACCTGAAGCTCCCAGGGTCATAGATATCATGGTGGAAGAAAGAGCATCAGAAGAATATAACAATCATGAGATGACCTTAAGAGAGCGGTAGATACACCTCAAGATATGAATACCATCTTGGGGACGAGAGACAATTCAAGACGAAGAAAGTGTGACAAGACTTCCAACAAAAGTAAGAGGCTACGTATACACTCTATTTATGTGGAACTATTGAGTGACATCATTGATGCATATCGTTCCAGCTATGAAGAAGTAGTCAAGGAGAAATGGAAGAAGACTATTATCAAAGAATACCAGTTGATCATGGGTAATGATGTCTAGGATGTAGTTAGGAGACCTAAAGGGAAGTTCGTAGTGTATTCTAGGTGGATCTACAAGATCAAGTATGTAGCAGATGCCAACATTGAGGTTTACAAACCAAGGTTCGTGGTGTCTCTCATAAAGAGGAGTATACTATGGCATGACATACTCCATTGACTAGACACAGTTCTCCAATGAAGTAGAAGTGTACATCAAGCAGAGAACCACATGTGCACAAAAGGATTTGTAAGACCTCAAAAGGAACCCATGGATAAGCACATAAAGTTACATGAGGAGCTTGAATATCACCTAGAATTATGAATATCTTAACCTTTGCTACAAGGTTGAAGATGGAAGCCTATAGAGGACGACAAGCTCACAAATGGGTGCAAGAGGAACTTTTCAACAAAGTTCAAGGTAGAAGATCTTGGTATCCAGTGACCCGAGATGGATACATAGAAGATCAGTAGCAGAGGATGCTACTTGTCACTCCAATACATAATGTTTCGATACATAAAGTACAAAATGCAGAGGGAGGATGATGCTCCACTTCAGAGGGAGTAACTGCATAAGATCTCTGAGTTCGACATGGTACAACAGGATGGACAACTTCTTGATGTGTTAGGATTTATAATCCTCCCTTGTCCAGATATAGTCTATTAGATCATTTGCCTAACTTTGGAGCCATTTGCTAGAGTTTGGTGCCACTGGTGCCATTGGTGCCACCAGTGTGCCCCATTGGTGCCACCAATGTGCCCTTTGGTGCCACGGGTGCCAATCCCTACACTTTAGGAGCCACTACAAGTGCCACCACCCACCTCCATCGGTTGGTTGTAGTTGGTAGGTAGTTATGCTAATTTATGCTTTAGTTACATTCAGTTAGATGTCCTTAAGTTCAGTTAGCGTAATGGGGGTAGTAGCCATTTCTCACCTGCCTCATTAGTTTAACTATTTTAATTGATTTATAGACTGAATTAGACATATGGAATTAGACTAGTGAGTTCTAATAGTGATTTAGACACTTCTAGTTAGCCAGTCAGTCATGATTGAGTTCGTAGATTCGAATATTATCCACATGATTTGAATTCTCCTTTATGTAACATCATTGTATACTATTGGGATTAATGAAGATAATGTTGTAATTTACTGATCATCTTTTATCAGTTTTATCTAAAATTTGTCTTGTTTAGTGTACATTGTTCATTCCACTCTACTGCACAATTATACCTTTTCAATTGCACCCATTGCGTGTAGATCAATGGTTCAATAATTCAAACATGGTATTAGATCCTTGTTCACGCTAGCAGCAAGTCTGTCTGATCTCCATTGTACACCTGAAGCAGTTGGGTTTCAACATAAATCCTGCAATATTTTCCTTGCTAACTCAAGATTCGTCCAAAGAAGTCTGTGAAGGTGTGACGAACCCTGAGAAAGTGTACATGTCGAGATGGAAGGCTTGGTTCTGACATGATTACGAATTGTTTTTTCTTTTTGTAGTGATACATGTAGGTGCCTACATAGCTTGTTGAAGAATTGATTGTTCAAAAGAAATTTTGATGGATTCCTCATCTCTTGTATCCTGGATCCTTACACCCTTCAACTATGTTGATTGGAGGGCATATATGCACGTCTCCTTGTGCAAGCTTGGCATGTTTAGGATGACAATGGGCAGAGAGACAGAGCCCCATCACCCTACTGAGAAAAATAAGTTCTTGAATCGGTTGGATGAAGCATTTCACTTCCTATGCACTCACATCCCCCAAGATCTTATCTTTCACCTTGAGGGTTTAAAGACTCTGAAAGAAGCTTGGGAGAATCTAGAATCATTGTTTGGAAAACAAGATGAGATTCGAGGGCACATATTGGAGAATGATTTAATTGCATTGCAGCCTAACAATTTCAAAACTATCCAGCAATTTTTCACAAAATTCAAGTCATTATCACTATAGTGTAAGCAATGCATAATAGAAAGGAAAGATGAGTAGCTGGTTCTATCGGTACTGAGAAAGATTGGTTCATAGTACTCTATCTTCATCTTTACTTTCCATTCCGGAAGAGATTCCATCCCCAATTAGAAGATTCCTTCTCTATATGTCTTTGTTGAGTCTTTAATACAAGAGCATGATAAGTTGGTTCAAATGGGAGTACTCCAAAATTCTAAGAAACAAGCTCTTCTGATGTCAGACTCAAACAATGTGCAAGCCAGAGGGAAACACAAGGGGAATGAGCCGAAAGCCACTGATTCAAAGCCAAAAGAGAATCAAAGATATTCCGTTGGAGCCTCGGGTTCTAGAAAAGAGACGACTCATTGTTCATGCTGTATGAGAGGCTTTCATCCAAAAATCCAGTGCATGAAGAAGACCCTCGACCAATTGAAAACACTCCTTGAACAGAACAATGTTGCCCTTCCACAAGGTGCATAGATTTCTGATGCTAGAGAACATAATGAATAATTTGAGAGGTTCCATGCCTTGAAGTCAAGCCTCACTCCGTTGAAGGCTTACTTGATAGATTTTGGAGCATCCAACCACATGGTTGCCTCCAGGGAATCCTTCACCACTCTCAGTCTATTAGGAGGACATATCACTCATATGGGAGATGAATTACAAATAACAGCCACTGGGAAAGGTTCTATTAAAATCCATCATGATGATTTCAATAATGTACTCTATGTGCCCTCTCCAGTAACAAATCAAGTTGTTCAAGATGAAGAAGAAGCAAAATCTTCAACACAGTCAATTTGAATTGAAGAAAGTCTCCTTGGAGTGCTGCTCAAGAAGTTTATGAGATATTTGATGTCTCATCTTCTCATATATTTGATCCAGAAGAAGACATTCAAATCTATGTTATTGAAGAAAAAATCCCATTCCATTCTATGCAAACACTCTCTAGTGATTCTTTTATTTTAAATTTTGTGCAAAGTTTGCCAGTGATTGTTTCAGAAAATGAAGAGCAATTTGATTTCTCTATCTCTAATGTTGTTGCTGGTGTGCAGAAAAAGTAATGCCTTGAATGTTTTGGAAGAAATATCATATTTTAGGCATGATCCATTCACTCTCCTTGATCTAGAGCTTCTATCAAACTCCTACATGATTGCATGCACCATTACTCAAAATTTTATTGAAGAAGGAGAAAATTGTGCATCTGCCATTTCGATGGGGCACTTGGAACCTTTGTTCCAGACTCTTGGTTCTGATATGAACTTATTTGGATCTGATATGACCTTATTATGTTTGAATTTTAAGTTTCAAGAGCCTCAAGTCATGCTTGTAGTTGTTCTTGTCAATTTTGGTGTGAAAAATCAAGTACCGCAAGTTTCTTTCAAAATTGCTACTGGGGATTTGATGTCGGTTTTCTCTCATGAGTTTGCTGATATTTTGTGGATAATTGGTTATTTTTGAATCTATATCATATTATGGAGCTCAAGCATTCGCTCTCCACATTTCCAGGTATTCTCTACCTTTCTATTTGATCACATGCTCATCTCCTCATGGAACTAGTAAAGATGGAGACATTTTGCATTGGCCTTGACACTTGCTCCTAACACTTGGAGCTGATTTTACCTCACATGGTTTGATGCTCAAGGCTGCAATAAATCGGTTGCTTGGTTTTTCCTCACATGGTTTGAATTCTCAATCACTTTTTCTCTCTCATCAGTTCATCTCAGTTGCTCTACATGGGTCTAGTTTTCATCTTGCAGTTGTCTATGTTCCTGATTTAGTGGACAATTTTCTTCTTCTTCCAAAGAGGAAAATTCCTCCAGACATAATCATTATTTTGGAGAGGTTCACATGCACAGCTTCATGATGTCTCCGCATAAAAGAACCATACTGCTGCATAGTGCTGCAAATTACAGCATATTTTTTGCATGTTATTTCAGAAAGAGGAAGATTGTTCTCGTAAGAATAGCTTGTATTTCTTATTCCTGCTTATTTTGAGGGAGGGGGTCCCATGAGGTTTTCTCCTATTTCATCAGTTTATTAAGCATATTTTTAATTCTTTTGGATTGTAATGGGTGACTTTTGGCCTTGTTACCAGGGACCACAGTTGTCCAAGTTAGGATTAAGGGGGGGTGTTAGGATTTATAATCCTCCCTTGTCTAGATATACTCTATTAGATCATTTTCCTAACTTATGAGTCATTTTCTATAGTTTGGTGCCATGAGTGTGCCCCATTGGTGCCATCAGTGTGCCATTTGGTTCCATCAGTGCCAATCCCTACACTTTAGGAGCCACTCTAAGTGCCACCACCAACCTCCATCACTTGGTTGTAGTTGGTAGGTAGTTATGCTAAGTTATGCTCTAGTTACATCCAGTTAGATTTCCTTCAGTTCAGTTAGCGCCAGTATTGCATGGTTGCATGGGGGTAGGTGCCATTTCTCACCTACCTCATCAGTTTAACTAGTTTAATTGATTGATAGACTGAATTAGGCATGTGGAGTTAGACTAGTGAGCTCCGATAGTGATTTAGACACTTCTAGTTAGACAGTTAGTTGGGATTGAGTTGGTAGATTTGAATTTTATCCACATGATTTGAATTCTCCTTTATGTAACATCATTGTATACTTCTAGGATTAGTGAAGATAATGTTGTAATTTACCGATCATCGTTTATTAGTTTTATATGAAAATTGTCTTGTTCTGTGTACATTGTTCTTTCCATTCTACTGCACAATTATACCTTTTCAATTGCACTCATTTACTGTAGATCAATGGTTCAATAATTCAAACATGATGGACTTAGGCTTTACCAAGAGTAAAGTGGGTTCCAACCTTTACTTTAAGGTTGAAGGCAGAAGCTAGTATATGTCGATGACCTAATAGGAAAGGACGAACTCTTGTAGATGCAAAGAGGAAGTGTTGAAGAAATAAAGAGCACCTCAAGATGTTTTTTTCAGTTTGGGATCGGGTATGATCCCATGGCTTAGCAAAAATCAAACCAGTGTTGCCCTCATTACGGTTGAGCCTGAGTACATTGCAACATGTTCAGCCTGTAGCGAAGCAATATGGCTTCGCAAACTATTGGTAGGATTGCTTGATGCCAAAATAGATGCAAGTGATATTTATTGTGACAACCAAAGTTGCACCAAGCTAACAGATAACCCAGTTTTTCATGATAGTCAAAGCATATAGAGATAAAGTATCACTACGTCTGGGATATGGTGCAGAGAGGAGCCGTGAAGCTCTGTATGTTCATACATAGGAACGAGTTGTTGATGTGATGACTAAGCCTCTGTCTCGTGTAAAGTTTGAACACTTTAGAGACAAGCTTGTTGTGGTTCGAAAGGACCTCCCTGGAAAGAGGGAGCGATGATAGGATTATTATTGAGAATGAGATGGTAATGGTATGCCAGTACAGAAAAGTCTAGTTGAGTTTATCAGTATGTTTATAGATATTGACGAGATCCTGCATTCATTTGCGAACGAAAATATCCTAATTGAGGATGGTCCTACTGTGATGAACCTCCTACAATAAACAATGAGAATACATGATATAACAGAAAAAAATGGAGCACTTAAGAGATTTTATTGATCGCATGCCACTTCGAGGGGGCAACCTCCTTTGAGAAAACTCAATACAAAATAACCCTCGGATGCCTTCATTAGCCTCAACATGTACTTATATACTAAGTCTAATATAGACAACTATTACTCCTTATGAATGTGGGATAATGCAACATATTAACTGGACGACTTAACAACTATTAATTACTCCCCATGAATGTGAGATAATACAACATACTAATGGGCCTACTTACAAAGGATCTGCGTTCAACAAAATATACTAACAAAATAAAGAGGAGGGTTGATATGTCTTCTTAACATCCCCTCCCTCTTAGAAAAGCTTTGTCCTCAAAGATTTAGATGTGGAAACTGTTGTTGAATTTGAAGGAGTGGTTCCCATGTAGAATCCTCTGGTTGCATGACGTTCCACTGAATTAAGACCTCAATGATGGACCAAGCGTGAACCTGACAAGTGTGCTTATTAAGGATGGAATCCGGTTCCAAAATGATGGATCCTTCATTATCCAGTTCTGGTAAAATAGTTTCTGCTCTAATGTTAGTGCCAGTCACTTTCTTGAGACAAGAGACATGAAATACAGGGTGAATGCGATAAGAAGGAGGAAGTTGCAATTTATAAGCAACAGACCTAATCTTCTGAAGAACCTTTTATGGCCCATAGAACTTTGGAGCCAGCTTCGGATGCCCTTTGATATTCATGGAGGATTGCTTGTAAGGTTGTAGACGAAGAAAAACCATATCATCAACTTGAAAGGTGCACTCAGAACGATGTTGATCAGCCTGTTGTTTTATGCGATTTCTTGGCATGTGACGATTGTCCTGCAGAATGTGAAGAATCTGATCTCGGTTTCGAAGAACCATCCTGAATTGGTGAACTGTTGGGGATGTATGGAAGGAGCACTGGCGATTCCTGACCATAAAATACTTCAGATGGAGTCATTTTAAATGCAATATGGTAGGAAGTATTGTACTACCATTCAGCAAGTGGGAGCCACTTTTCCCACTAATGTTGTTGTTCATAGGTGAAGCAACGAAGATAAGTTTCCAAACATTTGTTTATGCGTTCAGTTTGACCATCTGTTTGTGGGTGATATCCTGAACTCATATTCAGTTTGGTGCCAGTGAGGTGAAAGAGTTCGGTCCAAAAATGACTTGTGAAAGTTGCGTCGTGGTCTGAGACAATGGAAGAAGGGATTCCATGAAGATGGAATTTCATGTACATCAAAATTTGTGCAACCAAGGAGGTAGTATATGGATAGTTGAGAGCACAAAAATGACTATATTTGGAGAGTCGATCAACCACAACCAAGATTACAGTCTTCCCTCCATATTTAGGGAGCCCTTCAATGAAGTCCATTGAAATATTTTTCCAAATCCTTGTAGGGATGGGCAAGGGTTTGAGCAATTTGGGGAGGAGTGTAGTTCCACCCTTGTGGCACTGGAAGGTATCACATTTGACAACCGTCTGTTGAATTTATCATTTCCTTCCCTTCCCAAAGAAGTTACATCGTGCCCTCTCATACGTTTTGAGGGACCTAGAGTGCCATGTCGATGGAGAAGCATGGAGTTCATAGAAGACAACCTGGTTAAGATCTGTGCTTTGGGAAGTACCAGACGACCCTTGTATCTCAGCGAAGAACCATCCCAAGAGTAATGTGGTACAGCATAAGGATTACTAACCAACTGTTGGAATATTTCAGATAAGTAAGAGTCATTGACATAGCCTTGCTGAACATATTGTAACCAATTTGGAATAGGCATAAAAATGGTTGAAAGAGAAGCATGGTCATCAAATGTGTAAGAAAGAGCATCCACCACAAGATTGTCCTTACCCTTCTTGTAAGTGATCGCATAGTCATAACTGATGAGTTTTCTAACTCATTTCTATTGTATTAGGGATGAGATCCATTGTTCCAAGAAATATTTCAAACTCTGGTGATCAGTCTTGATGCATAAATGATTACATAAGAGGTATGGACGCCACTTCTGTACTGCATGCAAAATAGCCACCATTTCCTTGTCATATGTAGAGGCGGCTAAATTATTACCAGAAAGGGATTTGTTGGTGAATGCAATGGGATGTTCATCTTGAAGGAGGACAACACCAAGTCCATTGTCACAAGCACCACTCTCAATAGTGAAGGGCTTGGAAAAATCAGGCATAACTAGAACAGGTGTGGTACACATAGCTTGTTTTAGTTTGTTAAATGCACACTCAGCAGTAGGTGTCCATGTAAAAGCATCCTTTTTCAGTAGAGTTGTTAATGGATCTGTAATCATCCCATAATCCTTGACAAACTTGTGGTAGTATCCAATTAGTCCCAAAAACCCATGAAGATTCTTTAGTGTATGAGGATGGGGCCAATTTTTCATGGCATCTATTCTGGCAGGATCGATGCAAACCCCTTGTGCTAAAACAATATGCCCGAGATACTCTACTTCTTTCTACCCAAAAACACATTTAGACTGTTTGGAACAGAGACGATGATCACAGAAAAGTTGCAGTACAAGATCCAGATGTTGGAGATGCTTAGCCCAAGTTTTACTATAGATCAAGATATAATCTAAGAAGACCAGAATGAAGTTTCGTAAGTAGGGCTAGAATATTTTATTCACCAATGCCTGGAATGTGGAAGGAGAATTTGTGAGGCCAAATTGCATGACCAAAAATTCATAATTTTCATCATGTGCATGGAAAGTTGTTTTAGGGATATCATCCTCATGAACCCAAATTTGGTGATACCCAGAACGAAGATCCAACTTGGAGAAAAAATGAGCACCATGGAGCTCATCCGAAATCTCATCAACAATAGGAAATGGAAACTTATCCTTTATTGTGATGTGATTAAGTGCTCGAAAGTCGATTCAGAGGAGCCATGACCCATCTTTTTTTTGGACAAGAAGAACCAGTGAAGAGAAGGAACTGGTACTAGGGCAAATAACGCCTTACGTTAGTAAGTCATGAACAAGCATCTCAATCTTTATCTTGTGGTGAAATGGGTAGCGATAGGGCATGATGTTGGGAGGGATGCTTCCAGGAAGGAGCAGAATATGATGGTCCTCTTGTCTTGAAGGTGCGCAATCCCACTGGCTCAACAAGCACACATGGATATTGATCCAAAATTTGTTGTAGATCCAAGGGAGTAGTTGACACCGTTGAAGGTTGCATCTGAATGAAATGGAGTCGAGCGATGACACCATGTAAACTCTTCTTAAGGAGATTTTCCATGTGATGTGAACTGATGATGTTGAGCGAGCCTAGTTGTAAGCCCCTCAATGTGTGGTTTTTCCCATTGATTGAAAACTACATCCAAAGTTCAACAAAATCCCATAAGATGGGTCCAAGTGTGCATAACCATTGAGTGCTCAAAACCACATCAAATCTGCCTAAGGGTAAGGAAAACATGTCAGAGCGCAAGTTATAATCCCGAATAGAGATTCGCACATTACGACACTTCCCTTTGCAAGTTAAGGTGTCCCCATTGGAAATCATGACTTCACAGTTGGAGCAAGGATGAACAAAACAATCATCATGTTTGGCGATCCTCGGGTCGATGAAGTTATGAGTGTTACCAGAACCAATGAGTATTGTAAGAGGGATATTTTTGAATAAATCTCTAACCTGCATGGTTTGTGGGGTAGTGACTCCGGCTAATGCATGGAGAGATATCTTTGGTTGGTCGTCTTGAGCAGGAAGGTCAACAGGCAGTTGTTGAATGTTACCCTCATCATCTACTAGATCCTGAGCATCATAAGAAATTTCAGGTGTAGGCAGAGAATCCACATCTAAGAGATAGAGCTTTTGCTCAGCACATCGATGTCCCCGAATGAATTTCTTTCACAATTATAACAAAGACCTTTTTCCCTACATGCCCGCATCTCAGCTTCATACAAATGCTTGATAGGAGTGGTTCTAGGGGCTACCGAAATTGGAGGTCTTTGGGAACCATATTTTTGAATGGAACAAAAGTGGATTTGGAGCATTGTTGAGCCATGATCTTGTCCTCTGCCAACTTAGCCAACCCTAGGGATTCCATCATAGTGTTGGGATTGAACATTTTAACCTCATATTGGATTGCATCCTTCATACCACTGAAATGCATCCTGTAAAATGCATCTGGCAATCCTTTTGTGTGATTGGACAGTTTCTCAAAAAAAATTTGATACTCCCTCACTGTGCCAGTTTGGCGAATTTTGGTGAGTGCTCATGTGAAGTCATCAAAAACACTAGGGCTAAGTCGTTTCAGAAAAACACTAGGGCCAAATCGTTGCAAAAGGAGTTGGAAAAAATCTGTCCAATTTGTCTCTGTGTGAGCCTTGATGTACCAATGAAACCATTGAAGGGCTTCAGGTTCCAAATGAAAGGATGCAAATGGGACTTTATTGACATCAAATGTGTTATGCATACTGAAATGTTCTTATGTCTTGTAAATCCATCTAGTCGGATCATCACCATTAAACCGAGGAAAATCAAGCTTCGACCCACGAAAGTTGTTAGAAGAAGAGAACACAGTGTATGTAGAAGACTCAGGTTGTCGTCGATCGCTCATGGTTGAATGTTGAAGATGGTGACATCAATTTTTTATCCAGATCTTCGAATTCTGTCTTGAGGGCGGCAAGTTCTTCTTCCATTTGTCTATTTTTTCCTACGTGGGTGACAACCATAAGCAAGATTTTTTTTTTGGGAAATGGGTATAAAAACAAAAACAGAGAGGGTTTTATGAAAGGAAAATTTTGATTTGGGGAAATTGAGGTTTGCCTAGGTTGTACACCTTTATGAGGGACAAGGAAATAGAAAATGTGAATTTCAGAAGCGGGGTGAAAGAATGGGAAAATTTTTCAAAGAGGGACAATGAAGCAGAATTGGGAAATGAACAATGTGGGAAAATTTGAAGGCGATTGGGTGAAAATAGAAGAAGTTATGGAAAACCCTAAAAATAGACAAATGTGGAATTTTGAGCTTTGGTAAGTGGAATTTGGGATAGGGTCCTCAAGGAATGAAACATGCAGAATGGAATTACGGGGGTTACAGTGAAGTTTCAAAGGAAATGGAGCTAAAACAAAGAAGATACGGCAAAAAATCAGAAATTTATACTTTTTTTCCTGCTTGGTGGAGATGATCTATGGTGGCTATGGAAAAATGTGGTTTATCAACTTGAAATAGATATGGACCCCAAGTATGTTCAGCTTCCTAAAGGTTCAGGGGATTCACTTCACCACCAATGTTGTCTAATGATTTGTGTATTGGGGCAGTACCCCTCACTCCATGGCTCAGGTAAAACTGATAATCGCTTTGCCACAAACAATAGCTCTTGGTTTACCTCACAAGTGAAAACTAGTCAATCAAGTAGGGTTCGTTGCCCTTTTCGCTTGGAAGGTCCTCTCAACGGCCAGCTACTTTGGGGTTCCTGTGGTACTCCTCACAATGAGTTTTAGGGCTATGACCAGGTACTCCCCACAGTTAAGCAGATAGGGTTTAGTCCTTGATCCGAATGAATAATATCAATGCAAATAAGAAGCACTACTATAATAATCACAGCTCCAGGAAGCACAGTAAAAAAAATGGCAAAAATTCCACCCAGCGAGCCCAAGAAAGTGCTCTGATACCACTTGTTGGCTGAGGATGGTCCTGCAGACAACAGTACTCTCATATGGAGAGTGGTCTTACATTCACTTGCGGATGAGTTCTTACATTTAGTTACGAATGATGATGTTCTATCATTTTTTTATGTTGTGGGTGATTCAACTCAATATTTGTATACTGATGATAGTGCAAATGATGCTCGAGATGATGCCAGAGATGATGATGCTCGAAATTATGCCATAGATGATGATGCTAGAGATGATGCCAGAGATGATGATGCTGAAGGTGACGCCAAATATGATGATGCTCGAGATGATTTCAAAGATGATGTTGTTGTTCCATGAATGATGATGATGTTGATATAATTGTGAAAACTTCATGTGGCATATAGATTCACCAATCAGTTATACATATGTATTGTTTTAGAATACCTTCCTTGTTAAGAGGGAGTGTTAAAGAAATGTAACTGCGGAAGATATTCTATTTTGTATTATTATTATTATTATTATTACCCCTTTCAGAGATGTTGTTCCTCATATTAGGGATGTCATTGATGTATTTGGTCATGTAAAGTATTGAGGTTAAACCTTCATTGTAAGTCGGGTTAGTAGTACCCACAAAAGTGTTATTAAAATTTATTTTTGAGTCTTCCAAGGAAATTCAAACCTGACAACAAGGAGAACTCATCCATGTTGGGTTATTAGGCCTCTCAACTAATTAGTATAAATAGGAGAGGTGCCTCCCTCATTTGGACAAGCAGAACAATCAAGCAGTTGCGCTAGAGAGAGAAGGAGCAATCCATCTAGTGGAGAGGAAGAAGTCACGTCTTATTCTTGGTGTCTTACAAGTCATATTCTTGGGGTCTTACAGTGTACTTGGTTCAATACTATATCAAGGAATTTTTGTTGGGTTTTCTCCCCCACGAGGGTATCCCAGGATAAATCTTCGTGTTCTTTTGTGTGGTTGTGCTTGTCTTTATTTCAGTGATCCTTTTGTAAATGGTTATTATGTTATGATTCTAAATGTTTTTAGATCTTGTATAACCATTGAAATCTTAACAAATCTCCCTCTCTCGACATATCCTCCTCATCGTCGTCCTCCACGTATTCTAATGCATACGGATCCAATTCCACTTGGCCACCCGCATCGGGGGAGTTTTTTAAGGGCATGGGTTTTTTTATAGGCTTGGACTCAATCCTCTTGGTACAAGAATAACTCCTAAGCACATTGTAAACTGCTCACCTCATTGCCTAGTTTCCTGAGAATTTGGCACTTGAACTTGACAAACTTCTTAACTTAGTCAAGTAGCAGTAAGTGCTCCAAATCAATGAAATTTCTTCAACTTGTCAAATTGGTAGAATCACTCACCTTGGGAAATAATTATTATCATAACTAAACTATTAGTCATGTTTTGGTCAAACCAAGCGATTTCGACTCCTAGTTATTGGTGAGATCCTTCCACAGTGAAATCGCTCATTTTGTATCATGAGAAGCACTCAAACTTGACGTTCATGTCTCTTACGTGACAATGATTTTTTGCCAAAATATTTTCTAGAGTGAAATCACTAAGTTTTAGAGGCATGTGAGTCAACTTAACTTAATCAATTTCCCCTATAAGTGAAATCACCAGCTTTGTATAACCAATCAGAGATTCAACGCAACAATTTAGCATCAAGTGTTTTAACTCAATGATTTACAAGGAATCACTTAAAATTTGTGAATAAGTGAAAACGATCACCTAGGACGGCAGTGTACTTCTTTAACCAAATATTTTGACAATCTAGAGCTCAAACTCAAAGAAATGGTTGTTTTAAGGTCGAATGAGAACTTGTTTTACCTTGTATTATCGACTAAACTACCTATGAAGAAAATCACTCACCTTGTGTGATAGTTTGTCTCTATAAATTTGTGATTTAGCATCTAAGAGCTCAAATACAATGATTTAGCTTTCCTTTCCCAAATAAATCCCTCGACAAGAAAAATCATTGAGTTGACAAGGTAGCTCACTGAGAAAACCCAATAATTTGCCTCTTGCCTTGATAACTCATTGATTTCATCTTTCCATTCAAAGCTTGCCACTTTTTTTAAAAGTGTGCACCTAGGATTTGTTTGAATTGCATGTCGGAATTTTTTCCTTTAAAAGGAAAATGTTGCCTCTTGTTCATGCATAGTTATTTAGTATGTCTCCTTCATTTTTTCTGCTATGAGAGTTCCATCGATGCCCTCAAGCAATCTTCAAGGCAACACAATCATGCACTTGTATAGTAGACAAAGGACAATTAGATTCAACAAAACACAATTATCCTATCTACATGGGAATTTCAAAGATCAAATAATCGCAGTGTATCACATATCATTGAATAGAAAATAACAAAGAGTTTCTAATGCAAAGTGACAATGTTGTGTTAGATATCACCATTGTCATCTCGTAAACCAACAATAAACATCATTTGGGAAAAAGAAGGGTGTTTTTATATGAAAAAAAAACAAATATATTCTCTTTGTATCCTAGACAAAGATGAGGTTGAAGTGAAATGGATAAAAACCAACCCCCGTTTTGTTTGTAAATGGTTGTAAAAGTCTTTAAAAAATGTATGAAATTCTACCTAGGTTAGTAGTTTGAAATCCTACATTGGTTGTAGAGTTGTCCAAGCTCATACTCTTTATGTTTATTAAGAGAATCTTGTTGGAAAGGGAGGCCATAGTAGATATTACCAAGGTATGCTTCCAATGGACAATTAGCAATATTAAACTTGTTGTTAAACTCTCTTAAAAAAACAAAACAAGAACTCCCTTGGATATCAAGATTACAACCATCTTGTGGCACAAGTTAGATCTTGGGTTGGCTAATTTGAAGTTCGATAATTTGGGTTGGCTAAGTTAGGAAGTGTTGTTAATAGTGGAATCATTTCTCTTTAGGAAGGAGATAGTAGGGTTCAATTTCGGTTCATTTACGATGGTAAAAGGCATTCTCCTCGTCGTTATCAGATACATTTATGTATTCCTATTATTTTCTCCTTTAATCATGATTTAGCTAGTTGCATTCTTGCTTATTACATTTACTTTCATTTCATCCCCTACATGCACCCTATCATCATTTATATTTATGCAATTTACACTCATTAGCCTAGACAAAGAGCATTAAAATAACATTTAACCTCCCATACAATAGTTGATCCATAACTAGCGGGCTTGCCATTTTAATGAAGAAAGGTATAGTTGTGCCTTTTGTGGGGTAAGTTTGTGTGGCTGACGAGGGTCATTTTCCTATGTCAATAAGGCTTTTGTCCCAAGCATGTATTATTGCTCAATGACACCCATTCTTAGAGATTGTTAACTCTTTTATATTGCCAAGCCAATGAATTATAATATTGTCCTTTGCATGCACGTGCCAATGAGATATGCTTCACATCTAAATCATATTTACATGGGTTTTCATGCCTTATAAACCTCTAGAAATGAGATACGTTCCCTGCATTAGAGAAGGAATTTCAAGAAATACAAATCCTTAAAACAAACATGGAGAGGTCTATGTTAAAATTGCCTAAATTTAGTTTATTCCTCCCAAGATTATAATTATGCAATATGAGTGACTAAGTTACAAAACAAATTACTAAAAACTTAGTTGTCATAATGGTACAGGAGGGTGAGAGGTATAATTAAGAAGGGAATGCCCCATAAATGTTTGGTATTTTGATACATGGAAGAGATCACACCAACAAAATGACTTTCAGAGTTGAAACCCTTATTACATTATATTACTTGAACTTACATGAACAAAAATAAAAACTCATTCACAATTGGATGCTAGAAGAAACACAAACATCAATGCAAGTGGTAACCACACTTCTCATTCAATTGTAAAATGGACAACAACCACTACTAGTTGTATCCTTCGTCCTTTTAAAACACAAATATATATATTTATCACCAAATAATTTACTTCCTTAAAGATTATAGATGAGTCGATAAGTGGTCATGTCGTTTGCTATGCATAATATTAAGAAAATGCTAAACAAATACATGAGAGGGAAATTCCCCAACATGGTGAAAACATATGTTGGTTTTCGATGAAAGCTGGACACGCTAGGGATCAAACCCAATACTTGCCCCATGTTGACATGTTGCTCTATCATTGAGCTACATGCCCATTTCATACATGTCATCATTACTTATTTGATATTATTATGTAGAATTTTGCCTCCAACACCCTCCACTCAAACCACATTGTGGTTCATGCTTCTCAATGACCTTACTAATCAACTTCAACACTAAACTTTGACAACATTTTGAAAAATTGATAAGTTAGGGAAGCTAAGACTTGTCCTTAACTAGTAAGTCACTTTATCATTGAACTACATGCCCTTTTCATTCTAAGCATCCTTTACTAGTTTAATATCAAACTGCAACATTTTTGAATCCTCTATAATGTCATGTCCCCATGGTGAGATTTTGTTTCATAATAACAATTACTCTATATTATGTTTGTAAATACATGCTATCTCACTATTTTTTAAAACCAAAACGGTTAATTTGCAATATAAACAACTAGGAAAACCAACTTCAAAATATACAATATTGTAGCTCAAAGCATATTAACAATGTAAATAATAGCCTTTACAGTCCTTCAAAGTCTAAAAATTGTCTCAAAATGACTACATATAACTATATTGCTATAAACTTTGATAAACTGGCCTATTGTCACTGAGTTATTATCACTCTTCATAACTTGTTCTTCTGCTTTTGCATCTAAGTTGACATTGGCAGTGGATATGTTGACATCTTGTTCAGGTTCCACTTTGTTCTCCTTATTTGAAGAAAGTTGACAAACTTACTTTACCTTATTATTCTCGCTCTCAGAATTGTCATCCATTATGGAATTCTTGCGAGCTATATAGTCTTCATGCTTAGCCAGAGTTAAATATGTTTCCTTTACTTGTGCATCACAAGCATGCTCTATACCTTTTGCTTCTTCTAAGCGAGTATCTAAACAATATAGATTAGCATTGACTTAGTAGGAAGCATGTTCTACTTCATCCACACGTTTATCCAGTATAGGCACATGGTCTGTAATACTGCAAATTGTTTCTACTAGGCCTTCGATTTGGGCCTTCATCCAACACTTTTGTTGTAAAATGTCCTGAATGTTAGCTTTAATGGCCCCAATTCTCCCAAATATTTCCTCAATATGCTTTTCCATGCCTAATCCCAAATTAATTTCACCAGAGAGCCAATTTAGACTTAATAGCCTAGAATTTCCAGGTATCCAATTGTTGATGTATACGTGCTCTAAAACCTTCCCAACACTTCCCACCAAGTTCTTAAAGAAGTCTCCATGAGGTAATGAATTTCCAAAGGGAAATAACGACTATGCTTCCTACCCGATTCTTTCCACTAAAATCTCAAAAAAATCCTCAAAGTAATACCACTCCCCATAAGCGAGAACCAATATAAATTATTTAGAATTCAACCCTACATCCCAATTGAAGGGGTGATCTATGACCTTCCCAACAATTACCACAAATTTCTCAAATACATTCACACTATATGACCAATTTCCAAAGGGGTAAAACAACTCTACTTCTTGCCCGACTCTTTCCACTATTTTCTTAGAAATTTCCTTAGATAAATACCACTCCATATGAACTAGAACCAATCTAATTATTTCAAAATTCAATACTATGTCCCAAACTCTCTAAACGAGCAAGAGGGGAGAATCTAAATGATAATCGAGGAAGTTTACCAACCAACATAAATTGAATTCTGCACTGAATAGAATCAACAACCACTCTCCCAGTGCATAGGTGGTGGTAATGTATTCCACAAAAAAATAATCAACCATTCCAGAGTTCATGTTCTCGCAAGCCTAACTCTCTCTACTGTTGTTTACAAGTCTAAGATGAAGAAGTAGGTTTACCTTTCCCAAGTTTATGAATACATATTATCCAAGAGCACCATCAAACAAACCATCATTAAATCTGTGTATATGAGTCGTTACAATTCGTGGGACTTCAATTATTGAGGAGCCTTTCAAACTCCACATGGTGTAAAACACTACCAAATTCATATAAAAAACCTGTTGTCGAATTTGGTCATTAATGGATTGAATTAACATGAATAAATGTCGAGGAACAAGCTTTAGGGGAGCCAATAAGTCTCAATTTGGTCCCCATTTTCTATTAAAACCCCTTAAGGAAGATGTGAGGTTTGATTTGCGATTCCATCAACTTAAGAGTTGTGCTCTCTTTCGACAAGGAAGAATTGAAGAGACAAAATTTGACGAAGAAGACCAATGATTCATTTGTGAATTCTTCCAACTATTTGATCCACTAATTATTGGAGATGCCCAGTTTGAGAGAGAATAAGAAGACAATCTCCAATCACCACTAGAGAACGAATATCTAGTGTAACAAATTGCTTCAAGCCCAAGAATAAGGTGTAACGCTCTGCCTGGTTATTTGTACCAATTCCTAATCCACAAGCACATGTTATTACTATATTTCCTCCAGGGTCAAATATGACCCCCCCCCCCTCCCCCCTCACATCGGTCGCCCCAAGATTTCCTTTCAAGGATCCATCGAAAAAAGAATATGGGATTGGATACTATGTAACCATTTTTTTAATTATTCTTGATACATATCGAGCTGCCAAGAAGAAATCTAAACTTTCTTTCTTAAGTTATGTTTATGAGTCCAATTTTGCATTAAAAAGATTTTCATCCCTAAGTCCTCTTCTAGAGTCCATGATTCATTCATATGCTTTATATTGATGTGATCATGGATAGCTTGACTCACAAATTCTCTAGCAGAAAATTGATGTATCGGCTATTGTGATCACCTTGTTTTAAAAAATTCCATAGTTTCTTGCCGCCCAAACTTTCAAAAAAACGTATTTTGGGAGAGCGGAACAAATTTGGGTCATAATAGGTTTCCCATTTAAGTTCCATGGATATTTACCTTTTCTAATTGAGAAGGCACCCATTCTACTTGCCTGACAAATCAATATTCTTATTTAATTCCTTCACAGTATCAATCCATACATGCTTTATATAATTGCAATGGAAAAAGAGACAAGGAATTGTCTCTTCCAATTCTTTACATAAGATGCATATTGAGGGTCCTTCGGTATGTATTTTTTTAAAATTCTCAGAAGTAAGGATTTTCCCCTGTACCATAACCCAATGAAATATATTTACTTTCGGTAATCTGTCTTGTTGCCATATTTTATCCCACATTCTTGAAAATGGAGGGTGTTTTTGTTCCATATATATTTTTTCATAGCCCTATTTCATGGAATAAAATCCCCCTTTTCCCCATCCTCTATTATATTTTATGTCAAGGATGATCGAGACTTCTCCATGGAGGATTTGAAGGACTGCATCAAATGAAGGCTTCAAGGGAGCTGGGACATTCATATTTTTCCAGCTAACCTAATTTCTTCTCAAGTCCCATTCAGATAAGTCATATAGAGATCAGATACCGTTTTCACATAGCCAACATTTTATTTCCATTAGATCAACATTATTATTTAAGGGGATTGCACCTAAAATGAAATCCTTCCATAAGTTTATTCTTTTCATGTTTCCTGTAATCCAACACAAACCATATTGAAATTTTTTATCAATTTCCTTACAAATCCTCGAGATATTCGAGCCTTATCGCTCCTAAGTACAATTATCCACACACCTTAATCTAGAGTGAGAGGAGTAATTTTTCCTGAATACGTCTTTCCACCAAGTTGCTACTCCGAAGACCAAATTCCAAATCAATTTAGCACCCATGACTAGATTCATCAACATAGGATCTCAGATGCCAAGTCCTCCATGTCCTTTTGGAGCTTTGATTATGTCCCACTTTAGCAAATGAATTTTTTCCTTGTTGATTGTTCCTCATTACCACACGAAGTTCCTTATATAATTGTTTAGTTTTTGCACAATTCCATTTGGAGGGAGTAAAAAATAACATTGAAAGAGAGGTAAAGAAGAGAGGATTGACCTAATTAAAACGACTTTACCACCTGGATTTATCCACATCATACCGCAACTTTGAATTTTATCCTTTATTTTTTGTAGAATTACTTCCCACTCAACATTTTTGGTCCTCTTTTGGGCAATAGGAATGATGATAGATTTCAAGGTAGTCCAATTAGTATTGACAACAAATCATAATTATTGTGAAATACTTTGCATAAGTTAAGGATAAAAATTCCATCCACAGATTTTACATTTCCCTTATTTACCTCTCCTCCAGAAGCATGAATAAAGTGATATAACGTTTGCTTGAATCTGCTGTCATTGATTATTGGTGCTCCACCCATAAGGACTATATCATTTGTGAATTGGCCATTGTTTATATATTTAATCCCCGTAGCTATTCAAATTCCACAAATATTTCCTTCATCCCTTTCCTTTAATATATTTATTCCCAATGTTTATACCATAAGGATATAGAGAAACAGAGATGGAGGGTATCCTTACCAGATCCCTTTTGAAGCCTAAAACAATTATGTGGGTCTACCAGTTATCAAAGGGGCTATCCATGGATGATTGATACATGCCTTTATCCACTTAATGAATAAGGGAGAGAAGCCAAATCTTTTAAGAAATTCAAAAAGAAAATTATGACTGACTCTATCAAAAGCATTGGGCATATCTAGTTTGATGGGCATTCCCTACTCTTTTCTATCTACACTAAAATGAATTACTTCTTGGAAGAAAACAATATTGTCCACTATATGGCTTTTTTCAACAAAGCCGCTTTGTCATTACGAGATCAGCCAAGGTAGAAGATACTTTAGACGATTGGCGAAGATTTTAGTCAAGATTTTGTAAGATGAATTACAAAGAGCATTAATCTGTCACATTAATCTAGGGACTAAACACAAGTCTCATCAAAGATTAATAACAATAAGGCATGAAAATGGTGTAATTGTGCTACAAAATGAGTAGCCTCTCTGTATATTCACAAAAAGAATGAGTAATTCAATAGAAGATCATGCTGCAAGCATGAATGACAAAGCAATTCGAATTCCCAAGGAGGTCATTCAAATTGAATGAGTGAGTCTAGCTTAACTAAATGTAAGCCACAGTCAACACTCAAGTTAACCACTGATCAAAACCCTAATTGATTCAACTGAGCCCTAACTGAAGTCGGTGTGCAATAAATGACTAAGTCTAACTAAAAGTAGGTCAGACACATGTCACAATAAGCCAACCATCAAGTGGTAGCGCATCAATGACTCTAATGAACCCCGATGAGGTTAACTGAAGTGTAACTGAACATCAGAAGTGGTTGGAGCCGCCCCTGTTGACTCCAGTTCATTAAATAATCAATAAATAATCAATTTAATGAAGGAAGGTGCATTCACTGCTCTGTTTAACTGATTGTAACCATCAGTTAGCAATATGGGGCATTAATGACACTCAGATCACCCTCGGAGTGCTCCAGTTAGCCTCCCTGAATGTAGGAGAAGGCTAAGTTAGACTCCTTGACTGAAGGTAGGCTTGGGTGTGATCTAGCTGATGTCATCTAGTTCTCCTTTGATGTCAATTAAGTCAATAATACTTAGGATAGTGGTTTAACTAGGCCAAATTGACCAAAATGAGTATGTAAGGTGGTAAATGTCTCCAACACCCCCCCTTAAGCTATACTCAGGAGGAGTTAGAAAACATAAAATGAATAAAAATGTTAGGGCCCCGACAACTAAGGCCATAGTTCACCCTGTACAATACTGAAACTGAAACAATGCTCAAAAACAAACTAAGTGAGGAAAAGAGGGAAAACCCAGTGGGAAAAATCCCCCCTCAAGCTGAACATTGAAAGTAATATGATCACGCTGATGGGCTTACCCCCAACAGTGAACGGAGGTAAGTGAACTTCTTTTCTGAGAAGCTCTTGGTGAAGATGTCTACAATTTGCTCATCAGTCAGGAAGTATTGCAAAATGATGGTCATGTCATGCACTAGCTCCCTGATATAGCGCATGTGGATCTCTACATGCTTGGTCCTCTGCCTGGTAACTGGATCTATGGATATCTTAATAGAACTTTTATTGTCACAAAAGAGGACAGTGGACAAAGTACTACCAAGATCAAACTCTAAAAGAATGCCTTGCAACCAAACTGCTTGGATGCAAGCATTCACCGCTCCTCGATACTCGGCCTCTGCTGAAGATAATGCTATGGCAACCTACTTTTTGCTAGACCAGAAAATGGGGCCATGACCAAACATGAATACATATCCAGAATTATACTTTTGATCAATAGAATCACCTGCCCAATCGGAATCTGTGTATCCAACCAGCTCTAGCTCGGAGTCTGCAGCATAGTGTATGCCATAGGGGTTCCCTGAATATACTGGAGGATCCTCTTGGATGCCTTCCAATGAATATCATGAGGCTACTACATGTATCTTGATACAGCATTCATGGAATAATAGATACAGGCCAAGAATGTGTCAAGTACAACAAGCTACCAATCAGCTGTCGATAGATAGTGCAGTCCATCGGAGGTGTGATTTTTCCTTCTTCAAGGCCGATCCCTGAAAGGAAAGGTAATGGTGCACGCCTACATTCATCCATGTTAAACTTGACTAATAGGTTTGATATTCATTTCGACTAAGTGATCATTATCCCATCAAAATTTTGCTGAATTTCGAGCCCCAAAAATTGGTTTAAGAGCCCCAAATCGCTCATTTCAAATGCATTGTGGAGAGCAGTTTTGATGGCTAAAATGGAAGAAACTGTGCTACCTGTCATCAGTAAGTCATCAAAATATAAAACAATAATAATAAAATGACCATCATACTATTTTATATACACATTTGGATCTGATCTACACCTTTGGAAGTTTTGCAAGAGAAGGAAGGCATCCATCTTGGAATACCACTCTCTTGGGGCCTGTTTTAACCGGTATAGTGACTTCTTTAGCTTAAAAACCAAATATGGATCAGAGATGTAGCCCTTAGGCTGATTCATGTATATCTCCTCATGAAGATATACATGTAGAAAGGCTGACTTAACATCCATATGATGCACTTCCCAGTGCTTAGATGCTAAAATTGCCAAAACTAGGTGGATGGAGTCCATTTTTGCAACCGGTGCAAAGGTCTCATGGTAGTCCACACCTTGGACCTGATAGAAACCTTTTGCCACCAGCCTTGCCTTATATTTATAGGTTCTTCCATCAGCAACAAACTTATTTTGAAACACCCACTTGCATTGAACCAATTTCCTTCTTGGAGGAAGAGAAACTAGCTCCCAAGTAGTGTTTTGCTGAAGAGAATTCATCTCTTCATCCATGGAAACTTGCCATCTCGGATCCTTCCGAGCATGGTAGTAGGATTTTGGGTCTGAACTAATCATCAAATAGCAAGTTTCGGACATAAAATTATTAGGACAAGAGAGCGCAATACCTGCGCTTTGGAAATCATACCGGGTTCTCCTTGGATCATCCGGATTTCCAATGTTATCTCCTGCGGGGGAGAGTGTTTATCGGGCCCATGTGGGAAGATGATTTTGTACTTCAGGTTCTGATTTAGAATCTGATGTTTTCTGCACAATGATATCAGAAATTATAGGATCCAAATCAAGGTCATCACCCCCAATTTCATCATCCAAATATTCAGTAGAATAGGAAGAAAATTCAGCAGTTTTCTCCTTCACTAGTTCCACCTCCTGAAGAGGCTCATTGAACATAACACTCCTTTCGATGATGACATATTTTGTTTTGATATACAACTACTTGAAACCTTTTGATTCATCAGGATACCCATTAAACAAACATTCTATGCTTTGTGGTTGCAAAGCCCTCCTTTTATCAAGTGGAATTCGGGCCCATGCAGTGGACCCAAACACCCGCAGGTTCGACACATCCGGCTTGTGTCCAAAGTATGCTTCAAAAGGGGTATTCCCTTTCATAGATGAGTGTGGCACTCTGTTCTGAATGTATGCTACAGCCCACAAATTTGCCGCCAACTTCTTTGATTCCAACATACATGTGGTCATCTCCTTGAAAGACTGATTCTTCCTTTCCGCTACACCGTTCTGCTGGGGAGTGTAGGGAATTGAATGCTGGACATGAATACCAATTTGGGAGCATATGTGCAGCAACTCATTACTTACATACTCCCCACCATTATCAGATCTCAATATCTTGATCTTAAGCCCAGAGGCATTCTCGATCAAGGCCTTCAGTTCAGAGAATTTTTCACATACTTCAGACTTCTTTTTGAGAAAGAAGACCCATGTGTACCTTGAAAAATCATCAATAAAAGTCAGAAAATACCTTGATTCATTCATGGATGTGATAGGCATCGAACCACTGATATCAGAATGTATCAACCCCAATATGCATATAGCTCGGTTTGCCTTCCCCCATCGTACTTGTGCTCAGGGTGTTTTCCAACCACACAGCCCTTACAAATTCCAGTGGTTGCCTTGATGACCGGGAGGCCTTCAACCATGGAGTTTTTCTATAATTGCTGCAAATATTTGAAATTTAGATGGCCAAACCTTTCATGCCACAATCTACTAAATTCATTTCCATGAGTTAGCAGTGCGGTGGGCTTTGCATCCGCCACAAAGTGGGAGAACTCATAGGCTTTTGCATGATGGTTTGCAAGGCCTTTAGCAATGAGTTTCCCGGATGCAAGTTCCATTATCTCAACATCATTCGGGCTGAAAGATACTCTCTTAGGCACTTTTGTATGTGTCATTTGATAGACACTAAGGAGATTTGATCCCACAGATAGTACATACAAAACATTTGAAAAATAGCCATTCTCAAGATCAACCCTACCTTGTCCTTTTGAAATGATGGTGGAGTCATCTCCCATGTGGATGGGGATTGATTTTATGGTCTCCAAGGATGAAAAGGAGTCTCTTTCAACCATCATGTGGTTCAAATCTCCAGAATCAATCAAGAGTGCTTTGGACTTCGAAGTGCTTTCCATGAGGGCATGACCTTTTTCATGTTGTGGTTCCCGATCTTGCTGATCTCTCCTCCGAAATATTTCTGGAATATTGATGTGATTTCTCTCAAGGAGAGAGGTAGTTTCATCAAGCTTCTTCTTCATGTAGGCATTTTCAGGGTGGAATCCCTTCCCACAGTATGAACACTTGACTTTTTCCTTTCCATGATGCCCTTTCCCTTTGTTCTTCTTTGAGCCGGAAGACTCATCATGCTACTGGTTTTCAACTTTAGGGTTAGGAGCTTCGAATTTAGTTTTTGGGTTCTTCTGCTGCTTTCCTTTACCCTTTATATCTTTGGGCCCCAAGACATGGAGAGCTTGATCACAGGAGGATCTGACAATCCCCATATGGACAAGCTTATCATGTTCACTTGTTAGGGACTCAATGAAGGCATTGAGTGTAGGCATCTTCCATCCAGGGGTTGTGAGCTTCCCCACATAGAATGTAGAGACAAAAACTGAATAATCAGTTCCAAGTTTGGAGAGTATGGCGAGGATGAGTTGATCATCCTCCTTCTTCACTTTGCATTGCTTCAATAGTAAGACAATGTGCTTGAAATTTGTGAAAAAGTCATTCAAGGTCTCGAAATTGGAAGGCTGGAGAGACATCAATTCATTTTCGAGCTGGAAAACTCTCAAATCATCTTTTTTTCCATACAAGGTTTCCAATTTGTCCCAAATTTCCCTTGGAGTCTTCAATCCTGAAAGATGGAAAAGAAGATCCCTGGAAACAGAGAGGCACAAGAATACGAATGCTTCATCCTTCTTGTTCAAGAATCTAGATTTGTCTATTGCAGAACCAAGCTCTTCTTCAGTTTCCATGGTGACCCTATAGAGTCCTCTAAAATGTAGCTGGATCCCCATGTCTCCTTTCCATGAGTGGAAATTGAACAGAGTCAAAAGATCTACGGAAGAAGCCATCTAAAAACCTGAAAATCACAACAAAAGGGGCAATGTAAGGTCAGACAGCCTGCACATTTTAGGCTTTCATCACACCCAGCATAGTCAATCAAGCAATCTTGATCAACAAGTTCCTTACTTGGGGTATTAAGTGGTAAGCCTTGGCTTCTAGTGCAGTGCTGGATTTTTGAGCTATTGCTCAATTTTCATGCAAGATCTATCAAAAACCTTGTTTTTGAGAGATCTGAGCTTTGTCCCATCATGAGCTCTGATACCATATTAATCTGTCATAATAATCTAGGGACTAAACACAAGTCTCATCAAAGATTAATAACAATAAGGCATGAAAATGGTGTAATTATGCTACAAAATGAGTAGCCACTCTGTATATTCACACAAAGAATGAGTAATTCAATACCAGATCATGCTACAAGCATGAATGACAAAGTAATTCAAATTCCCAAGGAGGTCACTTGAATTGAATGAGTGATTCTATCTTAACTGAATGTAAGCCACAGTCAACACTCAAGTTAACCACTGATCAAAACCCTAATTGACTCAACTGAGCCCTAATTGAAGTCGACGTGCAATAAATGACTGAGTCTAACTTAAAGTAGGTCAGAAACATGTCACAGCAAGCCAACCATCAAGTGGTAGTGCATCAATTACTCCAATGAACCTCGATGAGGTTAACTGAAGTGTAACTGAACATCAGAAGTGGTTGGAGACGCCCTTGTTGACTCTAGTTCATTAAATAATTAATAAATAATCAATTTAATGAAGGAAGGTGCCTTCACTACTCTGTTTAACTGATTGTAACCATCAGTTAGCAATATGGGGCATTAATGACACTCAGATCACCCCCGGAGTGCTCTTGTTAGCCTCCCTGAATGTAGGAGAAGGCTAAGTTAGCCTCCTTGACTGAAGGTAGGCGTGGGTGTGATCTAGTGCTCCTCTAATCTCAATTAAGTCAATAATACTTAGGATAGTGGTTTAACTAGGCCAAATTGACCAAAATGAGTGTGTAAGGTGGTAAATGTCTCCAACAAAGAGAAAATGGTTTAAATTGGGAAAGAGACGAAGGTCGAGCTTCTTTTGGAATCATATCCAGAAAGGAAGAATTTGTGGCTCCCCCTATTTTCTCTCTTACTTTGTTCCAATTCAGCATTTTAAAAATATTTTATTTCATAATGGGCCAACAAGCTTTATAAAAATGTATAGTAAGCCCATTAGGTCTAAGAGACTTGTCTGCACCTAACCTGCGAACTGCTGCTAGCACCTATGCTCCACTGATATAATTATTCAACAAGTTATTCTCAACAAAAGAGATCAAAGGAGACACATGTTGGTGTTGACTCCACTGAACCAGGTTTAGATTTCCTATCCATCCAACAAAGCCCAAGATATTTTCCCGACAGAGTGTAACTCCGTCGGCAACACCTGCGACACAAGTGAGCTCTCACCTGAGATATCTATGGGGACTGCCAAAACTAGGTTTCTACAATAATGGAAGGGGATTTCTTCATCTCAACAGTAACAAGGCATTCAACCGAAACAAAGGGATGGGTTACTGTTGACACAACAATAAAAAAGGTCAATCCTTTAACGCATTCACAACATATAAGAATATAGAGAATCGTCAACATATGCAGGATATATAAAGTATACACATCTAAACCATAGTTATTATCAACATTCTACAATATAAGTGCGGCCAATTCACAAAGATTCATACACAAGACATGCAAACATCAAAGACACATATATTTAACCTGGAAACCCATACGGGAAAAACCACAAAAGCTCTCTTCATCTGCCATGAGTAATATTTGGAACGCTTTTGGTTTGCACACACAGCTTGCAGACTTCTCTAGGAATCTTCTTCACAATGGATGGGTTTTCTATGTCTTTCTCGTGCTCTCATGCTTTCTTTCTTCTTTTTGTCGACCTCTTTATTGAGATTGCTCGTTGTGAAGGTCGTATGCACACAACTTATGGATCAACCCGATATACATCTTACAATTCTTGTTCCAACAATCGACTAGTTCTCAACTGACAATTGACTGGTTATTCTAACTTCCCCATAAATCTTGTTACATTAATAAATGTGCTAATGACCCAATTTACAATCATGCCCCTTCCCAAAAATTGACTATTAGTTTAACTTAACTCATCGTTACACTTATTGTTTCCTCAAAACATGTCAAATTCCTGGATTCGACTTACTCTTCTCCTTTGCACAGCCACCTTGCTTGCCTTGCTATAGGATTCTTCACAATTCCAACAAAAATTGGTATGCATTTTCCTAGGGCCAATAGGCCTCCAACACTCACTTTTGGCTCGTCTCGAGCCGCTTTATCCAGAAACTTCTATCGCATCGAGTTTACTCTGAAACTCCTAACAAATATTCAACACCCCTTCTACTTATCTCTGCACATCTTCCTTAACTTAATGCACTTATTCGACAAGTTCAGAACTGATATGTTCCGAAGTTTCGACTCTTGTCACTACTAGCACTTGTCGCACCCGCTCATGGACCGGGTAGATGGTTCCTGTAACTTCATCTGCTTCGGCCTGGAGCTCTCCGACATGTTTTGTTTGTCTTTGTTTTTGTGTCCACAATTTAGCAACCTATTGTTGTAATGTTTTGAAGTCGGCAGCTTTTCTCATCTTCTTAACCAGTGGAAATTTCTTCAGTTCATTTCTTATCCCGTTCAAATTCACTTCTATGGTATGAATTTGCTCCAACTCCGCATCATCCATCAAGGCTTCCCATGATTGAGAAACATGCACATATGCTTTGGCACAAAGTGCCTTGGCCTCCTGATTATTTTTCACATTTTCAGTTATTGCCTTCTATCACACTTCCAGTACCTCGCGGGGAATACTGGGAGTCTGCTTTGTTTCTAGCTCTACAATTCATTGGTGGAGGTCGACAGCTACCTCCCCAAGTTGAAAAACTTTGGCCTCTACGAGCATTTCGGTCGTAATTCCCTCTTTGGAGAAATCATCGCATGCGAACATGACAACTTGCTCAAATCTTTGCATGTCCTCCTGTCGTCTCCATGATTTCTACTCTGTCTCTTTCACTTTGTTTTTTAGTGATGCGATGGTATTCTTTAAATGTTTGAGCTACTCAAACACCGCATACTCTCTCACCTTTAGCTCATATACTGCAGCCTACTGAATAATATGCATTATATACATATGAATTATAGAAAAATCAACACTTACATTACCAATGTCTTTGATCACCGCATTATGTTATGGCATGACCAAATCAAGTGCTTTAGGATCCACTTGAATCTTTATGTGTTGGGGTGTCGAGGGTACCTCAACAGGTTGATCCTTAGAAGGACCGGCTTCTTCCTACGACTTAGTCTGGAACGGTTCTTGTGCAACTGCTACTAAAACTTCTTTTATTGTGGCACACAGAGTCTACAGTAAGTTCGTAATGCCTCCTACCAAGTCGGTATTCCTCTCATCCATCCTCTTACAAGTATCATCGATAACTTCCTTCATTCGATCAACAATGAGGTTGTAGTCGTCATTAGTAAGGCCACTAGCTCCAAGTATTTTATCGGCCTTTTGTGTCTTTCCACTCTTCTTCAATTCTAAATATATTTTTCACTTGTTGTCTAGTTTTGGATCCATTGAGGTCGTGTTGTATTCTATGTTTCCATAGGAGGGGATTTGTGGGATTTCTTCTTCTGGTTGATCTCCTCCCTGATTTCCCGACATTCCATTATGTCGCAAGTTAATTTGAGTAGATAGTTAATAATCTACGATAGGTTGTCTCCAATCTTCGGACCAGTCCTGAACAATCGGCTCAATGTCTTCATCGGTTAGTTGAAACTCAGTGTCCAACCATTGGTTCTCGGGGTCTTGTCACGGCTACAAATAGACGTGGCGAGCCTCGAGAAAAAATCGGATAATATTGCGTAACGTTTGGACAGTCTCTGCAACATACCTTGTTTGGTTCCTAATGTGATGCCTTAAAGCATCAACATGTAAGTAATATTCAATATTATTGTTATGTCGGCTTGGTTCATCCTTATCATACTAGAGGTTCTAGTATCGCGCCCCTCGACATGGCACAAGCGCGGACACCCACATCACACTGTTCTATTGCATAAATGGTTTCGGTAGTACACTTGTTCAGTATCATCTTCCTGAGCAACTTACTAGATAATACTTTCACTGCGAACCGAACGATAGTGTCATTGATAGAGGCAATGGAGAAGCCTCTCTTATCTCTGGTTAGGTCATATGTCTCCTTCATCTAGATGACTAGGCCCGGGTCCTACTCCTTCCCAGGAAAGAATGGAGATGGGTCGACCCCTGCAAGAGGCAATCTAGATATTGAAGGTATCAAGTCGACATCCACAGAAATTTGTTGATCCAACTAGAGGCAGCCTCCATGAAAGCAAACCAACAATTGTTTGACGCATGTATTAACTTTCATTGTGCTACCGAAATGGGGCATGTGCATCAATGATAGTATGTCCAACTTCTCCAAACCTCGTGCCCACTCCATTGGAATGAGGTGAATAGGTCCTTCTTCAGTTTCTCGCACATAGCTCATGTATCGCGACATGGCGAGTTTAGGAAACTTCTACAGATCGTGGTCTATGAATCCCATCTTCTTCATATTCGACAGAATGTCTATCTAACATGGATGCCTTTCAGGATGGCTGGCTTGACCAGCAGATACTTGACATTATTTCTAATAGTTAGTCTAGGAGCATCATCTTTCCTTATAGGAATGTATCCAGAGAACAAGGTCACTGACCCAAATCCTGATGCTTTAGCATTGTGTGTAGCCTTGAATCTATGTCGAGGAACATTTCTGCAACCAGTTCGCTTCTTTCTTGATGGAACAACCGCCACCAGTTGTGGCACCGCTTCTGGAGATTCTTAAACAATGGGCATGGGAGAGGGAACATCCATGCCAGATTCCCTAACGGTGCCAGTGCTTGATACATGGATTACCATAATCAATCAAACGAATTTGGCTTCAAAGGGGTTTCAGACAGATAGCTCGGCTCAAGAAATTACTCAGTGGAATACAAATGAATGAACATACTTTTGCGCAAAGATGTAATAGGTTTGCGCATGCAGGAAGTCGTTCGCTCATGTGGGTATGCAATAAATAGAAAATCTTGTGGCAAATTATGTCACATGGGGCAATCTTTCCCATCATTCCAATAAAAATCCAACTGAACCATCACTTCACTAATCAGGAAAACAAGTAATTATTATGAATTAATGGCAGATTTGGCCAAAAAGCATGGCGCTGAAATCTCTCGTTACCTCAACTTAACCGCCCGCCAACTGTCACTGGTGACAGACGTATAGTCTGTCACATAATTTCTCTTGCGACAAACATATAGTATGTGGAAAAATTCTATAATTGTGACACATCTTGAAACTTGTGACAAAATTAAAAAAAAAAAACTTTCGACAAAAGTTGTATATACAATAACATTTTTTTTACACTTACCTTTTTCAGTCGAGCGAGTACGACTATCATTATAAGGTTTTAGACGACTTCCATTCACTAACCCTTTGAATGGTGTACCATCTAACTTCTGCAACTAAACCGCACACCCATTGGTGATACAGATGAAAACATATGGTCCCAACCAGTGCATTCGAAGCTTTCCAAGATGCTTCAAAAATTTACTAACATACAAGAGAACAAAATCACCAAACTGAAATTTCTTGCACTTAATATGGTGGTCATGCCAAGCCTTCGGTCGCTCCTTCTCGACACGCTGATGATATCCTACGGCAAAGCGATCTTCTTCCAATTGTACCAGCTGTGGCAATCTTTCTTCTATTGCACCAATATATGTCGTCTTAGTTATCACAACAATTGTGAGACTAGGTAAAATATATTCTAATGGTATGACAACCTCTTATCCATAAACCAATTTGAATGGATTCGGTCCTGTCAACTTTGTATAGGTTGTGTGATAAGGCCATAATACCGTAGGTATCTTATGATCCCAATCATCCCTTTGAACATTACATATCTTCAACAATGCATTCTCCAAGATCTTGTTAAACACTTCGATAACAACATTTTCTTGTGGGTGATATGGTGTTGTGTTCCGGTGCTCAATCTTAAATTCCTCTGTTAATTTGTCAATCATTTGATTTAGAAAATGTGTATCTTGATCACTTATCAAAATATTTGGGCATCTAAACTGGGTCACAACATGGTCGAATAAAAATCTGGCAGTGGTCGCAGCAGTACAATCTCTTACTAGCGTTGCTTTGGCCCATCTAGTTAAGTAGTCTGTAGCAGTGATTATATAGCATGCACCCATTCGTTTACCTATTGGGTTAATGGGACCCATAAAATAAACATCCCATTTATCAAATGCTTGCAATGTTAGTTGTGGTACCAATGACATTTCATCTCGTCGCGACGGTTTTCCAGCTCTTTGATAAATATTACATCTACAACAATAGTCTCTAACGTCTGCATGCAAATTAGGCCACCATAATCATGCCTATAAAATGTTATGCATTGTTGCATTTCCTACATAGTGGCCTCCTGCGACACCAACATGTGCTTCATTCAGCACCATCAGTCGCTCATGTTCCAAGACACATCAACGAAGTATTTCATTTGGTCCCATCTTATACAATTGCCCAATGATTATCTAGAAATATGCAACTTTTACAATTAATTACTTCTTTTGTGATGTACTATATCCTTATGGTGCATATCCCGTAGTTAATAGATGTACAATATCTCTCTAGTGGTCATCAATCATATTGACCGCAAACAACAGTGCGTCGAGAAGACTATTGTCGATATTAATAGGCTCTTCTCCACTTTCTAACCTTGGCAGATGATCAGGTCCTGAATTCAGTCGAGTTGGCTTAACAATAATCTCAAAATAAAATTCTTGAAATAAGAGAAACCATCGACAAATTTTCCCCCCAACACTGTCTTATTGACCAAATATTTCAATGCAGAATGGTCTGTATACATCTTGAAATGTACTCCCAACAAATAATGTCGAAACTTCTACAGAGCATATACAACAGAAAGTCCTTCCCTCTCAGTAGTGGTATAGTTCCTTTCTATCATCGACAACTTTCTACTAGCAAATGCAATGGGGTGATCAAGAGCACCCTCACCTGGAAGTGTAAGTACGACGCCGAGCACGATAGACGATGCGTCAACATGTACATCAAATTCTTTTTTTCCAGTCTAGAAATACCAATATAGGCGTTGACTCCATTTATCTTTAAGAACAACCATACTCTATTGACATTGCTCATTACATTGAAATTTAACATCTTTCTTCAACAACGTTTCCATTGGAGTTGTAACTTCAACATACCCCCAGATAATTTTTTTTGTAATACCTCGTATGCCCCAAGGCGGTTCTCAATTGTTTCACTGTGGTGGGTGGAGGTAGGTTGACAATAATCGCAATCTTGGAAGGGTCCATCAATATTTCGCCTCAACAGACCACATGACCCAACAAGATACCAAAAGGAGCACAAAAAATACATTTCTTCAAATTAAGAGAAATCTGAAACTGCCTACACCAGTCGAGTATCATTATAAGATTATCAATATGATATTTCACTAGCCCATAGACAGTCTAATCATCAAAATATAATTCAAGAAATTTATGGATGAAATCTTTAAAAGTAGTTACTACTATTCTAGAACAAATAATAAGGGCATTCTTAAGTCCAAAAGGCATTACCATGTATTGGAAGCATCCCAACTCTGGCGCAAAGGTTTTCTTGTACCGATCTTCCATTGCAATTCTTATTTAATGGTAGTCATAAAATTCATCAGTAAATGAGTATACTTCCTGTCCTCCGACGTTCTCCAATACTTCATCTATGAACGGGGTTGGGAATGGATCATGCAAGAAAGCATCATTTAATTTCTACAGGTCAACGCAGATGCGGACTTCACCATTTTTCTTGTCCTAAACCACCTAAGGGATAATACAGTCGAATTCCTCAACAGGTTATATAATGTGTGCATATAGCATTCTATCTAACTCTATATTGACCTTCTCTTTATATCTCATATTGAGTCTATACGGTCACTACTTGAAATGTTTTGCATCGAGATTTAGGGGAATCTTCATTTCTCCTAGATCACCAGTGATCCTCTTCATCTCTGAAAACTAAGTAGGGAATACATCTTGGAATTCATGGAATAAGTATGTAATTTTTCCTATTGTCTCATCATCCTAATAGTCCCCAATGTTGGCAAATTTCAGATTTTATAGAGAACCAATATTCACCTTCTTTGTTCTGAGGGGCTTCAAAAATTTGTCATTTGATCATCCTGATCCTTCCACTGCTCGACTACCCTCAAACTAGGGAATATGAATGTCGCATGGATCATCATCATCATGTTCGTCGGGTACATTATAACATTCCATCCAATCTTAAATTATCGCGTTGCTCTAAGGGAAACTTGACATTATAACAGGGATGTCTTCAAAATCTTGGTTCTTATAACTTACAGAGCAACATCAATCGTCAGATTGTCATTAGTAAAGTAAAGCTGAAAGTATTTGTGAAACTGGTAGTTATCTCTTCCCATTCTATAGTCTCTCATCGCATCTCAATCGACATGTACCAATTTCTTGGTTTTCATATCCAAAGTATGTATAAATTGATGAACCCATTCCTGTCGCGGTGACATATTCCATGTCGCATGATAATTTTCAATATGCTCGATAGGACTTGTCAATCCCTTATATTTTGGGCCAGTATAAGACATATTCTCACCAAATCTGATTTCTAGCAACCATAAACATTAGGACCATTCTGAAATAGATTGCTTATGAGCAACCCACTACCTAGTGGGCGTATCCTTCAATGCAACATCTAGTGCTAACAAGCGATGCGGTTACAATAGTTTTTCTTCAAACTCTATAAGAAATGTGTCCAAGTTAGGAAATCTTTCATATGTAGGTAAATCACATACCTTATCGTCGCACCATCAGTTGTCAGATTGACATAGTCATCCATTGTTGAGGAGATATTATAAATATTATCCAAATATCCTTCTTGTATTTCACTATTCATTTTCTTGACATATATCTGGCCTTCCAAAGGATCAATTAGAGCTCAGTATCTTCAAAATGACAATATTCTCATTTTGAAATTGATGATTGTTTGATTGGAAATAGCCTATTCGATCTACAGAAGTGCGGGATATGGATTTTTATCATCGACAATGTCTATAACTTCAAAATATGCATAGGTTTGAAGTCCTTCCAGTTCGACAGGAACCTATGTCAGTCGACCAATAGGCAAGACCTTCGATTGATTGGATAAATGCAACTAAACAGGAGACCATACAAGTCTCGGATTTCCCACGCTTTCCCCAGTTTGTCTTGTCAGGATTTTAACGTTTGACCCCAAATCCAATATGACAAAATCCATATCATATTCACCTATCTAGGCATTCATTCTTAAATCACGAACACTTTTTAGTTTTTTTCCAATGTGGTTCACTTTTATCTCTGGTTTCTGTTGCTAGGAAAAATGCACCTATTGCGGACAAGAATTGTTCCTCTAGTCTGAATGGTTCAAATCTAGAACAAATGAGTTACAACAGAGTTGGAAGACTTCCCCTAGAAGTTGTGGAGATATTGAATGATTCCCTTTGATGGAGTGGTGTAGCTGTTTCCTATGGTGATGGCTCTTCACGGACGTACCTTCATAATCACATGAAATAAGCAAACAAGATAAAAAACCACCAGAATATAATCCACAATTCTATGTCAGTGACTAAGGAATCCAATACTAAAATACATGATTACAACATAACATACTTTACGGGAAAGGAACCAACTTTGCATTAAAGATGAAGAAGAAAGCTTACAACCTTCGCCTTAGTGTTGTGATGCTCCTTCACATGCCAATTCCTTGTCCCCAAAAGCTCCAACTTGCTTCTTCTATGCTCATCCTATTGATTTGTCCAGAACCTCAATGCAACAAGATAACTTTGCTCTCTATCAACCATGGGGTATGAGCCTGGTTTTATAGGCCTTGGGAGGATAGGGATGGTTGAGTAAATGGTGGGTGAGGTGGAAGGGAGATCCCATAAGGATGGATCTCGAGTCCAAGTGGTCCTTAGGAGGAGGGATGAGGGTGCCACAAAGTCTTCCTTCAAGAAGCTTCGTGGAATCTTCTCTGTTTCACTTTTTACCTTGGGCACCACTTCTCCTCCACTATGACAGAGCGGTGACAAGGTAGAACCGCACATTGAACAAGGGGAAAAAGCAATGGCACCACCTACTGTCAAGCGATATTGAGTGTTACTAAAGAAGGTAACGCTTCTTGCCTTAAGGGTAGAAGCGGTGCTGGATTTTTATATACAAGACTAAAGTCAGGGCCAGACCATGACAATCTCTCAGAAGGTGATCACCCTTATAAAGACTGCAAGGGAATTTTGGCTTACGCAGTTTTTGGGTGTGCAGATCAACACTCTTCGCACCGGGAGGAGTAATTGGTTGAGACTTGGTTTTTTGTTTGTTTTCCTTCTTCTTAATCTTCCTTTTCTTCTTCTTCTTATCCACCTGAATACTAGTACTACAACTTTCAACAAGCGAAGAGGGGGAAAATGGAGAAGACACATCAGGCGAAGAAGGAGGGGGATCAACATGGGGTTGATGATCCCGCATTGAAGGATTAGGATCTGAAGAAATTGGTGTCATGGGATAACTGGACTAGAGAACAACCAAACAGGTAATCCAATAGTCAATCTAGGAAGGCTTAACGTAGCCATGAGAGGAGGACTGTTGGAGCAGTAATACATCCTTAGTACATAGTTTTTACCTTAGGCTAACTTTATTTGCCTTCATGCAATAATATCTTATGGTTTAAGACTTAGGAGAGCTGATTCAGCAATATAACTGGTTATTTTGGCCTGTTCACACCTACAACAGCGCCCTAGTTGGTTAACCCGGCACATGTGCACCCCATTTAATGTATTGGGGCGCTACCTCCTTGATTTATGGGGCCTTGGTTTGACTAAGTGTGCTAGGGGTGTATTTGTCTTGTTTTAGCTTTCTCAAGAGCATTTATTGCCACCTATAGCACCCCACTCACCTCTATCTTCTCACCCACAGTTACCTAGGACCCATTGATGACCCAACACAATTCACATGAGGTTTTGTGACTATTTGGGCTTAGTTGGAGCTCCTTTGGTCCACCTAGGGGTATTGGGGGTCAATTCTCATCATGACACTTGTATGTTCCAAATTGGCTGCCAGAGCCACTCAAATTTGGTCTAATGTATTATAAATGTGTAATATAACATCTACAAGATGTATGATAATAATATGATCAGAAATTAGCACCATTCGCATGTGTTATTCCATGTATTTTTTGTCTCTTTGTTGATTCTCTAACACATTTTGTCAAACACTTCATGTGTGAACATTGTTTTAGCTCCTAGATCTGATTAAGAAGTAAATTCTTACATGGTATCAGAGCTAGTTGGAGCTGCAAACAAATATTGTGAGTTTTGAGTTGTTGTTTAGGGCATATTTCCATAAAACTTGAGTGTTTGCTTGCAGGTTTAACAACATTTTTATCACAGGTTGTGTAAGAAAGGTGGAGCAACTTCGAGCTCTGTTTACTCCATTCAACTATTTTGAGTGGAAGGCCGAAATGGTCATTCAGTTGAGGTCCAAGGACCTCTACTGGGTCACCATGGGAACTGAGAATGAGCCAAATTCTGCTGTGGAGAAAGCTAAGTATTTTAATAGGCTTCATGAGGCCTTTGGTATGCTTTGCCTCGGCACTTCAAGAGAACTTCTCTTTCACATAGAAAGTTTTGGCACACTGAATGAAGTTTGGGTCAAGTTTGAGTCACTATTCGGGAAGACGGATGAAATGAGAGGCCATCATCTTGAGAATGAGCTAATCTCACCGAGCCCAGCTCACTACAAGACCATTGAAGATTTCTTCACCAAGTTTAAAGCGTTGGTACTTCAGATAAGACAATGTGGCATAGAGAAGAAAGATGATCATCTTATTTTTTCCATCCTTTCTAAGTTGGGGCCGGAGTATTATGTATATGTTTCGACATTTCACTCTAGCAAACTTACAACTAGAAATTGGAAGATGCCTGCGCTGGCAGATTTCATGGAGTCTTTGACTCAGGAGCAAGACAAGCTCATACAAATGGGTACCATCATCAAATCCAAGGATCAATCTCTTGTTGCTGGTGTACCAAATCAATCCCAGAGCAAGAAGAAATATTTGGAGCAAAGGGAGAAAGAGAAGAAGGAATCAAGTTCAGAAAGCTCTAGTTCTATTGATGGGAGCTCGAAATCCAGGAGGAGAAACAAGAGAGAAAGACCCACATGTGATTATTATAGTGGTTCACATATTGAGAGAGCTTGCTTCAGAAATAAAATGGACATCATGACCAAGCTCGTTGAGGAGAACCACATTGCTCTTCCAGAATTTGCAAAAAGATGGGAGCGCAAGCAAGGAAATGGTAAGGATGAGCATGCATTGTGTGTATGGGTAAAACCCAAATATTTTTTCTCTATTTCCGATTCACATTCTGATATATCAGAACCTGAAACCTCCATCCCTTCCTTGAAAAAATTCCCAGTCAGTTCATCAAAGCTTCCTCCCAAAACCAGTCATTTTTCACTACCTTTTGATGTGCCTTCTGAAAGCTCTTCCCAAATCCACTTAGATCTTTCCATTTCTGATTCTGAAGATGATATACAGGCTGATTTACAGCCTATGATATTCATTGACTCATTTCCCCAACCATATCATGACCAAAAGACCCATCAACCCTCAAGTTCACTAGTTGAAAATTCATAAAATTGCATAGCTTCCAATACTATGTATCTTGTATATGTTGTTGTTATGTCTTGTATGTATTTCATATGTTGGACAGCCATATCATTGGCCTTCATGGGACTACTTTTCCACATGTATGGACTTTCCTTCACCACCCATGGTTCGAATCTCAAGTCTCCATACCTTCCAAGTTCACTCAATTGCAATTGTGACATAGTTGCTCACTCTTCTCTTCCTATGAATCCATTTGCTCATTGAGACACCATACCTCTGATATTTTCTGTTGTGTATGACATATATTCTGATAATTCAGAGCCTCGTCAGCTTTGTTTCATATTTGTGAAGGTGCTTCATCAAATTGGGAGAGAGATTCATGGTTTTATTCACGATACAACAACTACACATAATGCAAATTTTATTGAATCCTTTGATGTTATTTGGGAAAGAGTTTGCAGAGATATCTTTTCCATGGCTGATTATGCTATTAGATCAGAGTATGCTTGCGGAAAGATACATTCTTATGATGCCCCTCCATCATCAAATGATGACCATCAAAGGGCCTCTCCACATGATCTTTGTTTACAGCACTTTGATGCATTGATGCATGATCTTGGCATCCACAACATCTTCACCAAGTCCATCACCAAGAAGTTGTTCTTTCAGCTCATTCAAGTGAAGAAGAGGACCTGCTGAAGACATTTTTCATCTCTGTCATATCCATTTTTGAGGGGAGGTTTTGTTCCATGAGGTTTTCCTCGTTACCTCGGTTACATGGATCAATATTTTTTTGTTGTAAAAGGTGACTTGTGCCTTAGTTGCCAAGGCCTTAATAAATACTTTAGTCTAAATTGTACAAAGTCTAGATTAAGAGGGGGTGTTCGAGCAGTAATACATCCTTAGTACATAGTTTTTGCCTTAGGATAACTTTATTTGCCTTCATGCAATAATATCCTATGGTTTAAGACTTAGGAGAGCTGATTCAACAATATAACTGGTTATTTTGGCATGTTCACATCTACAACAATGCCCTAGTAGGTCAACCCAGCACACGTGCACCTCATTTAATGTATTGGGGTGCTACCTCCTTGATTTGTGGGGCCCTGGTTTGACTAAGTGCTCTAAGGGTGTATTTGGCCTGTTTTAGCTCTCCTAGGAGCATTTATTGCCACCTAGAGCACCCCACTCACCTCTATCTTCTCACCCATGCTTTCCTATGACCCATTAATGACCCAACACACTTCACATGAGGTTTCATGATTGTTTGGGCTTAGTTGGAGCTCCTTTGGTCCACCTAGGGGGGTTGGGGGTCAATTCTCATCATGACACTTGTACTTTCACAATTGGTTGCCAGAGCCACTCGAATTTGGTCCAATGTATTATAAATGTGTAATATAACATCTACAAGATGTATGATAATAATATGATCATAAATTAGCGCCATTCACATGTGTTATTCCATGTATTTTTTGTCTCTTTGTTGATTCTCTTGCATATTTTGTCTAACACTTCATGTGTGAACATTATTCTAGCTCCTAGATCTGATTAAGAAGTAAATTCTTACAAGGAACAACATCCCCATATGGACGGAAAACAAAAGATGTGCTTGGTAAAGGAGTCTCTTGGTCGGTAGTCTTGGAAGGCGAAGCCATAACTATGTAAACAAACTATCTCTCTCTTCTAAAAATCTAACTGTACAGACAACAAGCACTACTCAAACTAAAGCAGCAAGCAAAATATGTGAGAGGAGTGGATTAAATGTTTGGAACCTCACGGGATTTTCAAATCACCACAACTCGCTATATACTGCAGGGTCCAACAATGGAGCGCGACAAGGAGGATTGGGACCATCCCTTGCCTGAATACCCGACTACCTGGACGGTACATGCATAGTAATATCCTCGAGTGTTGTTCTCAGTGTATTATGATGATAGGACAACCAAAGGGATGTACTCGGATGGTCACAGGATTCCTAAAGGTGTCTCCCGATATACACAAGGTACGTCGGAGCTCCACTCCGTAGTAGTGTTGTCTAATGCACAACCGTTCGACAGGAGCCTTCTGATATACTACCAAGAATGTGAAGTACCTTTCGATATACCTCAAGGGTACGTGAAAGGTCGTTTGATATATCGGTTGGTACGTGGAAGAACTGTAAGCCCCCGGGATGCAGTGCAGGCAATAAACGACAACTCCTACACTTAAAGACGCTGAAACATGTCTCTATCCTATCACACAAATTGCTAAAGATTTTAACCTAAGTTAGTGCTGACTTTTATCTTGAACGGTTAAGTGGATGCATGGAGTGAGGACATAAAAAGTAAAACCATGCAGTATGATTGTGCAAAATTTCACTTTCACTTTAAAGGTATTCCCTACTTAAGGAAGGGAGAGAGAGGTTCAATTTATTTGAAACATGGAATAAATCCCATACAAAAATAAATAAAACTTGCTTATATGATCCGTTCCTAACTAAAACAAACAAAATCTTCTTTTCTGAAATGAAAAAGAAGTGAGATCTCTAATGAAAAGACAAAAAATATATTACATCTTTTATACAAAAGTGATCATATTTTTCAACTAAAGCGAGAATGAACTAATCAAAAAAATTCTACAATAACTTTCATATAGATTTTCTCACAATTTTTTGAAAAAAGGAAAAAACATACAAAAATCATGTACAACAAATGAAGAAAAACTGAAACGAATCTTTTCTTGTTCTGTTAAAGAAGACAGAAATGAGAGATCTAGCAAAACCAAGTTCTATTCAAAGCCAACTATGAAGCTTTAAAGACCAACATCAATCACAATTCTTGAAAATATGTATGAATTCATACACGAGCATGAATTTGGCTTGTTATTATTATTGAGTTTTCTATTCAAAAATAAATGTAGAGTTCAAACCACAACTGTAACAATATGAAGCATGGATCCCAGATACTAATAACAAGCATTTAAGAATCAAACACCAAACAGGGCTAACAAAAATACCTAGTGCCGTGAGTTGTAGGTGTTGAACAAAGCGTTACCAGACTGAGCACCACTTCTTGTCTACAGGAACAGAGTGGTGGCACCGCTTATTGCAGGTTCACACCATAGCGTTACCAGTTCCAGCACCGCTTCTTGCACACAGAGAAAGAGCGGTGGCACCACTTTATTCTAACAGGGATAGGGTGGTGGCAGCTCCAGAACCGCACTTAATATACAGCCTAGGAGTGATGGCCGAGATGGCGATTTGAAAAATAAAAAATGCGACAAAAGAGTAAGTTACAGGCTGAAAAATGAACCCAAACAATCACCAAAAAACCTAGTGAACCAAAAATATGAAGATCCAAAGGCTAATAGAGGCAAATCAATCAAATTCAAAGCAGATCTACAGATCTATCAATTGAAAAAGTAGATCTACAAATTAAAAATGAAGGTGGAGGTTTCAACTTACCAAAGACTCACAATTTGAAGTAGTCCCCAGTGGAGTCGCCGGATTTGTTGCTAGGAAAATGCACCTCTTGCAGATAAGAGTTGTTCCTCTAGTCTGAATGGTTCAGATCTAGAACAAATGAGTAACACGGAATGTTAGACTCTCCCTAGATCTATTTAAACACTTGAATGGACTGCCATGCTTCTTCTATTAATATATGTCTTCACTATCCTTGAAGCTTCTTCCACTATTTACCTGCAAAAATAGAAGACAACAATAGAAAGTGATAGCATACAAGATATAAAAACTAGATCTATGCTTGTGACCAAGGAGTCAAGCAATACATACACATGATACAACATATATGGAAAAGAGAAAACATTCTTTATTAACAATAATTGGAAAGACTACAACCTTGGTGTTGAGAGTCCCATCCAATGGCCTTTTTGCATCTAGCTTCATCTTGCCTCTAAAGACTCAAGAATTATTTTGGCAAAGTTTGGGTGTTCAACACAATTCTTCCTCCCCTTTCCCATGGGGGATGAGGTAGTATTTAAAGGCATGAGAGGATAGGTATGGTTGAGGATCTCATGGGTGAGGTGGAGATAAGATCCTAAAAGGGAGGATTTCGAGCTTCGGCTAGTCCTAAACCATAGGGATGAGGCTCCACGAAGGAAAGCTTCGAGAAGCCTCTTGAAGCTTCTCTTTTTTCCTTGAAAAATCGAGCACCGCTCCTTTAATGAAGCAAACAGGCAGTGTTTTGGGGGTAACGCTTCTTGAAGTAAGGATAGAAGCGGTGGCACCACTCTTTGATCATGTATCAAGAGCGTTGCTAACTTAGGTAATGATTTTTGTTAATGGGGAAAGAGCGTTACCTGCTCAATACAAGGAAAAATAAGAGCAGTATTGTTCTACCTTTCATTTCTTCTGGGATAAACTTGGATTGAAGCAAACCAAGGAGGACCTATCTCGTAACATGACGGTGACGAGATTTCGGTGTAACAGTTTCACACTTGGTTGAGTTTCATTGATTAAAGCCAATAGTTCTACCACAACATCCTTATCTTCAATAAGTGTTAAACAACTTTTAAAGAAATTCTTCAACTTGCTTACCTTCTTTATCGACTTTATTTGGAATAATTGTTCAAACCTTTGAGGCATTTCCAGGATTGGCCCATCATCCAATACTAGGACAGTAGTAGATGTCGATACCTGATTTATGTCGATGAACTCATGATGTGCATCAAAGAAGACTCCCTTTTCTTTATGGACATCAAAAAACACTTTCTTTTGTGTCATCATTCAAACTCCTGGACTTACTCATGGTGCATCTTAATCTCCTCCAGTCGCAACACCTCCTCTTATTACGACAACAATACTAGGTTCTCGAGGATTGACAAAAATATTATGAATATTTTGATTTGCATTTTGAGGTTGGTTATGGTTTCCCAGGTTTCTAACCTTCCATTTAGCAATTAGATGTGAACACTCCTCAATAGTGTGGTCAAATGCTTTACAATATCAACACATTACCACGTGTGGGTGATAGTCAAGCCTTTGATCAAAAACAACCTTGAATCGATTGAATAAAACGCCTTGGTTCTCTGGATCGAATCGTTGGAGCAGAGGACGCGCTGGGGTGTGAATCAGGCAGATCTCTGACCTGGCGTGAAGCTGGGTTCTGCAGGTTTCTGCCAGAGTGAGCTGCGATTTCACTGAGAGGCTGCGTGCTCTGCAGGGCAAGGAGGTGATCATTGGGCTGCATGCATGATCAGGCTGTAGAGCTGTGCTGGACTGGCTGGGCTTAGGAGGCCTCCATGCTTTGAAGGGTGGAGCATCAATGGCCGAGGAGACAGGCGGGGATCCGCCGTCTAACAGATCGGAAGCCTTCGAAAGGCTAATCTCTAACTCTGTCAATAGATCTAGCAAAAGAGAACTTCCGAAATTCGCCAAGAGAATAGAAGATGTGTCGGTGGTAGCTCTCCCACCGAAGGAAACAATTCGGGTTGCCCTGTCATTGGCAGACCGCGCTCTGATCGGGCAGTTCACAGGCCTATGGCCCTCCCCTAAAACCACTGATAGTTGGGTTCAACGGAACTGGCGACCGCTAATAACTAAAAATGTTGCATCTTACTCCGTGGGCAGAGGATACTTCCTCTTTGATTTTGAATCTAAAGATGACAAAGACCTAATCTTCAGAAATGGGCCCTACTTCATGGGACCGCAAGGCCTGTACCTCAACGGCTGGACACCGGACTTCGACCCTGAAGCTGACATTCCGAATGTTGTCCCAGTCTGGGTCAGACTGCCCAACCTTCCTATGCACTGCTGGAACCCTAAATCTCTACAGACTATCGGGAACGCCCTGGGGAAATATATTGATATGGCCAGTCCAAAGGATCAACATGCATGCGCCCGCCTCTGCATGGAAGTTGACCTTGAAGCTGGGCTGCCAGAAGCAATAAATCTCACGGTGGGTAACTGGTGTCATATTCAAAAATTGGACTACGAGCAACTCCCCTTCAAATGCAGAGGATGTCACGAGTACGGGCACTTCCTCCGAAACTGTCCCAAAACTCCAGAAAACCAGCAAGAGAAGGGAGAAGGCTGGCACAGGGTGAATAGATCTAGATCGAGAACACAAGTAGGAGGAGGCACCAAGAAAGGTGAGGGAAGCGGAGCTAATCCACCTGGAAAATCCCAAGAACCCTCAAAGTCTATAGAATCAGTGGAAGCAAGGGATGAAACTGTTGAAATAGAAGACAGAGCTAGTCAAGAAAAAATCAAAGAACTGGAAATAGTCATCTCGGATCAAGGGAGAGATAACGAGGAAGATACAGCAGAAACTAAAGAAGGTGAAAGTAATGGGAAATCGGATGAAGATCCGGACTCGAAAGAGGAAGAAGAAGAAGAAGGGGAAATCGAAATAATAACCCCAAGAATGAATAAAACAAAAGGGAGGAAGACTAGAAAAGAAGAAAGGGAGCGAGCAACCTACAAGGACAAGCTGGAAGGGTCCCAGCTAACCTTAGAAAAATTGTTGAAAAATCCAAGAAACACCCGTTAGCACGGGCATGCCTCGAAAGGGACACCCGCGAACACCAAAAGTAAGTAATGAAGGTAATTTCCTGGAATTGTAGAGGGCTCGGTAGCAAAGGTAAGGAAGAAGCTATGATAGATCTAATATCCCTACATCAACCCGACATCTTGCTGATCCAGGAAACAAAGCTGGAGGAGACTGCATTCCTTCAAATTAGTAAAAAGTTTTGGAAAAAAAATGGAACTGCTGCTTTAAGCTCTAGGGGAGCATCCGGGGGTATAGGAACCCTCTGGGATGACAGAAAATACGATGTTATGGACACCAAAATCAGCACCCACTGGATCCTCACCGTGCTAAGACAAATAGACACCAACTCCCTGGTAAGTATTTTTAACATCTATGCACCTAGCTCTTATGGTGAAAAAATAAACTGTTGGAATCTTCTCCGTGAAGAACACTCTAATCTGCAGGGCAATGTTATTCTGGCCGGGGATCTGAATCTCATCCTCAGCCTGAATGAAAAGAGAGGAGGCTCAAGATCTAGAGACCCCATCACTGACATGGTGGAAGATATCATTATGACCTGGAACCTTACCAACATCAAGCCTGCTACAGGCAAATATACCTGGACTAATAGGAGGTTCGGCCCCGGGCACATTGCGGCTAGACTCGACCGGTTTCTGATTCAAGACAATTTCCTCCTGCTAGGCCTGATTATCTCCTCCAAAATCCTTCCTTTTGGCGGCTCTGACCATAAGCCCATACTTTTGGAAATGGAGCAAGAAAAAAACTTGGGCCCAATCCCGTTCAGATTCAATTCCATGTGGGCCAAGCATGAGGATTTCTTAAAAATAGTAGCAGGATCATGGATCTACCCGGTCACCGGCTCCCCCTTCTTTGTCTGGGAGGAGAAGTTGAGGAGACTTAAAAAAAAATTGAAGATCTGGGCCAAACTGCTCCCAAAGCCAAATGACTCCAAACTTCATGCTGCCCAAGAGCTGGGGGCGCACCAGGCTAAAATGGAAGATAAGCTGGTGACTATAATTGATATCCAAAAGGAGACAAATCTGCACTTAACCCTCCACATGGCCTGCAGGCAAGAGGCTGACTGGTGGCGCCTTAAATCAAGAATTAAATGGTTGAAAGAAGGCGACTCAAATTCCAGCTTCTTCCATAAGTCGACAGAGGCCAGGAAAAGCATGAATAACGTTTCTGAAATTAAAGTTAATGATCAGGTTGTTAGTCAATTTGATGAAATCAAGGAAGAAGCATCTAATTACTTCAACGAGCTGTTTACTGATCAACCTACTACCAGCGATGCCCAGCTTCTTGAACTTGTTCCCAGCGCAGTCACAAGCAATGATAATGATCTTCTAAATAGAATTATTATGATGGATGAGCTAAGAGAAGCCATCGCTGTCATGGAGGAGGACCGAGCTCCCAGTCCTGACGGGTTCAACGTGAATTTCATCTCAATTTGCTGGAACATTGTTAAAATAGATTTGTTAAAAATGGTCAGTAAGTCCCAAAACTGCACCAAGATCGGAGGAAGTACGAACTCAGCCTTCTTGGCCCTCATTCCTAAGGAGAAAGACGCCAAGACCTTTGACAGGTTCCGACCAATATCTCTGTGTAACATTGGCTACAAAATCATCACGAAGATCATGGCCACCAGGTTAAAGTCTATTCTGCCAGGCATTATCCCGAAGAACCAAGGGGGGTTCATAAAAGGAAGGAAGATTTGGGATAATATTATCCTCGTACAGGAAGCCATTCACTCTAGCCAGAAGAACGGAGAAAAAGGAATGGCTGTGAAACTCGATCTGGCTAATGCGTTTGATAGAGTTAGTCATCCTTTTCTCCTCCAAGTAATGCTGAGATTTGGGTTTGCCCCCAAATTCGTCTCCTGGGTCCAGGCCTGCATCAGTAAGCCCTGGATAGCCCCCCTCATCAATGGCAGAGCTGCCCCATTCTTCCAAGCTTCGAGAGGGCTGAGGCAAGGATGCCCGCTCTCGCCTCTCCTTTACGCCATGCAGGCTTCGGTACTTAGTTTCCAACTGGAACACGCCAGGCTAGAGCAAGAGCTCCCCGGCATTCGGCTGGCGAGAGGTACCAAAGACATTAACCACTCACATTTTGCAGATGATACCATCTTAATGGGAGGGGCCAGTCAAATTATTGCTCGCCGGTTCAAGAAGGAACTGAACCGTTACTGTCAGGCCTCCGGAAGTAAAATTAATCTCAGGAAGAGCCAGATCTTCGGATGGAATATTAATCCGAGGGAAATGTCAGCTATATCACGAATCTTAAATATGAAAGGAGTTATAAATTGGGACTCCTTCAAATACCTGGGGGTGCCTATTGTTAAATCTAAACCCAAGTCATCAGATTGGATTCCCATTGTGAAAAAGATTAAAAGGAAAATAACAGGCTGGGGGACTGTTTGGTTGAATCTGGCGGGGAAGGTGGTTTTAGTCAAAGCTGTCCTGAACAGCTATTTACTCTATCAATGCTCTCTGCTCCTAGCTCCTGTCAAAATCATAAGCCAAATCGAAGGATTACTGAAAGCTTTCCTATGGAATGGAGGGAATAAAGGAGAAGGCAAAAAATATGCTCTGATCAACTGGAATACTATTAAGCTACCAAGGAACGAAGGAGGCCTCCATATTAGGGACCTCAAAGCACAGAATTTGGCCATTGGGGCCAAACTACTCTGGAATATTCTTGAATCAAAGCCAACCTGGTGCAGTAGAGTCCTCAAAAATAAATACTTTCCAGGAAATAGACTCAGATGCTTAGAAGGAGAACACGTGAGCAAAAAGGGATCCTCCATCTTCAAGCTTTGCAAAAAATCGTCGCCCCAATTCATTGAAAGATTACATTGGATACCAGGTAATGGTAAAACCATAAACTTCTGGCAAGATACGGTTCTTGGGAAATTTCCTCCTCATCTGCCGCGCCTGCAATCATGGATGGAGGAGAGAGGTTTGATAATGTTATGGAGTATCTCCAATTGGGATACGAACTACCCTTATCGCTGGACAGAGTGGACACTGCTGGATTGTCCCCCTGCGTTGGAGAATGAGAAAATAATGCTGAGCCATCATTTGGCCGGGTCAGCTCCAATTTCCATCAATTTGAAAGACAAACGTGGCTGGGGCAACAGGTCTGGCTCCTACACGACTACTGAAGGGTACATCGAGTATGTTGCTTCATTCAACGTGCCAGTGAACCCTGCGATCTAGAATCATAATTGGAATAATAAAACTCTACCAAAAAATGATGTATTTATATGGATTTTATCTCATCAGCGATTGCTAACGGGAGAGAATTTGGAGAGAAGGGGGCACGCAGGCCCATTTCGATGCCCACTCTGTGTTGCAAATTCTGAAACAATTTCTCATTTATTTTTCAATTGCCCATATACCATATCAATCTGGAATGGAATAGTGCAAAATGAAAATGTTGGATTTCATTGGAATGGGAGTAACGAGGAATTTTCATTCATTGGGAAAAAATGTATTCCGGCGAGTTGACTAAGAAGAACGGGTTGAGAGCCTGCTGGCAGAAACTAGCCAAAATTGTTTGCTGGTGCGTCTGGAAAGAAAGAAATCAGAGAATTTTCTAGAATCGACACCAACCAGCATGGAAGTTAACTGTAATAATCAATGCTCTGCTTGGTGAGGTGGTGAGTAGATCCACGATCCCGACTAATAAAGCTGAGTTGACAAGTAAAGAAAAAAAGTGGGTGCACAGTCTCAAGATTCAGGGAAAAAATAGCATAGCTGTCAATAAAATGGAGGAATGGGAAATCCGAATGGATAATTCCCAGCTCGAGAATTGGTTAAAGGAAAGGAAGATTTTCAAATTATTTTTTGATGGAGCCTCAAAAGGGAACCCAGGAAGAGCGGGAGGGGGTGGAGTTATTATAAATCCAAGAGGGAAAGCTGAAATAGAATATTCTTGGAGCATCGGACATGAGTCTAATAATATGGCAGAAGCCTATGGGCTTTGGCAAGGCCTCAAGCAGGTTCAGAATTTAGGAGCGGATGAAGTCGTGGTCATTGGTGACTCATGGTTAATTATTCAAGCATTGATTAGGGGAAGAAGAGGAAAAAATGAGAGGCTAGAAGGACTATTAAAAAGAATTAGATATAAGGCTAAAAGCTTTAAGAAGATCGAATTCTTTCACGTTCTTAGGGAACTGAATAAGAGTGCGGATGAAGCAGCTAACAAATTCATAGATTTAGGGTGTTATGAACTCATGGTAAACTCGATGATTAGTCTGGAAATCCCTCCATAAATGACCATCATCTAAAGATGGAGTCTATTAGTGGTTTTTTGTATCGCTGATCAGTGGCCTTTAGTTGAATCTTTCTTAATAAAATAACCGTTTTTGTTTTAGAAAAATATCAACACATTATCGTGGGATTAGTACATTCTCTGGAAAAATGTCCTAGTTGTCCACAATTATAACAAATAAATTGGCCCCTTTCTCGACCAAATCCTCCTCCTCGGCCTCGGCCTCTAAAAGGACCCCCCCTTGGTTGAGGGTATTGTGCCTGATCTCACTCAGTTTATATGTTCATCATTCTTCATTAGATACGTGTTAGTCGTATTTTCTTGCAGCAACTGGTATGCTCTACAATCTTTCTCATCGTGACCCACAGTGTCACATACCCCAATTTTGTAAAATAATGTTAATTGTTTTAATCATATTCCTGAGACATTATGTTAAATTTAATGCTAAGTAGGAACTGATGACTCAGCAGAGTCAACAGAAGTGGAATGTAATTCAGAATATTTTATTATTAATAAATAAATTGTGGAGACAACAGCATGGGAGAGCTGTTAAAAAGAGGTTGCTGGTCAAACTGGTGGATGGAACTAGGTGGAGGGAAAAAGACAAGTGGCAGCATCCTCAAACACTTCCTAAGTTGCAGGTGACAACTTCCCTATATTTGGGGTCATGATCCCCCAAGAAAGTGGGATCAGAGCAGGTGGCTCATTAAATGACAACTAACCCAAAAAGAACTAGGCAATCTTTTAAAAGTACTCAATGAAGAGAGCTGAGGCTGCTCAGATATTTTCCAGAGAGAATTCATTCAGCTGAATGATATTTAGGAAATTCATTGAGGAAAAAAGGGAAAAACAGTAAGGAAGTTGTTCTGAGAGGAATGCTGCAGTAACTTGTTTATTACAGCTTGTTAGCTGGGAGGACTTTCTGATAAGTTCTGGATTAATACCGAGTTTGAAGACTGGTATCTGACTATTGTTGCACCTAGTTCCAGCCAGGGAGACCAGAGCAAGCTCAAGGGTCCTGAGGAGTCGCTGTTTGAGCGCTCTCCAGGAGTTGGTAGGGAGGAACGGCCTCCCATTGCTGTTCTTGTCCCAGTTTAAACAGGTTCTGTTACTTAACTGTCCTTGTTTTAAATGACTGTGAATGGTTGAATGTTACACTTGTAGTTTATGATGTAGAGATTTAACTGGTTAGTGATGAGAGTGTTTTAGTTTATCAGAAATAGAATCTGTGGATGAAAAATAATGACCCACTGTGTTTTTCCACATCTGGGTTTTTACCAAACCGTACTATAGCACAAGGGTAAAAATTTAAAGAAAGATGATATGATGATAATACAGAATAGAATGTTAGTAAAATTATAGAGTAGTTTTTCTGTGTTAATTACAGAAGAATTATCTTGGTTTTAGAAGTAGTATTATTCAGTACAGATAAATTGTTAAGTCTTCTTAGAACAGAAAAATAATTGAACTGTTGCGAATGATAGTATGTACCAATAGAAAAAGCAGTATTTGTTTACTTTAGTTACTTTCAATAATCTTTTTGCTTTATAGATTTACAGTTTACTCCCTTCCAGTCCTAATCATTGTTTACATAAGATTTAAACAAAAGAAAGAATAGCTAGAATTCCGAATTAATCTTACAAATAATCTAACTATACAGGGTTTATATATATCTGTACATAGGTTATTCTTTAGATTCTGTTCTATCTAGTTAAATATAAACAAAAATGCATAACTGCAAACTTATACTTCTCAAAATACTAACTGTGTAAATATTAACTGTATAATAACTATAGTAGTTCTCTTATGAGAAATTTTTATAATTAATAATTTGTCATTTAAATGAGATATTATAGAATACTGAAAGGGTTTCTCTAAGACATAAGGATCTAGTTTAGAAACTATAATAACATGGAAAATATATAATAATTTATCATGTGTTGATAACTATTAAAGAATAAGGTAATAAATATAAAAATTTATAAACACAACTCTTTACTTATTTTACACGAGGCAATGTACTCCATTATAATATCAACAGTAAATGAATTAAAATTTTGTATTCAAAGACTGTCCTAAATCATACTTATAATTACTGTATTAAAATATAAATTCTTTATAAGTTGCAGGATAACAACTATGTAACAACAGTTCCAACTCTTTCCTTTAAGATAAACTAAGTAATAATATTAATAGGAACATTAGTACTCAAAGATAAGATAATATGCTTGCAAATATACTCATTTTATTTTACGTGTTGTGTGGACAAGTTTGCAGGTTAAATTACTATGTACAGAAACAGTAATAATGGGTAATCTAGTCAATTTTAATATTACAAGATCAAACATAATTTTTGTACTTGAAAAGAGAGTAACTGTTAGTTACTCAAGTACTTCACCATAAATATAAATTAAACAAATAGAGCTACAGTATGCTCGTTCTATCAAGTCGATTTAGTTAATACAATTTAACTAAAATAACTTACAGAGATATATTATTAATCCAGGATAAAATTCCAAGATCATGTAAATTTTCTTTTGCGGCCGAGCTCACAGATTATTATTATTATAATACAAGTAAGAAAGTAAGAAATAAAATAGCGGCAAGGCACAGTAAGCTTAAGATAACTGAAAGGACGGTTTAACAACTTATGTATTAAGTTAGGGTTTTAACCCTGTAAGTACAAAAAGAAAACTAGCAGAATTATAAAGTCGAGGGTTTCAAACCCCTTTTTCCAAGTTATTCATTAACTTAACTTTTACACAGTCAAGCAAAGCAAGGAGTCTAAAAGAATTCTTAAGCCATGGCTTCTCCAAGTTTCTAACAACAGAACTAAAATACAGTGACGGCCTGAACTAGAGCATCCTTACGCAGCTCAAAGGCCTCATTAACTACTAGAAAAACAACAAAAGAAAGTAACAAGCAAACTGAAACCCCAAGGGTGACAGACTTGACAACGCAACCATTTTGTTCCAGATGGACCAAGCAAATAATAACGGCCATGGTTAAAAACCAGGCTTACCGTAAACCTTGAACCGCTGTTGTAATCTCGCACAGCCAAACTGAGGAAGGGGTCGACCTGTAACAAGAAAAATTCAATTAAAATCTGTTAAAAATGATTCTATTTACACTAAAAACAAATCAACGATTAAATTAAGGACTGACAGTCCTCTTACCAGAAAATTTGGGTAAAGAGTGACCACCATCGAACTGTGAAGCACCCACGAATTCAAGTAAGAAAACCTTCTACAGAAAGGGAGGAAAGGGTTAACTGAGCAGCACACATCCAACACTATCTCAAGGAACCATACTTCAACACTCACGAAGGAGGAAGACGTTGCAGTCGAGGGTTTGAACAAGGAAACAACGAGGGAGAAAACCCTAAGTATGTTCAACAACCTTCATAAAAAACCAAACAATGTCACGAACCTTCAAGGAGGAACAACGATGGGGAGGCTGTCACAAAGCAAGGTAACGACAGTGCCTTGAGGAAAATCGCAGCAGAACGAAGAAGGCCCGAAGGCAAAGGAATAATGACGGAGTTAGGGTTTGATTGCAGCCTTTTAACAATCGAATGCATGGACCAGGAAGTGCCACGTTATCACGTAAAAAATTTTATACGATTCGGGTAATTTTGTATAGTCCCGGATTCCACAAATGATTTCCAATCATTTTATTCTTTATCCATAGTTCGCTTATTTCGATTTGCACGTAGTATGAAACCTACATTATTATGTCACAACAAAATCTTGTTAGTAATCATCAAGGGCATGAGGAACCATACGACCCTTATGACTATGTTCATAATCTATATTACAAAATATAATCTTCATCTTTGTATTATAACTTATACCCTTTGCATATTTCCTTTCCATATTACGATGCTATCATCAACGTTATGTTCATAAAAATGACAAGGGTCTATAGGGTATAACTTAAGAGACGAGGATTAATAGTATTCTCTTAATACAAGTATCTACCTTGATACCCTAGTAATTAAGCAACCAATGTAGATTTATTACTTAACCAAGTATATTTTTTTGTTCATGCAAAGGAGTTAAGGAAGCCATTATGGTAAAAGAGGATAGAAGGTAAATTTAAAGATAATCCATAGACTTGTTAAGTATAAAGACATATACTATGACTCAGTTTATTATAGACTTGGCTATTGTTCTTTAAGTCAATCTGTTAATAATCAAAGCTAGGATATTATTAAGTCATGAAAAAGAATTTCTATATTTACATAATCTAAATATGATAAGTAAATCTATATTTATAGTAGTCACTTATCTTGAATGATATAGTATGGAACTAGCAAGTTGTACGAAAGTATGATAGGTCTCAAAAAGCTTAAAGACTTTCTTGAGAATTTTGAATAATATTACTGACTTTAAATAGATTATCATTCTCCAAACAGTTATAATATAGAGGAAATTAAGCCTCTAATACTAGCTTCGTTTATTTGACTGCAGTATATATATAGTTTGAAATCCCCTTAAACCTGGGAGAAATTGAAAGTAAGAATTGGATACATAAGCTCTTTAACACTGTATAGTATTCTTTTCAAACATGACATAGTTTAGTAAGATGGACAACAATAAAAAAAAATAGACCTTGATCTTACATTTCTATCTGTAAAGAACTATTTGAAATATTTTATCTTACGTTGGACAACCATGGTAGACGTGAAACATTTCTTTAAGCTTTTGAGGACAATAGTATATTATGACTAGAAAGAAAACGGTTGCAACTATTACTGTTGAACTAAATTCTATCCCTCAAGAATTAAACGAATAGAAACAGTAAAGTAATTATACCTTGAATACTTGAATTTTGTTTAGTATCTATTTCTTTACTGAGTTCACTGTTTGCAACAATCCTATAATCAAATGCTTTAAAAATTTATTAAGCAGCGCCCAAAGCTTCTTACCTGTAGTCTGTAAGAACAGGAAAAACTCTCTGCATTAGCTCGGAAGCTAAGTAAGCCCAGTTTTTACATGACAGTCTCTTTTTGTATGGTCGCAAAAAGAACAAAATCAGTAAACTGAAAAGAACTGTTCTACTGCTAAACATAACCAACAATAATTAATTTTGATAACAGATAACTAATCAAACAATTAGTGACTGCATTTATTGAAATTATATGTATTTTTAAAAATTTTAAATTTTTTGGAAATTTTGGGGTTTTGACACACAGATCGAGAGAATTTACAATCTAAGCTAGTATGTGCACTTACTATCTTTTGTAGATACAAACATTCCTTTGACTGGTGATCACTTGTCAGGAAAATTCTACACCAAGGCATTCCTTGTGAATTTATTAGGTTCGACGCTTCTGATGCAAGATAATTCAAAAAAGATGGACATGAATCTTTATGATGGCCTTCAATTCTACATCTTGTACACCATACTTCTTCTTGAATTTCTTTTCCTTTCTTGATATAGTGTAATTGCAACATTAGATTGGGAAGTTGTGACTGTATTTGCGTCATTCCCACGCTAGTTTCTCCAACCAAGGAAGCTTCCAATTTCATAGCAAGCTCAAGAGCTTCGCTTTGGGATACAATCTTCTGTTGCATCAAAGGAACACAGATATGCAGCAACATCGCTACAATAAATCATTCTTTATGTTGAACATCTGACATTTGGAAACTTACCTTAGCCATCAGAGTCTTAAATATTTGATCAAAGTCCCAAACAGACTCAGTCAATAATTGCTTAATTTCTTTTAATTATGTGATACATTGCGACTCAGACTTAGGTTTCTTGAATTCTTCAATCAGTCCAATCTGTATTTGATCCAATGACTTCTGAGGAACCCCTACGGGAACCACATAAAATTTCATATACCAATCAAGAGCATGATCCCTAAAGGTTGTGATCATTTGAGCTTTTTTTATGGCCTCATCTAGGACTTGTCGCACTATACATACAACTTCACATAGGAACCAATGTTGCTCAGGGTCTTCCAACCCATTCCCATTGAATCTAGGTAACTTTATGTCACTACCCGACATTTTGTTTACTTGGGGTATTGAAAAATTTGAATTAAATGTCCGACAAGTAGGAACTCCTTTATTACTATCTCGACTATTACTGTTACTATGATTTACAAAACCACACTTCAATGCACTTTTAGGTCTTACCTCAGTTGTTGGAGATGTACGCAAGGTCGTGGGTATGTCGTAGTCCTTGTTTGGATTTGGCACTTCCTCTCCTTATTCAAAGATAAGCCAATATTATTCCTCTTAATCGCAAGATTCTCCATTAAGGTGTGGTGCCAAATCATAGTCCCTTCCTTCGTTCATGCTGCAACTTCCTCTTCTCGTCGTATTCCTTCTTCTCTTACCCGACTGAAATATTCTTCCACTCCTTAGGCAGTCGCCCTCTTGCTTATTCTCACTATCGATGGAGAACATCTCAACTCACTCTGGTCCATCTTTTTCAAGTCTTTATTATGACATCACCCAAGTCCTCCACCCACAATTATTTACTTGTCGGACTCCATCCTCAGGGCCCTTTTTTCATAGACCAACATCTTTATCCACATCTTTAAAGATCTCTAGTAACGACCTCGAGGTTCTTGGAAGAGCTCTCTTTATATATCACTATATGATCGTATTGTGTTGACTGCAATATTAGTAATATATCCCTCCAATATGCTATCAACCGAGAATTTGACAACCCTATATATAGGATTACAAACTCTTTCCAACCATTGGATTAGTTGAGAATTTCACTCAGTGGGTTCTCCACCTAAGTGAATTTTTTTCCTCTTAGTCGCTAGCTTCGACAACCATTCATGCAGTAGAATGGGAAATTCACTAAAGAAAATTTCATGAATATTTGAGTAAATATATCTTTCTAACCATTCTCTCAAATTCAGTCACGATACTTCACTTTCTTCCTATGCAAACTCTCTTGCTCTGTAATCCACCCAATCTTGAATCTCTCGTTTCTTTGGGTACCAAAACATGTCCCCTTCACACCGGTTCGGGTTCCAACAATGAAGCCATTTTTTGGTGTCGAATCCACTGACCTAGGTTCATATTTCATGTACATCCAACAAAGCCCAATATATCGGCCTGACAAAGTGTAACTTTGTCGGTAACACTTGCGACACAAGTGAGGTCTCACTTGAGATATCTATGGGGACCGCTAGAACCAGGTTTCTATAGTTATGGACGGGGATTTATTCATATTAATAGTAATAAGTCATTCAACTGAAACAAAGGGATGGGTTACCGTCGATACAGCAAGAAAGAAGGTTAAACCTTCAACACATTCACAACATATAAGAATATACAGAACCGTCAACACACGCAGGATAATATAAAGCATACACATCTAAGCCATAGTTATTGTTGACATTCCACAATATTAATGCAACCAAATCATAAAGGTTCATACACGAGACATACAGACATCAAAGACACAAATATTTAACGTGGAAACCCATACAAGAAAAACCACAAAAGCACTCTTCATCTGGCATGAGTAATATTTGGAATGTTTTTGGTCTACGCACATATCTTGCAGACTTCTCTAAGAATCTTCTTTACAATGGATGTGTTTTCTCTGTCTTTCTCATGCTCTCATGCTTTCTTTCTTCTTTATGTTGACCTCTCTGTCGAGATTGCCCATTGTTAAAGTCATTCGCACGCAGCTCATGGATCGACCTGATATACATGTTACAATTCTTGTTCCAACCGTCGACTGGTTGTTCTAACTACCCCAATGAATCTCATTACATTAATAAAGGCACTAACAACCAAATTTACAATCATGCCCATTCCCAAAAAATACACTATTAGTCTAACTTAACTCGTTGTTACATTTATTGTTTCCTTAGAACATGTCGAATTCTTAGATTCGACTTACTCTTCTCCTTTTCCGTCGTTGTCTTGCTTGCCTTGCGAGCGGATTCTTCACAATACCTACAAAAACTAATATGCATTTTCCTAGGGCCAACAACACATTTTCCAATAGTTCTTCTCTATAGATGGAATATTCCGACGTCTTCTTTGTGTATAAATTTTTATAATGTTGAAATGCTTCTTGTCGTGTATCAGAGAAATTAGAAATACTAACTCCATCTTCACTTTGGATTTCTTGAATTGCATTTTTGTTTAATCTATTATTTTTCTTGACTGTGAAAGAACGAGATATTTCTATCTCATGCATTCAACCAAAGAGCACGAGATTTTAAGCACTATACCTCTTCTTCGTGATGATATGCTTCATTCAATTTTGTGCTTAAGTGTTGTTCTTGTTGGAACTGTTTTTGGGTAAATATGTTGTCTCCATATGCTCCTGCAGAGAGCTTAATTCTTTTTGATAATTTACTCTTTCTTTTTGCGGAGACCTATAATTAAGTGCCCACTTTTTAAACTATGATCTCACTGCACAAAGCTTTGATTCCCAAACATAGGAAGGGTAATTCTTCACATACACATTCCAAGTTCTTTCCATGATTTGATAAGCTTCTTATTGATTTAGCCATAAAGGATTAAATCATAAAGGTATAGGGCCTTGATTTTCCATTTCCTCAAGAGTCAAACAAATTGGACTATAGTTGGAAGTTGCATTTGGGAGAATTTGAGCTTGCATTATATACAATACTTGTAGAAGAGCATTGTTAACAAGAAATCTAGCTAGGTGGGTAACAATATGCATTGTGCCTATCCTCCTATTAGTCCAGGGAAAAACACCTCTCTTTGGCTATATATCAACCAAATTTAAGTCTTTGATTAGATATTCAAGATTCTCACCAAAAGGATCTCTTACTAGTGAGCCTCCTCTTCTTTATTTATGAGAGATGGTGACATTGAAGTCACCTGCAATGATATTGCATTGACTTTCTCTAAGAAAATTCTACAAAATCCAAGCTTAAGATTGTAAAGTACCGGACCATAAACATTATAGCCTTTTATGATTTTCTCACTACCAATAACCTCCAACTCTGCTATAATTCAATGTCTTTCTTCTTTTTATTTTTTAAGAGAAAATTTATTCATATCCCAAAACAGAGTTAAGCCTCCCGAGGATCCAAGGGAGGTTTTAGCAATTCCTGAACCATTTTTCCAAATTTTTTGAAATACTTTAATTACTTCAATGGCTTTCATTTTTGTCTCATGGAGTAAAAGAAGGGAGAGTCGTTCTTTATGTATAATATTCTTCACCATCTTTGGGAGAGTCGTTCTTTATGTATAATATTCTTTGTCGTCTTTACTTTTTGGTTACCTCCCAAACCTTTACAATTCCAAGAGACAATATTCATTTTATTTTTTATTTTTTATTGTGAACCCTATTTACCTCCAACTTCCCCCTTTTTCCCTTTCTTACTCAATATTGTGCCCTTAATAAGAATGTCAAGAGAAGCATGCTTTCCCAACTAATTTTCTCTACATGCTTCCTCTTCTTGTAAAGTCTTTCGGGATCTTCTGCCATATTTTTTACCTACTAATCTATCTTCTTTCGCTTCCTCTAAGGATTCCTCTTGAGTATACTAAGAATAATTCCCTACTTCCTCATTTGCTCCGTCATGTGACTCTCGAATCAAATGATAATTTATTTCTATTATTGGATGCTCTAGCAGGACTGAAGCGAGTCCTTCCATCCCTATATCTTCTATAATTGGTTGAGGATCCGACTACCTATCTCTGTGATCTTGCTTCTTTGTCTGTATTTCTTGTCCTTTGGAATATTCTACATCAATCAGTGGATGAAATTGATTGGAATTTGAGGCCTCGTAATGGTTGGAAATTACTGAATTTATCTGATTTTTTTCCCTTTTTTGTGCCTTATGCCATTCCTTTATTGGTTCTTTTTTTGTTTCATCTCTTCGGATTTTGAACATTTCCTTGTAAAATGCCCAGATTTGTGGCACTTCGTACATTTGAAGGGTAATGGATCATAATCTACCTTTTGCTCGTGTAACCAACTATCCATGATGAGATTTACAACCTCTGGGAGTCCCTTATATAAATCCACCTCAACACAAATTTGTGCACAAGAGAACACAGGAGATTTAGGTTCGGATTCATTAATGTATCGTCCATAATGAGTTTCCAATAGCCGCCATTACTTCGTTAGATCAACAATGCAACAAGATATGGCAATTTTACCTAGATTGAGACAACAATAGGAATATATTTTTCAAGATAAAATAACATATTCCAACTATTTAGATACATACCTCGAGGGTCGAAGTAAGGTCCATTTAAAAAAATTAAATCACGATTCACTTTAAACTAAAAAAGAAACACATAGTAACCCCTTCCACAAAAATAACATTGCATCCCACCTGTCAGAAGAGGTCATCAATTCTTGCTTATCAATATCTCCATGACCTTTGGAGAAGGCCAGATCCCAATGAACAACCCCACCAATTATCTTTTTGATAGTCCGATGGGTTTCTTTTTATTTTGGAAATACATGAGATCTTGATTTTTGGAGCGATCTTTCTCTTCATGAATTGAGCTACGATGGGTTGGGTAAGAGCTTTAGATTTGTGCTCATTAACCAAATGACGTAACACATCATTTAGTTTCGGATCTAACTACCTGGTGGATCCAACAAATCCATGGTCGCTTTAGCAACTCAATCCTTTAGGTCGAAAGCAAGTTACAGGTTTTTGAATGCAAATTGTGTGCAAAACGCACTTGTTACCATATAACCTCAATATTACTAACCATGCTATCTCACTCTATTGACATATCTTTATAATGGAATTCACTCCACTTTAATACTATCATCCTCTAGTCACAAAAAAAATCTCATAAATAAAATCACAACTATTAACATAATTAAAAAAGGGTGCTAACCAAATGACCTTAGTTATAAAAAAAACCTTTGGGTGTATGCATAAGTCTCATGCATATACATAACATAATATTGCCTTAAAAGGGATGGTTGGATTATTCCCCAAATATATAGAATTTAATCTCACATAAGTTGAAAGTTCCACAACCATTAAAAATCCAAACGCAAAGGGATGTGAGAAACAACATTTTGCTTAGATGGTTATGAAGTTTTCAGTGCAACATCTACAGTGAGCTATGCACAAAGGTTTGGGGGGAGGTGAAAGACAAATTGTTTTGACGGGTATGACATGTCTTTCATGATCTTCTTGAACCACTAGGGAGGGAGAGGAATGGCAGAAACCCTAGTAGCAGGTTGGTCTGAGCGCTTTTGCAGGCAAAGGTTTTGTCCTGTGACCGTGTGCTTGTTTGTGGTATGATGGGCATGGCCTATTTCCGTGGGGGATGCCGTTATTTTTCTTTCCCTGGTTCCATTTTCCTGACAATCTCCTGTACTTCTTGTCCTTCTTTTGCCTTGTTCTCTGGCTTGTCACTTGGTATGGAAACTGGATTTTAGTTTGTTGGCCAGACAAACGTAGTACCAACTAGTATAAAAGTGGGAACCTTGTCTCTTTTTTGTTTTCTGTCTTTTTCACCTCGATTTGGTTCTTGGTTTGGCGGTCCTGGTTTTAGGAGTTTTGGTGGTTTCTCGTTGCGATTGCGGTGTGTCGTTCTGGTGGGGAGGTCGGTTTCCATCTACCTTACCGGTGTCTTATCGATGACAAAAGCAGATCCTTACTCGCCTGGTGTGCGTACTAACCCTAAAGAGCAGGTACATTGTTCCAAGTTCATTTCTATCACACCTTATTCAGATCCCTCTCGTGTTAATGGAGGGGCGATTCATAATTGTTGGGAAGCTAGCGAGGTTCGTTCTTCGTTGGTTTTTCCTAGGGAGGGTTCTGAATCCATGTAGGAGTCCCAAACCTCGGGTAGGGCTAATACCCCGGCTGGTTCTTTTCAAAATCCAAGTCTTACATTTGAGAAGGTGAAGGGAGGCCGTATTGTTTGTGTTTTGGTCAAGGATGTAACTTTGGACATGGTGGCTACTTTATCCCAATGGGTGTTGGTGGGTCGGTTCAAATTTCTGAAGCTTAATAGGGAGGCCATTTAGGAATGGGTTCATGAATGATGGAATCCATTACTCAAGTCCATCTCGAAGGTGATGCTTATGGTTAATGGTTAGGTCATATTTTAGTTCCTTTACGAAGAGGATAAGAGGGTTATTGAAGGCTAATTCTAGGTTTTAGGTCACAGTTCTCTTGTCCCTAGTCGTTGGCATGTGAGGTTTCATCCTCGGTTTGAGAAAATGTTGAAGCGTCACTTATGGGTGATTCTACCTAGTTTTCCGATTCAATGTTGGAATTTCAAAGGCTTTATGGGGATTGTTAATGTTATCAACAAGTTTATTATGATGGAAGACGAGCAATTTCTTGGTTTTGAGCGGGTTTCTCCTCGTATTTTGGTGGAAATGGAGATGGTGGAAGGTCTTCCTGCTGAACTTGAGGTTATCTGAGAAGGAGGTACCTTCGTCCAGAGACTATATTAATAAATGGTTCCTTTCCGGTGTCATCATTGTCGTAACACATGACACTCTAAAGCCCATTATCTGTTGAGGGGTTTACCTAATTCGGTCTTGCTGGATGTGGAGGAGTCGGTGAGTGATGGCTCTAAGGGGATGGACAAAGGAATCTCCTTTCCTATTCCTCTAGACAAGGAATCAATGCGCTCCTACGTGGGTAAGTTTTCCCAGCTTGTTCCTTTACTTTTAAAGTTTATTTTAGTTGTCGATATCCTTAGTTCCTTATTTGTTCTGGATTGTTTTGAGTCTGAGGATGCCTTGACCATGGGTTCTGGGGATGGGTCCTGGGGTTATCTGTCATACTGTTGGTTCGGGGGAGGTTAAGGGAGTCTTTGTGGGTGTCATTACTTGTGCTCTTGTTGTTTCTTCTTTGCGAGTTCCGACGATGGGTTTTGACGTGCCCTTATTTTGCGGTCTATATTTTCCTCCACTCCGCCCTATTTCGGCTCCTCTTCTTGACATTGCCCTTTCCCCTAATTCCATTATGGATTCCTCTTTGGAGAAGGACTTTGAAGCGGATCCTATTCTTTCTCCTTCTCAGAGGTTGGCTCCCCCAATTCTTTGTGCTGAGGAACCTGTTCCCTTTTTTCCAGGCCTATCCTCTCCTTTATCGATTTACACAATGGAGGAATCCGATAGCCCCGACGTTGTTCCCATCTCCTCGGTAAGGTGTGCAAATGTTTATGTCAGGAAGCCAAGGAAGTCTTTGAGGGGAAAGGTTAATATGAAAGGTGTTAAAGACTATATCAGGGAGGCTTCTTTTGTCAATTTTAAGATTGTTCCTTTGACTGAGAGGGGTCTTCTCTCTAGTTATGTTTCTATTTCGACTTCGTCTTTTCGGGATCTTAGAGACTCAACGACCCTCTCGGTGGTGTTTGGATGATTTTTATCTCCTTTAGTGTTAGAGGGCTTGGCAATGACCCAAAGATAACTGCCCTCAAAAGACTTATTGATTTACTATGTCCGACAATTGTAATGTTATAAGAAACTATGATTTTAGGCATTAATGTGTGAGACTATTTTTTGCATCTGAGACCTGGTTGGAGGGTCAGTTATTGTGATGAGTTGGGTCTTTTTGGGGGAATTTTGGTGGCATGGAACCCCCATGTTGTTGATCTTAAAGCTTATTCTACCTGTGCAAGTATCTTACTTGCAGGTAAACCTAAAGGGTTTAATGCTCCTTTTCATATTATCAACGTTTATGGTCCCTATTCTCACAGGAAGCAGTATTGGGAAGCGGTTAAATCTTCTAGTTTACTCATTGTCGAATCTTGTTATTGTCGGTGACCTCAATTTTACCATGTCTTCTGAAGAGCTTTGGGGGGCGGGTTGTATCCTTGATCCTCTTGTCGATTTCTTTGAGTCTCTTTTTGGTGAAGCACATTTGTTAGATGTGGTCCCTACGGTATTGACTCCAACCTGGTCGAATGGTAGGTGTGGGGTTGCTCGTATTTCCAAGCGTCTGGACAGTTTCTTCATGGCTGATTCTCTTTGTGATCAGTTGGGCAGGTATCAGTCTTGGTCTTTTTCTATGGGTTGTTCTGATCACAAAGTTGTGATCTTGCAACCGGATTTTGATAAGAGATTTTGTCCCTATGCTTTTAAGTTCAACCCCACTTGGCTTAAGGAATATTCCTGTAACGAGATGGTTGTGGAGAACTAGGGTTGTCTTGCTATGGAAGTTTCACTTCACCTTAATCCAATGCAATGCTTGATCTTTAAATTGAATAAATTATGCTTGCTGGTGATTTGTTTGGAAAAGAACATGAAGAAGGATATGGGCAAGACTTTATGTGAGATCAAAGGCTCTATTCAGGATTTGGAGGAGGTTGTTGATGACCAATTTTTCTTTGAAGATTGGAAGAAGACTCTAAAGGATCTTCGTTTGTAGAAGCAATGAATCCTTGCTCATAAAGAGGAAACTCGCAGGAAAAATAGTCGAGCAATTTGATTGCAGGCAGGGGACGAAAATTATAAATTCTTCCATAATTTTGCCAACAAAATACATCTTTCCAATTATATTTGGGAAGCTAAAGGGGTTCGGGATGAAGTTGTGTATGATTCCACTTCTATTAAGTTTGCGACCAAAGATTACTTTTCTAATATTTACTGTGATAAAAGACGACCAATATTTGTGATCAACTGGAAACTATTAATCGTTTTCCCTCCTTCTTTGACAACTCTGATTGTGAGGTTATCGGGCGACTCTCATCGGGCGAGGTGTTGGAGACTTTGAAGGGTTTTGCTCAGGACAAGAGTCCGGGGCATGATGGCTGGATGATGGAATTCTATCTTCACTTTTTCGATCTTTTGGTATTAGACCTGGTTCAAGCCATTGAGGAGTTTAGGTGGTCTAGTATTATCCCGAATAACTTGAATTCCAAATTTATCACTCTTATTCCGAAGGTGGACATATCAGTCTCCTTTGATGAGTATCGATCGATCTCTTTATGTAATCTTTTCTATAAGCTTATCTCAAAGATTATTGTTGATAGGTTGAAACTTACTTGGGGAAGGTTTTTGTCTGTTGAGCAACGAATAGTTTGTTTTCTTGCCCAACCGACAAATTTTGGATGCGGTTGGGATTGTCTAGGAGGTTATGCAATTAGTGAAGATGAAGAAACTATATGCCTTCATTCTCAAGTTGGATTTGGAGAAGGCTTATGACAAGGTTGATTGGTCTTTCCTTCGACTCATCCTACTATAGGTTGGTCTTTCTTTTCAGATTTCTCAGTGGATTATGTCTTGTGTCTCTTCAACCAGATTTGCCATTCTTATCAATGGATCCCCTATGTCTTTTTTTCAAGAGATCACGAGGCATTCACCTGGGGTGTCCGCTCTCGCCCTATCTCTTCTTACTGGTTATTGAGGGCCTCAACAGACTACTTCTTAAGGCCAAGGACAATCAATCGATTAAAGGTATTAAAGTGTCATGCTCTCTTTTATTGACCCATACTCTCTTTGTTGGTGATGTTATGAGCTTCGAGGCTGGATCACTTTCAGAATGGGTCCATATAATGAAATTGGTTAATATTTTATGTGGGGCATCTGGTATGTCTTTGAGCCCGCATAAGTCTAGTGTTAGTTTCTTTTACAATGATCAGGGTTTAATTGATAATCTCTCAACCCTTCTCCCCTTTAAGATGCATCTGGTATGTCTTTGAGCCCGCATAAGTCCAGTGTTAGTTTCTTTTGCAATGATCAATGTTTAATTGATAATCTCTCAACCCTTCTCCCCTTTAAGATGCATCATATGGATAAGGGTTTAAATTACCCAGGGTTTTACCTTGGGGGAAGATTTATCTTGATCACTTCGGTTCTACAGTGCACTCCTGTCTACTGGTTTTCCATGCTCTGTGTCTTAGAGGGGATGATCGTTGAGATCAGAAGGCTTATTTTTCGGTTTTTATGGGATGGTAATTAGAAGGTTTCAAAGTTTCATTTTGTGGGGTGGGAGTCTTTATCCAAGTTGAAATTGTGGGGGGTTGGGGGATCAAACAACTTAGTCTTTTTAATCTATTCTTGTGTGCTAAAAGCTTATGGAGGGGCCTCTTTGTTCCTGGGCTCTAGGGGAATGTGATTAAGGCTAAATACTTAAAATGATTGCCTTGGGAGCTTTGGCTGCGTGATGCTAACACAAAGGTTTTAAATTCTTCCGCTATATGGCAAAGGTTGCTATTATCATTACCTCTAATCCTCTCTGATCTCTGTTGGCAAGTCGAGAGAGGGAATCAAGTGTTTGTCGGGGTTGATCTGATTGTTGGATTATCGCATTGCTTCAGGTTATCTTGTGGTCTTATTTTACATTTGCATTAAAAGAATATAATGGTTCTCAAACAAGCATTTATGGTAAGAGAGGATATGGATCCAGGTTGGATTTCGTCGGAGGCTTTAACCTTGCAAGGGAACTTGTCTCTTGAATGGGATTCTTATGTTTCACATTTATACTCGACTGGTGTTATATTGACCAAATGTAGTGATCGATTGGCGTGGACTTTTAATAAGAAAAATGGTAATGTTTCGGCCAAACTTGCTTATCAATCATTGGTTGAGTAGCGATGGGAACTGAATTCTCGCTGGTGGTATTCTCTAGTTTGGAATGCGAAACCCTCGTGGAAGATTAAATGCTTCTCTTGGCTATGCCTTAATCATAAGATTTTGACATGGGATTCACTTCAGATCAAAGGTTACTCCAATCCTGGCAGATGCGTGCTTTGTTTATTAGCTTTGGAATCGGTGGAGCATTTGTTTGGGGAATGCCACATTTTTCAGGAGGTATGGATCCATTTCCGATCTTGCTTAAACCTGTCTTTGAATTGGGGTTGTAAAGGTTTGGAGGGGAATCTTAAACTTTGGATAAGGGCCTCTCGTCTCCCTATTGATTATCCTTTGGTCATTATGTGGGAAGTCTGGAAAGCTCGAAACTTTACTATTTTTTCAGCAGGGTAAGGTGGAGGCATGCAACATCTGCTTTAAGGTTTTCTCTAGACTACCGGATTTTGGATGCAACGTGTCTAAAGCTAGAGCCAAGCATACTAGATTTCCTTTCTTTGCATGAAACAAGATGTTGGGATTCTTTGATGGGGCAGAGAAGGATGGCCATTGTGGCGTTGGTATGGTTATCAGGCTGAATCTGAATCACATGTTCTTGCTGTAGATGGATGCTAGATTGGGTATTAATACTAAAGCCGAAATTTTGGCTCTCTAGGGTCTATTATGGTTTGCTAGGAAGATGAACTTTTTTGTTCTTTCGGTGTTGGGGGATTCCAAAATCATTATGGATTGGGCCATTGAGGTTCACTCTATCCAGTATGTGGATTTGCACCACTGGTGGGGTCGTGTCAAGCGGCTGATTGGGTTCTTCAATAGCCTGTCCTTCCATCATATTTATCATGAATTCAAATAGGCGGCTGATGGTCTTTTCAAGTGGGCCATTGGTCTAGAGGGAGGAATGATTGCTTGGGAGGAACACTCTCAGGGGAGTGATTGACCAACTTTGGTCAATTGAGTCTCCATTGTTAGTTTTTTCTGGTTGCTTTTGAGGTAGTATTTTTGCTCAATTATAGTCTTTAGGAAGAATGGCAGTTTGTTTATTATGGTGTCAAACATAAAGAATGTTTAACCGTTATTATAGAGAATGTATCGAAAATGTGTTGTGACATACATATAACAGATGTAATTTGTTTTTGTAGTCATTATAAACATTCAAAACTCCCTTGATGTATATATGACACAACTTTTCTAAAATAATTTTTTTTTTCATTGTATTTTTTTTTTTTGGTTACTTAGAAGTTCCCTAGTTATCCTTCCAAAGTTAAAATTAAGATCCACATTTACAATAGAGAAAATGCACCTCTTCTTTGGAAACGTATAACGCACACACCTTTTCTTTTAGCCTATATTATTGCTATATTATAAATATTTAGTTAAAGCACCTGAGGGCTTTCATTCTTGTCCCTCAATACAAGAAAAGAAAGAATATCAGCAGTCAGAGGAGGGGAAGCGAAGCAAGCAAACCAAAAACCAGCAGCTCGAGGGTTTGGCTCTCTGTTCTCTTTCCCTGTTTTTCTTTGGATTTTCAAATGATCTGGGTGCCCCCACAACAATAACATAGATATTCAAAGGCCGGCAAATCTGTATTACGCAAATCTCAACCTTCCTTAGCGGTGGAAAATCCATAGAGCTCCAGAAGGAAAACAGATGAGGCGGTCTTGACACGCTTTTAAATACGCTCGGATTGGCGTCTTGATCGGTGTCCAGGCAAGGAGAATTTCTGGATCCTGCGCTTCTTAGAAGGTTTTTGTTTTTATTATGGCATACCTTCTTTCTCTCATTTGTTGCTTTCTTGCTTGCTTGTTCTGTCTACGGCTGATTCAGACAGCTGGTTTTCTGAAACCATTCCTGGACATTACATTGGATTGAAAATTTCAGCATTAGATGGATGTATTAACCATGATACCTGATCCAAAGTATTGAGAATTGAGAGTGTTATCAAGTAATTTAAAATAAAAGAATAATAATTTAAAATACTTGTTGAAACGATTTTGATAACCCATATTCAAGCCTTCACAGACCACTGGCTTTCTAAACATAATCAATTTCTGTGTGATGAACAGGTTCCCATCTGTGCATTTCACCCTCTTTTGATCGGAAACATTTATGGGCTAAATTGTGGCGTGTGAACGTTTCATGGGAGCCATTGAGGATGAAGAACCACCCCTGAAGCGTTTGAAGGTGTCCTCACCTGGCTTGAGAAGAGGTTTGGAGGAGGCCTCTGCATTGTCTGTGGGGTCAGTGAGCATCCCAATGGCTAAATCATTGTCCTTGGAGGATAGTGAGACGGTTGGTTCCAAGGGACTCATAAGGAGGGTAGAATTTGTAAGGATAATGACACAGGCTTTGTATTCTTTGGGTTACCAGAAAGCTGGCACCATTTTGGAAGAAGAGTCAGGAATACTTCTTCAGTCTTCAGCTGTATCTTTATTTAGGAAGCAGATACTTGATGGAAAGTGGGATGAAAGTGTTGTTACGCTGCGGGGTATTGATCAGGCGGGGGTGGAGGGAAACACGCTGAAGGCTGCATCTTTTCTGATCTTGCAGCAGAAGTTCTTTGAACAATTGGGCAAAGGTAACATCCCTGAAGCTATGAAAACACTTAGGTTAGAGATTTCTCCACTGCAATTGAACACAAAGAGAGTACATGAACTAGCAAGCTGCATCGTGTTTCCTTCACGATGCGAGGATCTTGGATATTCAAAGCATGGGAATCCAAATTCCAGTCAACGGGTGAAAGTTTTGCTAGAAATCCAACAGTTGTTACCACCGTCTATAATGATCCCAGAAAAGAGGTTGGAATGTCTAGTGGAGCAGGCCCTTAATGTGCAGAAAGAAGCATGCATTTTTCACAATTCCTTGGATCCGGCCCTTTCTCTATATACTGACCATCAATGTGGACGAGATCAAATTCCTACCGTGACATTACAGGTTTCAATGCCTAACTTTTTTCTCGATGCTCTTATAGAATGCAATTCCTTATTTGAAGTTTATATGCATTTTATGTTCTTTTAAGTCTTCCTACTTGGCTTGTCTTTTGAGGCTTGCAGGGCTTGATTTGCCATTTTTGTCCCATAATTGTTTTGGATCATGTACATTGGTTTTTTAAATTGATTGCCTTTTAATGCAAGTTACCATCTTCTCTGCCATAGTAGCTACTGTATCTACAAGAGTTTCAGCAGAAAACCGGTGTGAAATGCTGATTTCATTCTTTAGGTCAATACGCAAATGATGGTTCTTGTTTCTGTAAAATGCCGAAGGAAGTACCAAATATTATTTTGGACCTGATTACAAGTAATGAGGGATGCAATTTATTATTCTTTCATTTGTTCTATATTCTTAGGCTATAATTATCTTCTGATTGCGATCGATCATACTAATAGTGATGCCACTAATCTGATTGGTCTTCCTGAGTAACAACAAGTGTGATGGAATTGAAATATTTCATTTTGTTTGTTTTTTTTTGGCGGAATCTTTTATCTGGAAAAGTATAAGTGCCAAATCTGTTAGCTGCAATTTTATTAGATTGTTTTTTTTGGAAGGCTCTTTTCAGGAATTGTGGCATCTCTGACCATGCCATGAAGACTTTAAAGTGTATGAACTTTATACATTTTGTTGTCATACTGTTCAAATTCAAAGGTTAATTTCCATGATTGAGAATGTTATGAAATCCTTATTACCCTCATTATGTTCACCGAAATATTTATTTCTTTCCATGTATTTCAGGTTTTTTAACAATATATTGTTAAACCTCTAAATACACAAGAAACCTAGAAAACATGATTAGAAAGCTTGCAAACATGATTAGAAACCAACTCAATGGATTCATGTAAAAGATATGATTTTATTATAATGAAGTCAATTGATACAAAGAGTTTGGTCCCCTTTTATATCATTAGTGAGGTAGTTGTGCTACTATTACAAGGCTTACATTACAATTAAATACATCATATAAATCATTCTTCATATGCTTCTCTTTGACAAACAATGCTTGGACCAAGTGGGGTTCCATCAAGCTGCCTTATAGTCCTCATAAAGTTGAACTCTCAAGTTCTTGGCATCCACCTCCCTGAACTATCGAATCACGAATCTCCTGAATTATTGGGCAACAATTGATGTTGAACATCACCTACTCTTCATTCCTTTTGTGTTTGCTAAGTGTGGGTGTCATGAGGCTAGAAGTCTGACCCAAATCCAAAGCCTTGTTCCCTTTTCTAGACTGTGCAATACTGCCTAGACTTCGTACTAGGGTCATGACTAGCCTAAAGAAAGTTTGCTAGACTACGCCTCTCACTTAGTCTTTTTATGTGTGTGTGTTTAACTTAGCCATATCCATTACAGTTATAGGAAACTCAAAGAAAATATTACATACAAAAGATTAACAAAAGTATGTAGCCGACAACACCAGAATGGGGTGTGCTCGAATTGCATTTATGGCAAGAACTTGTGCCTAGAGGAAGCCTACTAGACTATGCCTTTCACTTATAATCTTTTTTAGTGTGTGTGTTTAACTTAGCCATATCCAATACAGTTATAGGAAACCCCAAGAAAATAGTACGCACAAAAGATTAACACAAGTATGTAGTAGACAACACCACAATGGGGTGTGCTTGATTTGTATTTATGACAAAAACTTGATTGCAACATGAGGAGGATGGCACAAATTCTCCTAGAGGGTGCCCAAAACGGTTTTCTCAAAGGTATGCCCAAAGTGACCTTATAGTTCACTTCAAAAGATGTGCCCAGACTAATGCCCATAAGTGCGCCCAGAATTGATGACTCAAAGTGCACCCAAAATTGTGCTTGGATCGATGCTTGGAAGTGTGCCCAGAATGCATCTGATTGGCACTTAGAAGTGCGTCCAGAATTGCGCTTGACTAGCGCTCAGTGGATACCTAAGTGTGCCTATACTACCACACAATTTTGTCGGGACGTGCGCCCAAATTGCACCACGTTGCTGTCTTCCATCCCTTTTTGCCACCCGCAAGTTTGCCTCTTGCGGTACCTGTCCATGTTCTACCTTTAGCTGTTAGCTCTAGTGCGCTCGTCACACTTAGTTGCGCCCAACTCCTAGCTTGCACTTTCTCCTTGACTTGTGTCCAAGTTGAGTTGTGCTTTGCTTTGTTTCCACTTGGTTGGTTGATTGATGCCTTAGCCGATTGTGCAGCCAACTTTCTTGGCCGATACCTTCTAATAGGTGCATTGTTAGGGAAGCCCCAAGAAATTGGGTGCTCTCTCGATGGTCTACTTGACAACCCACTAGTAGCTCTCCAACGTGATTTGGGCGCTTATCTCGACGCTTCTCTTATTACTGTTTTATCAATGCGTTTGAGCCCCTTTGTCCACGAGCTCGTGTGTCGAGCTGATGGCGTCCACATGTCCTCGACATGGTGTGTAGCCATTTTGCACCTAATGGTGTCCACGCCTCGTGAAGTAGACCCATTGGCCTTCATGCCCTATGGTTGCTGCCCGCCAAACGGAAGTCTCCACCGTGGATGAGAGAGGCGCTCGAGGCCTTCTCTAGCCAAGGTTGTGACATCCTCCCCCACTCCAAGTTGTTTCCTCCCTCTACAATGCCTTCAAGAACGTTTGTTGCCCTTGAAGCACTTTGTCACTATTGTTGTTTCCACTTGCTATTGCAACTAAGTCTTCCTAAAAAGTCTGTCTAGCCTTCACACCAACCTATCTTTGCTTCAGTACTTCGCCAACTTTGTCATGCACCTATTATTTGCATGCTCTCGTGTGATGAACTGGTTGGGTAGCTAGTCCAACTGTCATGCTCAACTCCATGAGAATGAACTTCCTTACATCCAAAATTGCTTTTTCCTTCCACACTTTGGTCATCTTATGCTACTTTTCCAGACCAAGGCAAGGTCATCCATCACCTTTGTCTCAAAATTGTCCAAGATACAAATGCTTAGCACCCAACATCCTACAATGAAGTTTCCACCACTTGCCCAGATGTTGCGCCTTCCAGCCTTACTTTTGCTTCAGTACTTGATCTTCTTGCCATGTCTCCATATACCAACTTTAGTACTCATTGCAACCTATGCCAACTTTCGAGCATGGTACTTCCTCATGCAACCGATCTCTCCCTTGCGCATTTCAGCCTGTTTGCACAACTCGTCTGAAACAAGAAGGTAAGGTCACCTTTCTTACCTCAAACCACCACAAGGGACTACTGTCACCTTCATCTTTTGTTGCTTCCCCTTGACTTGATGCTAGGCTTCGCAAATCTTCAAGGTCGGCAACATGTTACTCTCAACTTGTTAAGCTTCATGAAGTAGAAGTACACACAACCGATGTGAAGTTTTGCAAACTTACTCTTCCATCGCTCTACATCAATGCATCTAAGAGTTCGATTGGGTTGAGTTCCTTTTGCACTCCTAGGTTCCAACACTAACCTATGTATAGTGGATCGCATGCTTGTGTGTAACCTTGGTGCCTATCTTCGCAATTCGGTTGGAGCAAGTTTCACTTGTGCCCAATCTCCTTTGCCTCCAACACAACAAACTCTATTGTCCTCCACAGTAAGGAGTCCTTTCCCTCCTTCAACCATATAGCCACCATTGCAACCCATCGCCTCCAATAGCCTCAACGTGGAGAACTGGTAGTTAGTCCTCACGACTTGTTGCCCTCAATAACATGTCCAAAGTTTGCCCAACATGATGAGCGAGCCAAAGAGTTCCACGTTTCTCCCGAGATATTTTCGCACCACTACTTGACTACATTCTCAACTAATTGGTTCATTTTGTCAATCTTCCCCAAAGGAAGTCTCCACCATATCCTAAGTCTCATACCATATTTGGGTGAGCATTGTCCAAGTCAACCTCACGTTAACCGGTTCTTCTTTCTAGTCTGATCCTTTCATGTTGTGATGCACCCTTCTTCATGGTTGAATCTTTCCTGCCTCCCATCACTTTGCTTGGAATCGAACTGCCTTGCTCCACTCAAGCAAGTGTTCTCTGCTTCGAAACTATTATTGTTGTTTGCCCAAGGAAAGGTTCAAACCTCTTCTTGAAGCTTGTCAAGTCACCACTTGCGACTCAACATTGCCCAATGGACAATGATTGTCTAAAACAACCTTTATGCAAGGAGAGAATGACAAGCAAGCTTGGTTGCCATTGTAATTTTCACCCTTTCTCTCCCTTCCATGCAATGCTTCTCTAGGTTCGAGCACCTTTATTAGCGCCAAAGGCTCCACTGGCTGCTTCTAGGTAGTGGGCCATCCTTGGAATTTAACGACGACAAGGGGATGGCATGTGGTTGCCAACGCCATCTCCATCAAACACAACAACGTCTCCACTTGAATCTTCTACAAGACTCATCATCGCAAGCGACAATTCTTTCATGAACTTGCCTAACAGTTGCTGCATCCTTTGCTATGAGTTCGACATCGTCTCTTCTGAGAGCGAGTCTGTCTTCACTTGGTGGCTTAGCCATTCTTGAGCCAATCTATAACTTACATGCTACCTTCTCTAGCTGTATCGCATGGTCTGGGCACTTCTTGCGGATCTCTTCAACCCGACATGCCTTTCCCATGGCTATGGCCTTCATTTTGGATTGCAATGACTCTTACCAAGTCCCTTCATGATCGATCTCAACTGCAATATCATGTCTTTCCCGGTATCACTTTCTGTTCCAAGTGACTCTAATTTGTATAGTTTCTAGGTTTTCAACAAGTTTTGAATCCAAGTCCTTCTTTGCAAGTGGTTTCGTTTTGCCATGCGTTTTTGCTGCCTTCATTTTGGATTGCAATGACTCTTACCAAGTGCCTTTCATGATCGATCTCAATTGCAATATCATGTCTTTCCCGGTATCACTTTCTCTTCCAAGTGACTCTAATTTGTACAGTTTCTAGGTTTTCAACAGGTTTTGAATCCAAGTCCTTCTTTGCAAGTGGTTCCGTTTTGCCATGCGTTTTTACTCTTGAAGTAGTTGGTTGATCTCATGTCCTCATCATTCTAAGTATGTCATCGCAGCTTCCAATCCCACCATGACTTTTCTTCTCAATCCATCGAGATCTCTTCAACTCCTCGAGTAATCTGCTTGCTCTGCACAAGCATGTCTTGATTCACTGTCGATGTTGTTCCCAATAGTCTATCGAAGACTCTTCTCGATGTGCTGTCGATGGCTCTCCTAGTGGTCTACTGGAGACTTCTCTTGACGTGTAGTCGATGGAACTCTCGATAGTCTACGCGAGACTTCTCCCAACACACTGTCAATGGCACTCTCGATAGTCTACTCGAGACTTCTCCCAACACACTGTCAATGGCACTCTCAACAGTCTTTCCCACGCCTTTGCGGTTGGTTAGCTTGGTTGCACCAAGTTGTCGACGAATTGTCTAACTACCTGTTGCACCTGTCGGTTTGTCCAACTTTCTCATTGGTTCGTGGTGAAGAGCAACAAGTATACCTGCTCTGATACCATTTATCATGGGGCCAGAAGTTCAATCCAAATCCTAAGCCTTGTTCCCTCTTATAGATCATGCGACATTGCCCATACTTTGCGACTATGGGCATGACTAGCCTAGAGGAAGCCTGCTAGACTATGCCTCTCACTTAATATTTTTATGTGTATGTGTTTAACTTAGCCATATCCAATACAGTTATAGGAAGCCCTAAGAATACAATATGCACAAAAGATTAACACAAGTATGTAGCCAACAACACCACAATGGGTTGTGCCCAAATTGTATTTATGACAAGAACTTGTTTACAACATGAGGAGGATGCCACAACTAGACAACTCTCCTAGAGGGTGCCCAAAATGACTGCCTCAAAGGTATGCCCAAATCGGCCTTACAATTCACTTCAAAATATGCGTCCTAATTGACGCTTAGAAGTGCACCCAAAACTGACAACCTGAAGTATGCCCAGAATTGAGCCTAGACCGGTGCTTAGAAGTGTGCCCAAAATGCATCCAACTAGTGTCTGAAAGTGCACCTAGAACTGCACCCAACCGATACTTGAGTGCACCTAGATTGCCACACAATTTCACCCGGACGTGTGCCCAAACTATAACCATGTTGCTGCCTTCCTTCCCCTGTCACAACTTGCAGGTTGACCTGCGGCACCTGTCCAAGTTCTACCTCATGCTGCCAGCTCTAGTGCGCCTGTCACACTTGGCTGTTCCCAACTCTCGGCTCACACTTCCTCCTTGGCCTACCCCCAACTCGAGTTTTGATCTGCCTGGTTTTCAATTCCACTTGGTTGGTTGATTGATGCCTTAGCGAATTGTGGGCCCAACTTATATATATAGGAGGCGTCACTCCTCATCCTCATAAGTGGGCGACCAACTTTCTTGGCCGACACCTTCTAACGGGTGCATCATTAGGGAAACCCCAAGAAATTGGGCGCTATCTTGATGGTCTACTTGAAGACCCATTGGTAGCTCTGTTGATGTGATCTAGGCACTTTTCTCAATGACTCTCTTACCGAATGTTTTACTGATTCGATCGAGCTCCTTTGTCCACGAGCTTGAGTGACAGTGGGCCTCTTAAATCATGAAAGTGTCTTCTGTTTCTATTTTCCGGTGTATCATTAGGGAAACCCCAAGAAATTGGGCGCTATCTCGACGGTCTACTCGAAGACCCATTGGTAGCTCTGTCGATGTGATCTAGGCACTTTTCTCAATGACTCTCTTACCGAATGTTTTACCGATTCGATCGAGCTCCTTTGTCCACGAGCTTGAGTGTGACAGTGGGCCTCTTAAATCATGAAAGTGTCTTCTGTTTCTATTTTCCTCTTTTTTGATTAGGCATAGGGGCAACAGCTTCTTTGCTACATCAAAAAATGTTGATACAAGGTCGAACATCAAATATCCCTATGGAAATATCTCCATTTGTTGAGCCACTGAGATACCAAGCCAGAGTGCTTGACTAGTCTTCTAGGATAATATTTTGGTATGGGTTTATCTTTTCCAAACTTCTATAAAGCCTTAAAAAAATTTCAGAAAATGATGTTGTTGAAACAATAAATTTCCCCCCTTCTGAATATGGGAATTCAATAACCTTGTGTGTGTATATATATATATATTTATGTATGCTTATGTGTTTTGATTCAACAAACTCTGTGTCAATATACCTGTGTGCTTTGATTCTATATACTTCTGAATAAAATTTCAATGTATGACAACTTATGCTCTTCTCCTTAAATCTTAAGCAAAATGTAACTACCTCATGCCTATCTTACTTTGTCTTTCCTTTAAAAGAGTTTTTGCTCCTTCATTGGTTATATGTATAAATTTGAGAATGCTCATGCTTTCTTTGTTTGACCACCACTAACACGCAACATTAGACTTTTCTTTCTGAAATTACTGCCAAGCTACCATGAAATATCATATATATATATATATATCGAATTATTGATCACAGTGTGTATGATTTCTCACCATATAAAAATTATGTTTATAACCTTTGTGCATGTGCAATGGTACTTATGCATTGGGATACGTATTGTTCTGCATATTATCTTTAAATTGATTGGTTGGCAACTTCTTTCAAATGGGAACTTTCTTTCCTCTGTCCGCTATATAATGGATTGACAAGTGACTGTCTTCTATTTTGATTCAACTGTCTCTTCATTATAATAAATAGATCTTCCATTGACTTTTACAATGGTGGCTTCATTCTTTCATACACCCAGTGGACAGGTATGGTGGATGACCTTCTTTTGGATTTTTCAAGTTGTTTTGGTGACTTCCAATTTCATATGCCAACTCAATTTTTAGTGGCTGGCTCATTCCTTGACACAAAGGACAACTCCAACAAGTGGGTTTTCAAATAGATATGGCGAGTCTTTTTCTTTAATACAATGGCGGGATCCTTTTTCTTGTTTCTTACACTCATGCATCTCTCCTTTGATAGTGACAACTCCCTTTCAAGTTGACAACTATTCACAGTATTTCTCCTTGTGGTAGCTTGATATCCTTTGATATAGTTGTTGAAAATTCAGTGGCTTCTCTCAAGAGTCAAGACCCTAATAAACAATCAACCTTGCTCACTAAAAACAATGGTCATGCCCTTTCTGCTCTTATACCATGTTAAATTTCTAAATACACAAGAAAGCTTACAAACATGATGAGAAACAAATCATGTAAAAACTATACTTTTATTACTTGAAGTCAATTGATACAGTTAGGTTGATCTCCTTTTATATCATTGTCGAGGTAGTTGTGCTGTTGTTACAACATAACTACTTTATTATCTAATTATCATTTTAATATTGACTTATAAGCCGTTACTTTATCACATGAGATAAGCCTCATATGTATATTATGCAGTATATTCTAACATAACATTCAGTAGAGGAGAGGTTAAAGAAGGGATTGGACGTAATGGCTATAACCTATGTGCAAATACACTATAGTAATTTAAAAACATTGGGAATTTATGGTTTGGTGGAGTGCTCAAGAAGGAATCGTGACACCATCAGTAGTACGTTATCAAAATAAAATTTGCATTTAGATCAAGGGTGTGAAAAGATGTGTGGTTAGTCCTGAGGTGATTCCATACAATGTAACCTTTCCATTTTGTTGGAAAATCTTGAGAACGGTAATGTTGAAGGTGTTGAGAGGACATAGGAGCCCTTTGTTCAAACCTTGGTAGAAGAGGTTTATGCAGGCGAGGAACTATTGAAAGGGGCAGAGTATACTCTTGTGGACGGGTTTATACCTTTTAGATAGTTGGTGAGAAGGTGTTAGGTTGAACAGGAGGGAAGTGTAAAGAAGGAAATTATTGAAGGGGAAGAGGTACTGGATAAGGTGTTAATGGTGCACAAGGAAGTGTGAAGGGCTAAGTCACATGGTTTGGGTTTGACTTCGAGTTTTAAAATGATGAAATTTGGTTTGTATTCGAATATCTTGATGAGATTTGGATAACATTAATCATTAAGTTCAATTGTGCATATATTTTTTTCCCTAAGGAAAACCTTGTGGAAAATCCTTTGAGTACGTCCCCTTGATCCATGGATGGTAAACGAGGTAAATTGTTGTTGTTGATTATGACACCTAACCCCAACAGAATTGAGAGAGTCGAACTTGTGAGTTCCCAACTCTTAGAGGGTCTAAGTTTCGATACATGACTAGTTGAGCTAACCCTTAGGGCCCTCAGGGCTTGTTTGATTGTGTGTGTGATGATATAGGTCCTTGTATTGCTAAGAAATTTACATTTAATACGAAAAACCTATAGCTATCTTGCCTTAATAGAAACCAAGCCAACCATAGATAGAGTATCAATCAGAGTCTGTGGCTTGAAGCCAAAACATATTTAGTTTTTGCTTGATGGGGAAGGTTGCCCAACAATGGGAAATCAATCATTGCTCCACAATCCAGGGCAAACAGGAAGCCTATAAACTAAAACATTGACCTTATATCTAAAGAAGAGATAACTATCTCTATAGTCGAAAGGTGAAAATCTAGTGCACATCAAACCTGTTAACCAACTGAGGCATCATGAGACGCGAACGTTGTGAGAGAGATAGGGTGAGAGGCATCCATGCTTGGCACTGCTTTTAGAACTCGAAGGCTAACGTTGGTTGCTTTCGCTAGTATGTCGAGCACGTTGTGAGTGGTATCCAGATTGCCGTTGATTGCTGCAATGCCATTGAGAACACTCAATTTCGTTTGGTCCCTCTCCATAAGAGCTCTCCCTAGGAGCTTTTTAACCACCCAATAGGGGTTGACAGGTCATGTATCTTGTTCATCATCATTCTGCATTGCAAGTAATTGAGTTTTCATTTCTTCTATCTCTGTCTACAAAGAAATCTAAATTGCTAATTTGATAGAATATCATCTCTGCGTATAGAGTTGGAGCTTTCGCTCAACTGCAGGTTCGTTGCTGAGGGGGTATGGCACCTAGCAGCAGGGCGACATACAACACTAGTGCAAGAAGCTCCACAACAATCCTCCCCCCCAACACAATGAAGCAATAGATTGCCCTTGGACAATTAAACCACTACCAAGCAATAGTGCCATTAAAAGCCAGCATTGAAGGTAATCCATTCCATACTCATCCAATCTTTACCATGCTCACCACTGTAGCAGAGGAGTAGATTCTTCTTTATCTGTCGAGTCACATTAATGCTTGAAGGAAACCCTTGTCTGTATCTGACAATTCTACTTATGGATCATGCACTAATGTGCATTAATAACACTGTCTTTGGTTGTATTGAAGGCATCCACTTCCCTCATCGAACACGTCTCCCCCTTCATGCTGCCTCAGCCTTCCAACGCGTCGGCTTCTGGCTCGCTTGGGTGTTCGGGGAAATTTTATTTTAAAAACTATATAATTTCTATATATTTAATACTTTTAATATATAATATAACATATAAAATAATTAACATGACTGAACCATGACTATCACTTGGAGTTTGAATTTAAAAGACTGGATGAATTGTGACTCGTTGCTATGTGGCTCTTTGTAAGAAACAGTCGTTGTGCTCATTGCTCTGTGGCTCATAGCAAGTTGTATCATCACTTGAATCGTGGCCCCTCATTACTTGCAGTAGCGACAGTATGGAGGAGTCGATGATAATGGTAATTGGTAAGAGGATTCATCGAGGGTGGTGGAGGAATCTTAGAGAATGGGGAAAATCTTAGAGGTCGTTAATTCAACCTTTATAGCCTTAATTGTGAGAAGGTTAACCTATATTCGTTTGATGATTTAGGCCTATAACCCTTTTTAGTTGTATTTACAAGATAATTGCTAAGATTAATAGCCGTTTGGGTGAAGAAGATTGTGTTAGAACCCATTTCTAAAGAACGATTAGTGTTCCTTAATGGGGACAAATACATGAAACTATCGAGGTTGCTCAAGAGGATCTTCACTCATTTAAAACCTAATTGCTTAATGCAATGTTTATGAAGTTGGATTTATCTAAAGTTTATGATATATTTAATTGGTTGTTTTTGAGACTTATCTTGAACCATATAGACCTATGTGTGCAAATGGTAAATTGGATTATGGGATGCTTCTCCATAGTTTCTTTTGTTATTTTTATTAATGACTTAGCATTAGGGTTCTTTAGGACATTTAGAGGATTAAGGCAACGCTGCCCTTTGTCACCATTACTTTGTTTGATTATTGCTAAAGTATTAAGTAGGTCCATTCTAGAGGCTAAAAAGAACAACTCTAAAGTGTTTAAAATTAGAAAATACATTTTATTTGACTGACTTGTTGTTTGTTGATGATGTGCTTCTATTATGTGATAACTTTAGAAGAGATGTTAATAAGTTGAAGGAAATATTTGATCTATATAGTATCACTGTTGGCATGGAAAGTAATAAGTAGAAATTTTCTATTGCCTTCAATGGGGTGGAGGGTGATCAGATGCAAAGGAATTTACATGTATTCTTTGTTTGGAGGGTTTAAGTATTTGTGTTTCTTTTTAAAACGAAATGACTATAGGAAGAATCAATGGAAATGGATGATAGAGAAGATTGGAAAAGGAACCAAGGTGTGGTGCCAGAGATGGTTGTCTTTGGAGGTAAGTCAGTGTTGGAGGCAATCCGTGTGTATTGGAATTCCATGGATCTTATTCTCAACGGGGTGATGGAAATGATGAAAGAAAAATGTTTTAAGATTCCCTACAAAAAGAAGAGAGAAAGAGATGTTATTTCTTTGGTAAAATGGTAGTCATTGGCTAAACCTAAGGAAGTAGGTGGTCAAGGATTAAAAAATTATGCACTATTTTGGAAAGGCTTTGGTTGCCAAAAGTCTATGGAGGATAATTTCAAAGGAAAGATTGTCGAGGCAATAAATCTTTCATAAATATTTTAACCCCTTGTTACCCCTCGTATGGAATGGGACCTTGTCCTAGTTTGAAGACCTTGCCCATGTAGGTTGCATTTGGAGATTGTTGTTGCTATGTTGGCGACACAATTGTTTATGGACCATTAATTTAGTGTTGAAGGGAATCTTTGGGCATCGGTATTTGAAGCGAATAACTATTCGCTTATACAATAATATTCACCAAAAGACTTGGTAAATCAAATAAGCCATTATAATAATATATTGATTGAATAGATAAGAGATGATTACAATGGTTGATAACCCGCCTATTAAATAAGGCTTGGGAATTGTGAATGAAAGGTCATGCCTTTTCATCTTTACGTACAATTAATTATGTTTATTATTAATTATTTAACTATTTAATTATTATCTTTATTAACGTTCGTTACATTGCCACTCTCTTAGAAAGGCTTTGTCCTGAAAGCCTTCATAATGTTTCTGCGTCATTTTTTGTGGTGTCGTAGCTGACGAAACATGTCGATATGAACTGCTAAGAGTTGAGCATAACTTTCGATATGTGGATGAATCAATCCATCCCAAATTGATTTGTTGTGGACTGCTGGCATTCCGTACTGATCTATCATTAGGAGCTTTGGTCACATTGGTACCATTAGCTTTTGACAGTTCCCACTTTTTAGGATATCGGTTTTTATGGTTGGGGTGTTGATAGGGAATTTTTACAATGTCATTTTCTTTTACGAGTGTCTTCTTTTGAGCATTGATTTGAGCTGAAAGTTGTATTTTCGTCCCTTGATGTTTTAAGGTTTTGTTTTGTATCTTTTCCAACTTGTTTTCCAACTGCATGCTATTATTTTGAAACTTCTTAATCAATTCTACTTTCGATTTTCTGTCATCTTTAGACTTCTTAAGTTGTTCCTTAAGATCTTCGTTATGACTTCTGATGTAGCTATTTTCTTCCTGCTTTTCTAGAAGTTTTCCTTCAATGTCTTCCGTAGATTGTTCTGTCTTCCGACTATTTTTCAACTTCTTAATTTTTGTGACTAGTGTTTTGTTATGATTTCTTATTCTAAAAATTTCTTCAAAATTGTTGGATATTGTTTTATTACTCCTTGCGATCTCCAGCGTGTGTTCCTTTTTAGAGTTGCTATTTTGTTGTTGAAGAACTTTTATCTGTTGTCGATACTGGTCGACCACTGATTCTTGATTTTCTAATTTCTGTTGTATGTGCGTTGGTTCTTCATCTTTTTCATTAACGATTTTGTTCAAGCGTATTATTTCTGCTTCATAATCACTTATTTCTTTCCTTAAATCTTGATTTTTTTTGTTTCTGATTGAAATCACTTTCGTTGTTTAATTTCTCAATTTGGGTAGACAATTTTTTTATATGATTTTCTGGTCGGAATTTTTTTGTTCCTTGAGCTCTTTTTGCATCTTATGTAATTTAATCATTACTTCCGATTTCGTATTCATGTCTCGTAATTCTTCATTGTCTCTTCGATAACGCTTTAACTTGGCTTCTAATTTCTCTATTTGTAGTCGCAAACCAGATTCCATGATCTCTGATTTCTTCAACACTAGATGGTTGTCTGGACTATAGCTAGTCGTCGATTTTTTTTTCGATTTTGTTTTCCTTTGACTACTTTTTCAACGATAATTGGTCTTTTTCTCGTTAGGTTAAATAACCCCTTTTTTCCCCAAAAATAATTATGATAAATAATGATTATTATAATTTTTTTTTTCAAAAAATAATTATTATATATATATTTTTAAATAATAATTTTTTATTTTATTATTTAATATAATTGAAATATTATCAATATAGTATATTATAAATATAATATATTATAATATATATATATTATATTATAATATTTTGTTTGTTTGTTTTTTGTGCAGGTCGTGGGGAGTGACGACGTGAGGATGCCGAGTGATGGGCGCGCGCGATGGGAGGTAGGCGGCAGGGAGGAGCTGGCACGGTGCTTGGTGGAGTGGAGGGCGTCAGTGCTGGAGATGTGAGGAAGAGTGAGGGCTCTGGTGGATGGGGAGTGCAGAGGGTGGAGCAGCAGAAGCATGGGGATGGAGCGCGGATGAGAATGCGGATGGGGAGTGTGGGATGGCGTGCAACAGAAGGATGGGGAGGAAGCACAAGGTGGGAGAAGGAGGTGGCGTGGAGGGAGATAGGATGGCTTGAAGCAGGGAGAGGTGACGACTGTGGAGGAATGCGAATGGAGTGAAGTGCAGTGTGGAGGAGAAAGGTGGAGTGCGTAGGGAGGATGGAGTGCGTAGTAAGCGGAATGGTGGAGTGCGCAGAAGGGAGGATGGACGGTGGTGGAGTGGATGGGGCAGCGGACGGATGGAGTTTGAGGGAGAAATAGAGAGCCCGAAAATATGCCAGAATAAGATTTTTCAGAAAATCTGAGTTGGATCAAAATGATCTTTTAAATCAGAGAGACTCTGAGATGATGGCCAAAGGCCGGATCAGAACTAGCTCTAATACCAAATGAAGCGAATAACTATTCGCTCATACAATAATATTCACCAAAAGACTTGGTAAATCAAATAAGCCATTATAATAATATATTGATTGAATAGATAAGAGATGATTACAATGGTTGATAACCCGCCTATTAAATAAGGCTTGGGAATTGTGAATGAAAGGTCATGCCCTTTCATCTTTACGTACAATTAATTATGTTTATTATTAATTATTTAACTATTTAACTATTATCTTTATTTACGTTCGTTACAGTATTTCACAACTTTCATTCCCAAAGGGGCACTGGAATTGATAAGGGAAACAAGTTTTAAGATTTCTTGGACAAAGAAGAGAGAAAGAGGTGGTATTTCCTTGGTGGTAAAATGGTAGCCATTGGGTAAAACCTAAGGAAGTAGGTGGTCAAGGATTAAAAAATATTCACTATTTTGGACAAGCTTTGGTTGCCAAAAGTGTGTGGAGGATAATCTCAAAAGAAGGATTGTGGAGGCAAGTAATCCTTCATAAATATATTGAACCCCTTATTACCCCTCACATTGTACGAGACCTTGTCCCATATTGAAGACCTTGCCCAAGTGCATTGCATTTGGAGAATGTTGTTGCTATGTTGGAGTCACAATTATTCATGGACTATTGGTTCCCAACATCTCCCACTTCATTTTTAGGGAATCGTTATGGTGCTTATTTGTGTATTGATTTCTATGGTCGAGGGATCGTGATTGCATAACTTTTTTTGGAGGTCTCATACACATAGATCCATGCATCTACATCCATTTGGATTTATTTCATTAGATTTGTGATACTTGATTTGATGGTATGTATGAATGTTAGGCTATCTTTATCCATCATTTATGTATCCTCATGAGTAGCATTGGATAGTTGGAGGTTTATTTGGAGCCATGATTATGCTCATATGTGCTCTATCTTGTTGCTTGGGGAGAGTGCTCCATCATTTATGGCTTGATGGAGGGTTGATTTGAAAATTGATGGTATTCACCCTTGGTTTTGAACATGGTTTTAAAGCACCCTTTTTCTTGATCCTCGGTTTGGAGATGTGGATGGTATTGGCACTTGTTTTGAGGTCATTTACACTTGATTGATGGAACACTTCTCCTCTTAAAGCACAATCTACTAGGTTTCTTTATCTTTTAGCGTTTTTTTGTTTAACGGAATATATGATGTCACACATGGAATTGGACCCTTTTTTAGGAGTGCTGCACTTGTTTTGTACACATTTCTAGAGAGCCCATTCTCCATGGTTGTATGGTTGGAATATTTGATGGATATTTGAGTATATTTTGCACATATTCCTAGGTCGCTCAACTTCTAATAGCTACATTGGTTGACCTTTTCTTTGGTGGTTGAGGCATTTATGGAGAAGTGGTCCACTTATGCACATTGTTCTAAAATGCCCTAACCAACTTTACTAGTTTGAGCATGTCCTGAGTATGTTGAGGTGGTTGACTCCATGTGTTGAGGGAGTGCTTTAGGGTGATGAAAGAATAACTACCTTGCACATTTATTTAGGGTGACCACTTCATGGAGGATATTTTATTGTTTTGGACCCTAGATCCAAGGGAAGCAACAACTATTGACACATTTTCAAGGGCACAACCTCCATGGGCTATTTTATATGATTGTTGTTTGGTCAATGTGGTATAGTACCTTCTTGCAGACATCTCAAGGGCACAACCATAGTTACATATATCGTGTCGGCGAATATATCGCTGAGGGTCCAGAATGTAACTTATCGGCAGCAACGATGAAAACATCGGCAAATGTCGTAAAGCATCAAAAAAATACAAAAATAACCAATTTTTTCAATTTTTTTAACATCTAAAGCAACAACAACAACAAATAAACACATTGCTACATAAATATGAAAATACAACTAATATATAAGATGCATAAGATGTCAAATGGTGGATCATGATCACATATCGACTATAAAGTTATAAACTAAAAATATTGAAATATGTTCTTGATGGAATGATAGAAAATCACATCAAATGATCAAAATAAATGTCTCCCAAGAAATTAATCATCATGCTCATGAGGCATCTAGATACTACATAATACAATGATAAATAGTAGGAATCATCGATCCCCTCTACCCCTTTTATAGGCAAGGGGCACTACTCTTCCTCTAGAAACAATAGGGGGTCCTGTAGGTGCTTTGGATGAGTTAGGCATCAAATTGGAAGCTCCAACTACTTGAGCTATGGTGGAAGGTCTAACTACTCTACAATTTTGATGAAACTTACCATGTTTAATGAGTGAAAGGTACATTTTTATTAAGGTCATGATAAAAGATTTCAATAGTCAATGCCAGCAACATCAAGGTACAGGGATGGGTTGATGTGCTTGATTAAATGGCAATCCCATACCCTCATACTTGATAAAATCCAATGGAATTGTTGAAATCTTGAAATCCTGAAAACTATTAAGTCTCTTGAATTTTAAATAGGATCTAAAATTCTACTTTTTGCATATGAAGTCCGATGAGGTTGGAACTACTCTCAAACATCCTGAAACAACTAATGGCAATGTTAAAAATTTAAATAAAAGGATAGAAAATGAAAGTAAAGGAGAATGTCACTTTTACTTTAAGGATTTAATACTACCGTTTATTACTTTAAGAATTTAATATATTTAGTTTTAATAACACTGCCTTAAACTTAACCCATGCATTTATTTTTCAAAATTCATGCAAATTTTTTTAGCAGGGCGATATTTTCCAAAATTTCCCGATATATTCACAATATATCGCGACATATTGAATATATCGCGATATATTCAAAATGTCGAAAATATCGCGATTTTTTAGTGGCGATATATTGCCAAGGGGAATGACTCGCGATATCGTCAATATATGTAACTATGGGCACAACCTTCTCATGGGTTATTTTATATTATATGGCTAGGTCAAAGTGGCCCAAAGCTTCCTTTTTGCACATATTTCATGGGTGCACCTCTTCAAAGGGGTATTTTATATTATTGATGGTTTAAAGGTCTTCTTGGAGAATTCCTTAGCTAGGGTAATTGACATTTGGCATTTTTCACAATCTCAAGGAAATTTAACTTCCCTTGGAGAGTGCTTATTTTTTTATAACTTGGCATCAAATCATAATTTATGGAAGGAGGACATTGGAGACTAGCTTTGAAGGGTGTTCCACTGGAGAAGGTGTCAATGACATGGCAGATGAGGCATGTGGTATCTCATTCATTTGGCTTCACTATCTTATTGTCAATGTGGGTGTTTTGCCTTGGAGAGCCCTATTAATGTTTTAAATAAATATTTTTCTTTGAGAAAAACATGGATCTAGAAATACGTTATTGTTATTTCTTGGAGAGAAGTGTGGATCTAGATCGCACTTAATAATTATTCTATTGTAAGGGAGATTAAGCTCAAATCTATATAAGGATTTGTTCTCTCCATTTTTGAAGGTGGTTGGATATGTGAGGAGTTTTTCTCTAAAAGCTTAGCTAAACTTCTTTTTGAAGGCATTGAAAGCTAAGGGTTTTTCTTGTTAATATGAAGCATGATGTTTTGGATCCAAACTTGTTGAATGTGAATGTTATGAATTTTCCTAGCTTACTAGATCTAATTACACATTCGATCTTTTACTTAAGTAACCTAGAAAAGATAAATGCAACACACTGATAAGCAACCATTAAACAGAGAAAACCGCAGCACACAAGATTTACCCTGAAAACCCCAACAGGGGAAAACCAACCAACAAATTATCTTTTATTGTAGGTTTGTTAATCTACACTACAACATCAGCCTTGGGGAAATGACTTACCGGATCTCAAACTACTGACTCTCATTATGCCCAAACCCCTTAGCAGAAAAGACAAACTTAGACCGCTACAAGAGGTATGTCTCACTCATGTCACTGGTGGTACCTAGAGCACTTTCCTTAGACTCCTTTTATAGCTTTCACTTTATGACAATACCATGGGTAATACCATGACACACCTAATACCATGGGTTGACCCAATATCATTAACCCTCTAGTACCATGGGCTAACAAATACCACCCAATACAATAAACTAAAAGACACTGTCTAGAGAGTTACTATTCTAGACGACTTCTACATGCTAAACACCCCATGTAGAAGTACCTGTTTGAGCTACCAAAATTGATACTCCCTCTTAGCGAGGGAGGTACTTTTGGAGCACCACCTCTTCCATGATCAACTTGGTCCTCTGATGCTGTAGCTGCTCCCTTTGAACTGGAAGAAACTGCTCCTTTTGATTTGGATCCCTGTGCTCTTCCTCCACTAGTGTCACTCATATCAAGTAGGCATGCTGAGAGAAGCCTCACACTCCCTCTCATAAACTGATCCAAACTCCAAACTCCCTCTAGAACTTTGCTCCAAACTCCCTCTGAAGCTGACCACAAGTTGTCCCATCAACTTGTACAACATGCCCTCCTTGATGCCAAGCCTCGCTGCTGCATCTTGGGCACATGCGCTCACTGCACGTATGAGTATTGCTTCGTCCCATAACTCCAACTCATATCCATGTCTTCCAAAGTTGATGTTGAGAGCAACTTGAACCACAGCCTTGGAACATGCATCACCCTTGCCACCTTCAGAGACCTTCTGACTCTAGCTGGAACATCATCGAACCAACTCTCCTCACTGCTAACCTCACATAGTAGTTTGCGTCTGTCTCTGAAACACTCAGGAGCATTGACCTCGGTCTTGTGATATGACTAGATGCACTATTGACAATGTACCGGCCACTACTGGACCCACAATCCATTGCTCGGTTCACAGCCTTACTGTTGCCCAATCACCCTACTGGGCTTCCTGAGCCTCTATGTCGCTGCCCAACAACATTTTTGGGCTGCCCACAACCCTTTTCTAGACCTTTTCCCTCCTTGCTTGGTAGCCTACATGTTTCCCTATGCCTGTGCTTGTAGTTTTTTTGGGCAGTTCCTAGGCTGCCCTTGCCCGGGTGCATTTTTTCTAGCGGTTGCATGTGGCGGCTACTAGTCGTGTTTTTCCTCCACGGGTGATTGATTGCAATCGTCCCTAGCTGCTCATGCGGGTCGATGTTGTGGTGACTTCTTCCCAGCCTTCCAATGCATGTTGTGCCAGTACGACTCTCTCCATGAATGTCCCACACTCAACAATCTTTCCTGGTGCTTGTTTTACCAGCTGAGCTACACTTGTGCGTGACTGCTCCCTACACTGCTGCTTTAGCTCTCCACTGCCCACGACCAACTCCACGCACGACTTGTGCAGCAACTCTGGTGCCTTTACTTCACATGTCGCCTTACAGCTAGATCGACCATGCCTACGCAGGTCCTCTACTTCCACAAGCCCGCTTACTATTGAGGCTCGATCCCGAGCCTGTGTCTCCTTAGCAGCTGACCGCTTCACTCAATCCACATCCCGTGGCTCTACTCGTTCCTTATTGCCTTCACACGTTCCAACTTACCTCCAGTCTACAGCTTGATCTCCTCTGTACAACGTCGTCCACTCCTTTATTGTTTGTTGCATCTCCAACATTCTCGTCGACTGACTCTCCACTTGGTCGGCCTTAGCTTGAGAACACATCCAACAACTTGTTGCTGCTACCTCCTGTTTGCACTGATAGATACCTACTGGTTGTCAGTTTTGTCTCCATGCTTTACTCCCAGCGATTTGACTCCAGCAGCGCGTGGCTGTCGCTGTTATCACTGCAACTCAGTTTCCCTTCGAGTCTCGGTTTTGTTACTCACCCAATTTGTCACTTCTCAGCGACAAAAGAGAAGCTTTCTTGGCAGTTGACGGTATCTCTGCTCACTTGTTGCCTCACAACACCCGAAACCATTGCAACACAGACCAAAAAATGGGCCAAAAAAAATATCCCCCCTTATGTTCGCCGACTGGCAATCATAGGTCTCCTACAAGTTGTAGTAATTGGATTCCTTCACAGAAGCTCACCTTAGGTCTCTCAGTCCCGCTCTGATACCATGTGAATTTTCCTAGCTTACCAACTTTGATTACACTTTCAATCTTTTATTTAATTAACCCAAAAAAGATAATTGCAACACACATGATAAGCAACCTTTAAATAGAGAACCGCAACACGAGATTTACCCTAGAAACCCCAATAGGGGAAAACCAACCAACAATTTATCTTTTATTGTAGGTTTGTTAATCAACACAACAACATCATCTCTCCGGATATGACTTATCGGATCTCAGACTACTGACTCTTACTATGCCCAAACCCCTTAGTAGAAAAGACAAACTCTGACCACTACAAGAGGTATATCTCACTCCTATCATTGGTGTTACCTAGAGCACTCTCCTTAGACTCCTTTTATAACTTTCACTTTATGACACAATACCATGGGCAATACCATGGAACACCTAATATCATGTGCTGAACCGATACCATTGACCCTCTAGTACCATGGGATAACAAATACCACCCAATACAATAAAGTAAAAGACATTGTCTAGAGAGTTACTCTTCCGAAAGACTTCTACATGCTAAACATCCAATGTAGAAGTACCTGTCCGAGCTACCAAAACTAACATTGGAAATTACTTGCAATGAAATATGTTTTGGAGCACTAAATTATGGGTAAATTACTATTCTCTTTAGAAGTGTTTGATTGTGGGTCATCTCCCTCTTAGATATCTTTGTTGTTTATCATTGGAAATGTTAATGTTGCATCTTTCTTCTTTATTCAAGTTGTTGCAAGTTTACATATTCATTGAGAGGTACACCCTCATGCATGTTTTAGAGGTTTTCCTTCATCAGGGTTGCTCCAAATAATTTTTATGCATTTATTAATGACAAAGTAAGGATAGTTGTAGCTTATTCATCCCAACTTTGTTTTGTCCTTATTTTATAAAACAACCCTCTAAGATTGTTCTTTTGACTCCATATGCCCAATATTGGATAGGCAATAGTCATGGTCATGTTAGAGTTTGTGTAGCAAGGCAGTTACTTCCACATTGGGTGTGTCTAGCAATGTGTGAAGTGCCTAAAGTTGTATTCCAAGACAAAGTTGTAAAGGTTGTCTTTATAACACCTAAAATGGCTAAGTTGAGTCCACCCATTGTTTTTTGTGTCAGATGGTATTTGACCATGCTATTTGGGTTATAAAGTAAGATGCCTTTGTCATTGTCATGTATCACAAGTGATATTCACTCTAAGTTATAGAGAGGGGTTGGGTAATTACAGAGCAAGTCCATCCAGAGTCGAGTTAAGGGCCAAGTGTGTTCTTAAGTGAGTTTGCAGATAGGGTTTGTGTTAAGTAGTGGTGCTAGTGTCTAGATCTGGAGAGTTGAGTCCAGAGGACTATTGCACCAATTATATAAATCCTACAATAACAAGAAGAACACAATCTTTGCTAGTTTTCCCTGAGGTATGGGGTTTCCAGGTTAAAATCTTGTTGTAATGTGTGTGGCTGTTCTGTTTAATATTTTGTTGTGCATCATTTATCTATGAGTTTATTTCCAATGCAATAATATTCAAATTGCTAGCTTAACTGTGAAATCTAAGATTAAGATGAAATTTTCTTCAGGTCATAGTCATGGGTCATTATTCTGGTTCAAGAGAGATTACTTGGGTTTTTGTTCTGTGTATGCATCGACCATTGGCTCCCATAACAAGGTCGATTACTATGATCAAGGAGTAGGGAGAAGCTGACAATTGAAGTCTTTGACCCACTTCTAGGCAAGCTTGGCAAAATAACAAAGCTAGCTTCAATAATATTCAAAATAACAAAGTATATTTCCAGTTCAATAATATTCAAATTGCTAGCTTAACTGTGAAATCTAAGATTAAGATGAAATTTTCTTCAGGTCATAGTCATGGGTCATTATTCTAGTTCAAGAGAGATTACTTGGGTTTTTGTTCTATGTATGCATCGACCATTGGCTCCCATAACAAGGTCGATTACTATGATCAAGGAGTAGGGAGAAGCTGACTATTGAAGTCTTTGACCCACTTCTAGGCAAGCTTGGCAAAATAACAAAGCTAGAAGAGATGTTTGAGGTAGTCAGGCTCACCACAAAAAGGGAACGAGGGTTGAGGGTGTTAGAATATTACCTGGTTGCTTTGCAGTTCTTCCTTCAGCCCAGGTGAGCAACAACAAAGATATTAGAGCCAGAGAGAGAGGGCACACTTGTGAGGGTGATCTTCATGAGGGTAGTTTGTTTTATGAACTTTCTTTACCTTTTATGTTTTGTTAGAGTTATTCTCTTCCATGTGGACACACTTGCCTAGGTGGGCACTTTATTACCAAAGTAGTCGGGTGCTTTAATGCTTGTGGTTACACTTGACGTTGGGCACATTACTTCATGGGCATTTGTTGTATCCTGTTAAGAGACATTTCATGTTCAAATGATGTCCAGTGATATTGGGAACTTGGATTATAGCTAGGATACTGTACCTTTTGGAGGAATAGGGAGCAACTTGAAGGAGTCTTATTGGTTCAAGCAATTTTTTCAAAGAAGAAGTGTCTGGAGAATGTTTGATTATGTTGTTTTTATTTCTCAATAAATGTGTTTGTAGTCAGAGTGTCTTTGCTTTTAGTGAGTTTTATTTTTAGTACCGTAAGCCTTAAGAGAGCATGTTAGAATATAAGGCTTACATGTATAAAATAAAGTCACCATAGTGAATATATGTTTTTTGCAGTGTTCCATGGAGACGTGTCTCCCAGGGTTGGGGACTCGCCCCCTGCGCTTCCCACGCCGTGGGGCTGGGAGGCTCGATGGGAAACGTTTCCCAATGCCCCCCTTTCTGCGAAACTTGGGGAAATGCTGGTTTAGGAGTTTCTCGAATTGGGGGTCTCCCACATGCCCCCTCCTGAAAATGGGGGGCTCCCACAAGCCCCCACCCCCTTCGAATTTTTAATTTTTTTTACTTAAAAACAAAAATGGTTCATCTTAAATTTCAGTCTTTTACACTAAATGATCATTATAAATCGAAATAGAAACAAATAAAAAGAAACAAACATCGATATGATATGCTTGGCTATAACGATTACATTTACATTACACAAAACTCTTCGGGAACATAAGGATGCTAGTATGCAAATGGTGATGGGATGAGGAATTGATATGTTTATACGTTGGGGTTCATTTTTTTATTATTTTTCTATTTTTTTATAATTTTAGAGATCGAACCCCTTATGTTAGGGACCCCGACACCCCCCCGTCCCCCAAATTACCCCCAAATTTTGGGGTTTCTCTACATGTCCCCAATGTGCTTTTCCCCGCTCCCTTGCTCCCGCATCTCGGAAACTTGGTGGAACATTGGTTTTTTGGTCATTATTAGTATTTAGGATTTTGGACAAATATGACCTCTTGAACTGTATATAAGAGAGGTGAATTTCATTATAATAGCCCAAAGTATTTTTGTAATATAATATTGTGCATGTGTTTGATTATGTATCTTTATTTCAACTTGATATAGGGTTTCCATATTTAGGGGTCTAGCTCATTTTGTAATATATTATGTTAGGAGGTAAATAAGATGGCTCAAGTGATTTTTAAGTTATATGTTCTCTTTGGTAACTTAAGATAAAACTACAGTGCATAGGTGGTGCAACAATGTTTTATATTGTGATTGAATCTAAATAAACTTTGAAACATAAAATTTTGCCCTATAAAAGAAAAAGACACCTAACCTAGAAGATGCTAATTGTATGCTCGTGCAATAAGCTCTTTTTAAAACTTTCTTTCGCCAATGGTCATTACCTCCATCGTTAAGAATGAGTAAAGAGACAAATCAAGGACCTTCCAATCATGCTCAACCAGTGGTAATGAACTCCATGGAAGGAATGAGTGAAGGTATGGAAGAACTAGTTATAGTGAAGGGCATTGGGTGCAACTCTTAGTGGCCAACAACTATCTTATTTAGGTGCCCCCTCACCTACTGCAGCCTCTTCGGTGTAAAACCCAATGAATAGCCACTATACTACCTTTTCATAAACAAGTCCCAAAGGATAATAGAGCCTCAATCAATTAGGGAAGTTTAGCTTGAAAGAGAAAGAAAAGAATGTTTAATGCAAGAAGGTAAATGCTAAACCCTAGGGGGGGGGGAATTTATTCACCACACTATCTTTAAACCCTTAAAAAATCTCAAACAACTCTTTGAAATGGAAAGCAAAACTAGGAACTCTATGTTTTGGCTTTTTGTGATGCAAATGTGCAATGCAATCCTACTTAATGATTGTGGAACCTAAGAAACAAATAAATGATTTTTAATAGAGGAAATAGAAACGAAAGGACTCTTAAAACCCTTCAACATTCTTACATATTCATGGCATGAAATCATATAAATTAAAACCCTAGGTATTAAATGGAGAAGACAAGCCTTAAAATGAAAGAATGGAATTTAATAGTGCCCAATGGAAAGATAATAGAACTTATACACCTTGGAGGATACTTGTAGATGTAATGTGGCCCCAAATCCCCCTCTTGGGAGTGTCCTTATCTTCCTTGCGTGTTCCAATCTCCAAGCAAGGCAAGATGTGTGTAGCTCAAAACCTATGAGAAGAAGGTAAGAATGGCCTATCAACTCTGTTGAATTTTGGCAGCATAACCTTGCAAATTTGGATGATCAAGTGTGTGGAATGACCTCAAAGTGGTCTTATTTACAAATGTGTAGGATCCTTTAGTGGACCTGGCCTCATTGATGGATAAGTGGGGTGTAGTGGCTAACTAATACTAAATCAATGTTGTTTTCTTGTCCACGGAGCTTTTACTATGTCATGTGATCAATGTCACACTAATTGATGGGTGAGGCACTTTTATGAGTGCAATAAAATACCGTTTTTCCCTCTTAGAGCCATGGAACACTTGTTATCGGTGATAGCTATGTTCAGAGAGAAGGTTTGAGGGGCATAAGCTACGCTAAGGGAAATTTGGGTAAAACCGGGTTTTACTAGACTCATGAAAGGTGCTCTTGAGGTCTTGTGAAGATGGATTGGGGTCCTAAGATGTGCAAGAAGGTACTGGGTAGATTCATCAAGCATAATTGCTCCAGATTGCTCATGTGAGCAAATTTTGAGTGATAACAAATGCCCTCGATGTGTGAGGGGAGGAGAAAATAATAAACCTGACATACATCACTGTTTATTTTCTCATCAAAACTAAACTCGACCTTACAAGGAATGTCACAACAGAGAGAGAGAGAACTGCCCACGAAGGGGCTTGGAGTACAACTTGCAAACACAAACCAATGGGGTAAGGTTGTACAAGACGGTGGTGAGCTAAGTCACCTGGTTCGAGTTCGTGTTCGAATTCGACGACCTTGAAATTCGGCAAAAAATCGGCACTTTAAATTTTGGCGATAAAAATCGGCATAAAATTCGGCATTAAGTTCGAATGACTAAAATATATGGAAATTAAAAAATATATAAACATTTTCAATAAAATTCATTATGCTCACTAAACTATGGTCCAGGATTATTTGTTATAATAGATATTTTAATATTTTTTATATTTTTTTAATTATAAATTTAATGTTACTTAAGGTTGAAATAAACTAAATTTAACTAAAAGTGAAATGAAACAAACAAACACGTAACACATCATTTGCATATTAAACACTGGATATACATATTTTTTTGGTAAATATGGTTGCTAATAAAGTCTTCAACTTTTTTTTTATTCTGTTTTAATATTTTCCTTGAATATTCTTTTTCAAATGTTTTGTTCGATTATGAAACAATATATAATATAATAAGAATTGAGCCTCTCTTCTTTTCTACTTATTTTATTCTGTTTTAATATTTTCCTTGAATATTCTTTTTCAAATGTTTTGTTCGATTATGAAACAATATATAATATAATAAGAATTGACTGGGAGTGATGGCCGGGACAAACTGACAGTGGACTGGGATGATGGCCGAGGTCCGATGTGAATAGTGAGGCTGCGATGTGAGGCTGTGAGGCACACTGCACAGTAGCACGCAGACATCAGACCTGTCGGGACTCGGAGATGGAGACTGGAGTTGAACTACACTTTGCACAGTGGCACGCAGAAAGTAGACCCGTTGGAGATGGAGTTCACTCTGCACAGTAAAGCTTGCGGCCTTGCCGTGACCCGTCGGAGATGGAGTTCACACTGCACAGTTCGCCTTCAATTTCACGCGCCGGAGATGGAGTTTTACTTCACGCGGAGTTCATGCACGGAGGTATGCGGGCGGAGGTTAGGTTAGTCAACGAATTTGCACGTTTTTTTAACTAAATTCGTCAAATTTCTGGCGGATTTAATCGTATTTGAAATCGTTGAACCAAAAAAATCGAAAACACGTTTCTAATCGGCGAATCTGAATGATTAAAATCGGCTTGGGTAAAAAAACGACGATTTTCGAACTTCAAGTCGAAAAATCGCCGAACACGGTGACTTAGGTGGTGAGGAGGGGAGCCGTTACACTCGCAAATAGTACAATAATTGGGACACTAGCAATGTGAGACTAGGTCGAAGTACTTTGTCAAACAACAGAGTACGATACAACTTGGGACACTTGCGTTTTTCTTACAAGGCATATTATTGTTGATGTATTTGTTACCACACAATGTGTAGCTAACCACTGAAGTTATCCTATCTGGTAGAGGTGAGGTAGCTAACCGGTGACACTTCAAGGGCCTCGTCCACTACTAATGAGAGGTAGTTGTCACATCCGACAGGCTCTTGTCACTTTAGATCAAACCATGGAATGATCAAGGGGGAGACCCTAGACTCTATTAGCATATGAGGGCTAGCGAACCTACTCAAGACACTCTAAGGGGTATACGATGGATACAAGAGATGAACAATGAGTAGATTGATCTAGATCTAGAAAGACGAATGTGGTAGGTGAGGTTAAGGCTAAGTAAGTTGGGGAGGCTTAAGGTAATGGAAAGTCGCCCAACTTGAAGAGAAATGTACCACAATGAATTTAGGAAAGTAGATCTAGATAGATCTAGTCCAAATGAGAAATACCCTGGTTAGATTTGTAAATTTTCCTTTAAAGCTCAAACTAGGGCTAAATAGTATATTTAATTTGTTTACTGAAATAACCACACATGAACTTCTTTACTAGTATGCAGCAGAATATAAAAACCGAAAAACATTCACAACATCACAATATAGACACTATTATTTTGGGTATGGAAACCCCTGGAAGAACCCAAGATGGGAAAACCGGTGCAACAGTCAGATATGGAACTTTTACAACTAGTAGGTAAAATACACCCAACCTGGCAAATTGAAAACCTCAACGAAATTATCGAGCAACCCAACAACAAAGCACCACTGCTCTATGCAGCTATACGGCTCTGCGTTAGCAGTACGACCTACTGTACGGAATATGTACGGTTGCTGACGTCAGCAGTACCGATCCGCATGGTATTGTATGACACCCTTGTTGTGTGTGACACTGCTCCTTTGTGCGATTTGTATGGTCTCTCATCAACCTGGTAAACCTGTCGTGCAGCTACTCTTCCGTCTTTTTTGCAAACTCCTTTGTTTGACTTCTCCTTGTCTATATCCTCTCTGTGTATGTGTCCTCTCCACCAAATCTCCTTTTAACTTTATTGGTTAAGTGAAAACCCTAACCCTCACTATGGATCTATGGATGAGATCTTCCGGTGAGAATCAATGGCCAAGATTAGATTAGCCTTTACTTAAATTTTTCACTTTTCACTTTAATAAAGTGATTCCATTAAAGTCAAAATCAAATTAGAATAATTAAAGTATTTTTCTAAGTCAAAACTTAGGAAAATCACTTTAATAGATTTGGCTTCCAGTTTAACGTCTCTCTAGCATGCAAGGACACATGCAATGCTAGAAGATCTTCCTTGTTGCTGCTTTCTAACACTCCTTCTCAACGAAGAAGGGATTCGGTAGCAACCCCAACTTACCCCTGAACTTCACAAAACGGTGTCTGCAAAGTGCCTTGGTGAAAATGTCCGCCACTTGCTCATCTGTCTTTATGTACTCCAACCGAATGGTTTATCTCTGAACACAATCTCTCAAGAAGTGGTACCAGATGTCTGTGTGTTTACTCCGATCATGAAACAATGGATTTTCAGATATCCTGATGCCACTCTGATTGTCATAGTGAACTACTGTAGCCTCTAGCTCATACTCGAACAACCCTGAAAGTAACTTTCTCAGCCATGCTGGCCTCTATGTACTCACCCTCTGTCGAGCTCAATGCAACGACTTCTGCTTCCTGCTGAACCAAGAAACAACCCCTGATCCAATGTTGAAACATCAACCTAAAGTACTCTTCTGGTCCTCTACACATCATGGGTAGGAATACAAATAAGGGGTAACCTCCCCTATGTGAAATGAATCCCCTTGTGATGTTGTTCGTGGAATATGCCCCCATAGAATACTTGTTTGTGTGCTCCCTGACTTGATTTGAGAGGCCAAGTGCCAAACATGTAATATGTAAATATACATGGAAAAATAATAAAAATACATCACAAATAAAGCCAAACAATGTAATATGTAAATGTATATGGAAAAATAAAAAAATACATCACAAACTACAGAGGGAGAAGGATGACAAACATGGGTGGCTATAATTACATTGGTGCAGTGGGTTCTCATAGACTCAAACAAAAATCTCATTAAGTCATCAAAATCAAAATGTATTACATAGATGTCGGAATGCCACTGGCAAATACAAGATGGAGTAGATCAAAATGGAAAACCTTCTAATGCTCTTCACCTGCAAAAAAAAACCCTCTTAGAGCTCAAGCCACACTAAAAAATGTGAATGAATGAGGATAAAATTGTCATTTTACAATTTTTTTTTTGGTTAGAAGTGTCCTGTTTAAGGGACACGGTGTCCTATTTTTAGGACACGTCTTGACATGGTGTCGGAAACGTGTTTTGGAAGTGTCCTAAAACAGGACACATCCAAAACAAGTGTCTGACATCGTGTCAGAACGTGCCCGTGTCTGACACGATGACACGCGACACGATGGCTTATATGGACGTGTCCGGTATCATAGCTAGGAAGTAATGCATCAATCCAAGGTCTTTCATCTCAAACTCAACTTCAAGGTTGGACTTGCAGTGTCCAATTAGTCTCCCATCTCTTGTAAGAAAGAGATCATCTACATATAAGACCAATATGTGAGGCACCTCACCTGTCAAGAAGTACAGGTTGTGGTCAGCCTCACTCCGCTGAAATCCCATCTCCTGTAGATAGCTGTCTATCCTCGAGTACCATGCTTGAGGTGCCTGCTTGAGCCCATAAAGAGCTCTATGCTGCCTGCATACATGCGTCTCACTGGTCTCTACATCAAACCCCTCTGGCTGCTCAATATATACCCCCTCCTCTATCACTACGTTGAGGAAGGCAGTCTTGACGTCCATCTGATGGACTCGCCAACCCATTTCTGCTGCTAAAGAGATAATGGTCCGAATAGAGGAATACTTGGCAACATGGGCGAAGGTCTCCTCATAGTCAATACCCTCCTTCTGTGAAAGCCCCTTTGCCACGAAGCGCGCCTTGTACTTTTCCACGCTTCCGTTTGCTGCATGCTTTACCTTGCAGATCCATCTGGATCCCACCACCATTTTCCCTTGAGGCCTCGACACAACCTCCCATACCTGATTCTTCATGATTGAGTCATACTCCTCAACCATGGCCTCCTGCCACACATCATGTTGTGCAGCCTCCTCGAACCTGGAAGGTTCAGAGTTAATCAATTTTGTCATCAGTGCCATATAACTGAGTCTCTCTGGTGGTTTGCTCTGCCTCATGGAGTTATGTGGAGGATCAACCTGCCTGGAATCCTGAACTGTGGACCAAAACCACTTAAGCCTTGGCCTAGTGTCTACCTGCTGCGGCTGCTGGATATCCATCTCCTACTGCAGTTCATCCTCCAAGTCAATGACTGAAGAATCTTGTCCACTTGACTCCCTCTGACTACCAAAACCTGTGCCCTATGTCTATACCTGTACCTGTACATCTGGCTCCTCCATCTTGACCCCCGAAACTTGTGCTGGCTACTCCTCTGCTGGTAAGTCCATAGATCTCTGCAAGGCCCTGTCCTCATCAAACTAGACATCCCTGCTCACAATGATTCTTTTGCGAGTAGGAATGTATACTCTGTATGCCTTCGAAGTCTCGCTGTTTCCAATAAGTAACCCCTTATATCCAAAAGGGTCTAGCTTCTTCCTAGTGTCAACATGAATGTGACAATAACAGACACTCCCAAATATGCGAATGTGACTCACATCTGGTCGAGTGCCTGTGAAGACCTCCTCGGGGGTCTTCCTCTCCAAAGCTGTGTGTGGACACTTGTTCTAAATGTATACTGTAGTCCTGTATGCCTCGGCCCAAAGGAATAGTGGTAATCCTTGATCAAATAGCATGGCCTTGGCAACTCCTACTTGTGGTGCCTGCCATGCAAGCTATCAAGCAAAATTCCTCATTGAAGTTCATGCTGAAATCCTCAACCTCTGTAGATTCGACCATCTGAGTGTTGCTCTTCTTCTTTTTGTCTGGGCACTAAGAGGCAAAGTGTCCCTGCTTGTGACAGATAAAACACTTGACTTTTGACATGTCAAGGTTCTTCTTATCACCCTTCTTCCTCTTTGCCTTACCCTTGCTTTTCCTTGTCAGGGCTAGAGATTCCTCATTCACAATCTGTGGGGCACTGCTGGACGAGCCTGATCCTTGACCCATGCGGGTCTCCTTCTGCACAAAGTCATCCCACAATCTCTGCCAATCAGGGAGCTTCTCTCTAGCCACAACACCCTTGACAAGGGTGTCCCATGGCTTAGAGAAGTCATTGAGGGCTATACGAACTAGCTCCTCATTCCCAGTCTTAGAGCCAACAACTCTAAGCTCGTCTCTGATTTGTGCAAGCCTTGTGAGATAAGGCACCACTCCTTCTCCCTTGGCCATCTTGGTATTGCGCATCCTCTCTTGCAACACCATCTTCCGGTTTTCATTCTTGCTCTGGTACAGACTTTCCAAAGCCTTCCACATCTCTGATGTGGTCTTCTTCCTGGAAAGGTGAGGGACTATGTGGTCCTTCACCCCATCCAAGATGATCAACATGGCTCTGGAATCTATCTTCTTCCAAGCTACCAAATCTGCCGGATCTGCGGGCGCAATCTTCGTGGAGTCAATGTGCTCCTCTGCATCACTGACATCCAGAATCCTTGTGATCATTTCTTTCCATGTAGGAAAGTTTTGAGCCCCCTGGAATCTATCCTTGACTCTCAACTGCACGACCATACTGAAGTGTACCTGTCAAACCCTATATCTGACCTCTGGGTTTGTGTCTTCAATAGATCTGCCCTTGATCTATCACTGCTGCTGCAAATCTTTCAAATTTAGCTCACCAGAGCTTTGATTATAATACCATGTAAATTTTCCTTTAAAGCTAGGGCTAAATAATATATTTAATTTGTTTACTGAAATAACCACACATGAACTTTTTTACTAGTATGCAACGGAATATAAAAACTGAGAAACATTCACAACATCACATCACAATATAGACACTATTATCTTGTGTATGGAAACCCTCGAAAAAACACAAGATGGGAAAACCGGTGGAACAGTTAGATATGGAATTTATATTACCAAGATATGGAACTTTTACAACCAACAGGTAAAATACACCCAACCTGGCAAATTGAAAATCTCAACGAAATCACCGAGCAACCCAGCAACAAAACACTGCTGCTCTGCGCCCGCTGTATGACCCAACTATACGGCCCTGCGTCAGCAGTACGACCTACTGTACGGAATCCATATGGTTGCTGACGTCAACAGTACGGATCTGTATGGTGTTGTACGACACCCTTGCTGCGTGTGACGCTGCTTCTCTGTGCGATCTGTAAGGTCTCTACTCAGCTTGGTGAACCTGTCGTGCAGCTGCTGCTCCATCTTTTCTGCAAACTTCTCTGTCTGACTTCTCCTTGTCTATATCCTGTCTGTGTGTACGTGTCCTCTCCACCAAATCTCCTTTAACTTTATTGGTTAAGCGAAAACCTTAACCCTCACTATGGATCTATGGATGAGATCCTCCGGTGAGAATCAATGGCCAAGATTAGATTAGCAATTACTTAAATATTTCACTTTTCACTTTAATAAAGTGATTCCATTAAAGTCAAAGTCAAATTAGAATAATTAAAGTATTTTCCTAAGTCAAAACATAGGAAAATCACTTTAATAGATTTGGCTTCCAGTTTATTGTCTCTCTAGCATGCAAGGACACATGCAATGCTAGAAGACCTTCCTTTTTGCTGCTTTCTAACAAGATCTACCTAGGGTTTATGCAATCAAGGATAAAGTCGACCCAAAGAGTAGATTGGGATGTGAAATACTATCTAGATGCTTGAAGAGTAGATCTATTGATTTGAGGTGGGGTCAAGCATACCCAATTGATAGATCTGAAAATTTGACCAAAAGCCCAAGGAGCCTAAATGGAGTCAGGTTGAGTTGAAACTTTAGATCTAGGTTTTTTATATTTATTCCTGAGTGGGTTTTGATAGCCGTTATGAAATAAGTACTCGATCTATCAGATCTAGAAAACTAGGGTCTAAAAGAAGAGGGTTTTTTGGTGACAATTAGATCAAGCCCTAGACATACCTAGAAATACTTTCTACTCCCCTTGCATGGGTATGATCTTTCCTTTTTTATCAATTACAAGCATTTTCCATGCAATGCCAAGTGAAATCGATTTTCCCTCCAAGAGACCAAGACGCCCTCCTCCCGCAAAAGAGATCTACCAAAGTAAGAATCATTTTGCAAAAAGAGAGAAAATCGATGAAGAAAGAATCAACGAGCATCAAGATGATCACAAGGTACAATAAAGATACTCCTTGAACCCAAAATGATTTGTGGAAGAAGTATGGAGCTCAGTCACAATAGCGCCCCCATCAAATCGTTTTCTTCACCAATGGTACGACCACTTGCAAAAGTGTTAGCAAAACATAGATCCGCAAGGATGCTAGAAAGATAAAGACTTTCCAATCTCCATATAAGACATTCGACAAAGCTTTTGAGAGTGTTTTTTCACAAAAATATTTTATTAATCCAAGAGCTCAAGACCCAAAAGCTCCTTTACAAATGAGAGAGCATCTCAATATATAGATGTATCAAGTACATAATACCTAGATCCAAAAATATCAAGGGCCAAGATCATAAGATACGATCACTTTAATCAACGATTAAGATTAACCGGATGCACAATAAATGGATCAACTCAATAATAGAAGGGGGCGGAGGGGCGCACCACATGAAAAGTGAGTAAGATATAACATAGCACATGGTGGGGACTAGGAGGTAAGACAACATCCTTCTCTAGCATGGCCCCATGGCACAATCATAAGGTATATCAATAATCAAAACATAAGTGACTAGAGTCACTAGGTTGTGCCCCTCAAAATACATCAAAACACCCCCAAGTGGAGAATTCTAGGACGTGTGAACCCATGAAGAGTGAAACTGATGCCGGAAGGTGAAGATGACCCCAACAATATGCCTCAGACTAATTCCATGCCATTTCATTGCCTCAATTACCCAAATCAATTTCTTTATTAGCCATTTTCATTTTTTTTGTGTGTCAAAATATTGCCTCAGGAAGATAAAAATGTTCATATCTCATTGTTTACTGAACATGGACGTCAACTGACTGCAAAAATGAACCTGGCATCATAACAATATGGTAATATCGACTGGCTACACTCTATGTGCCCCTCTGGCGCACTAGAGATCGAACCATCAACTGAAAAGCATTTTATTTTAATTTACCAAGGCCAAACACCTGCAAACTGATAAACTGACTCATAGATCCAATGCAAGTGCCTAAAACTAAAAACTGAGTGCATCAATGGACTTAGTATGTCCAAATCTATTAGGAATGAGTACTCATACTCCATATGTCCATAAAAAATGTATGTCAGAGGCCCCATCCATGTCAGAATAATAATAATAATAAAGTTTGTAAATGCTGATAACCATAAAATTAACACAAGCCATCATAATAAACCATCATCTAAAGCATGAATATGTCTGATGAGCATTGATAGACCACAAATAATCATCATCCACCACCATAGGCCAAAACTCATCCTGGACCCTATTCCTGACTCGGTAAAAAATTATCAAAATGACGACCCAAATGAAAATTTCTGATGTTGCAAGTACAGAATGGATATAACATGCTCAATTATCTATGTTAACAGTAAGACTCAAGTACAAGTGGCTTCTAGTGGCGATTATAAGCACAATACATATAAATAAATTAATAATATATCCAAATCAAAGGAATTAGTTGCTCTAAACAAGAACCTCCAGTGTATACTCATTTATAGATTTGACCATTTTGCTTCAAGGTGAATAAAACAAGGTAAGGCCAAGGGAATGACTTGATACTCGACATTGTAAGCATCTGGTCGAAAGGAAAAGGGGATCCACACAACACATAAGCTGGACTAGGAGAACAATAGGTAATGGCGGTGTCTCACAGATGGGTGGAATAATGAGAATGCTCCACTAGACTCTAGACAAGCAACCTTTTTGAAATAATTAATTTGCAGAACAATAAGACACTAGTCAACTACCAAAGGCAGGTGCCCTAGAAAGCCTTTTGGGCTTTCAAAAAATGACAAAGGCATAACCCTGACAGGTTAGTCTCACCGTGTTGCCTTGTAGTGGCAAATGAGCCGTACATCATACAATGAATGAGTGCTCATCCTCTGGCCATTAACTCTTTTTAAAACATTTTCTTTATTTAATTAACTAGCCATCCTCCAAGAGCAGGTGCCTTGAATAGCCTCGCAGGCCTCAGATAATGACTCAGTATGACTTCCATTGCTTGCCACCGTCCATAGGTGCAATGGAGCAACCACCTAGTTGCCCTTTGGAGGCAAATGACCTCACAACATACAAAGGACGAGTGCTCGTCTCTTGGCAACTGGCTGACTTTTATATTTTATTTGCAACAATGTTTAAAAACACTTTTGTTTTGCTAGCTAGGCATCCATTTAGATATAGAATTTAAGTTCTGACGCGTTAGTGTCTAAAGACACTTTTGGTGAAGACTACCTGTGTTCAAGACCTAGAGGAAGACAATCCTTGTGATAAGAATCACACAAACCAACATCGAGACACAATTTAAACATGGAGAGCTATGCCAACATAGAGGCGAAGGTGGGGGAAATCCTAGATGTCACTAGTCAAATAACAAGTCGGGGTTAAACAAAAGAAAGGAAGGCAACGAATGGATGGAGACAATGAAAATTGTGCCAAGGCTAGCAAGTCGTGTCCTTAAAGGTAAATAATCAAATCCATACCAAGAGTAGGGCATGACCAATGAGTATACAAAAGAATCTCTTGGACATAGCAACTAGATCACTTATACTCCAGATTCCAGTAAAACCAATAAATTATTGCCAACATACAACCACTATCAACCAAGTCTCAGTACTAAAGTAGACAACAGAGCATAACCAAAATCCATAAGTACAAATCTATATATCACCTGGTTCATATAACTGCATCCGATTTGAACAATCTGGAAGGCACTGAAACATTACTGCTTCTGTACATCATGGGAACTGTCACAAACTTTGCTTTGGGACTTGAAAATGATTAACTCAGTCATCAAATCTGGGGAAATGAGGCTCAGTCATGGCATAGAGCTAATCAAACTAAAGGATCTGGATCCACTGAATAAGAGAGATCATCAACTGGAAGCTCATCATTTGTTGATCTCAAAGTAAAGGACTGGTTCAAAAATGTGCTCAGGACTGCTCACGAACAATGTTAGCCCAGCTACTATGTATTTGACAAAAATATTGATTATAAGTTATAGCATATTGAATAAAAATATTAACCCCCTCTCTTTTTTCAACTGTACTGTACCCTCATTCTCAATACGAACTTCTTTCAATTGTTAGCTAATGAAAATAAGGCCCCAATGACGTTAGTAAATATGTCGAGACAGCCTCACAGGTTCACCTGATGAAAGGGCCTGATTAGAGTTTCCCTTGTTGAGATGGGATACCCTCTTTAATCTAAAGTCTACATATCAGATTCAATACAAATTACTTAAAATCAATAATGAGCTCCACATCATCAATATTATGTATTTGAATTGTTAATTTTCCAAACCCTAGGTGACTACTGTCTTTATATTCGAAACTAAAGACAAGCTTGTTATTTAAATGTGAAAATTAAAATCTTTCACATAGTAGTAGTCACACATATAGCTGGAAAGTAAACAACGGAAGCAAAACACAATACACAGATAATTTACTCCTTCAAATCATCCTTTCATTAATAATTCAAAGCTTACAAGGAAAATTTCAGACTGTCAAACTAACAGCTGTATGGTACATTAAAAAATGGAGTAAATCTGTGCACTTATTGAAGAAAACTGCCTGACAAAACAGATCCGTGCGATTGTACTGATATATCTTGTATGGACCTGCTTGCTGATCTTAGCCTGGTTACTGAACTGGCTTCTCTCTGGTGCTCTAAATTTGCCCGACCAAACTGTCTTTGATGAATAATGAATGTGCCTTAACCCTCTACCTTCTTGACTTGCAGTTATCCTTGAACTGAAACCCTAATCTCTTAGTGAGATGCATGGTTGAGATTAGTCTAAATCACTAATGTATAAAATTCACTATTAGACTCAACAACTAGCTAAATATAAGACTTTCATTTTATTACTAAAGTGATTTACAAAATATAATTGATTCGAATGACTTCCGACACTTTTGACAGTAAGCTTGTGCGGAAGTTCCTGTCTGAGCTACATTTTTCAACATGATTTGCATTCCAATCCTTGAGGTCATAGACAATGAAGTTTCGTATTTTTAGTCACATCCTTTCTAAGTTGCAGTAAACGCAGGTCTGGCACCTGTTTCATCCCCGGAAACCCACTGAAACTTTGAAATGCTTATGGTACTTGACAGAAACGCGTTTCCCGTACGGGAAACACGTTTTGTATAGAAAGAAATGCGTTTCCATCACGTTTCCTCATTTGTACGGTGTGTTTCCCCTCAAATAAAATCCTGTCACTTAAAAAACTGGCCCGTCACTTGGAAGTGGAGTTTGAAATACTTCATCCACATTACATTCTGCTGCTGAGTGTGCCTCTTGTTCTATTTTTGAGGAACACTATGAATATAAGGATGACTATTAGTCTGAGTTCATGTTTTACTTTTATTTCTATTCTAAGTCACTTGACACGAGGACATGGGACATGAAGGACACGGTGACCCTAGGAATCAGGTCACGGAGGACACGTTTTATATATATATATATATATTTTAAAAATTATATATATTAAAAATATAGACATATAGATCCAATTTTTTTTAGAAACTAGAACATTTACAAATAATCAATAGAAATTGTCAAATTTGAAATTACTAATAGGAATCAATACACAATACACATTTTGTCATTCACAAATCACAATGAGACACAAATATGATAGGATATTCATATAGCTCAAGATCTCAAATCTAAGAATGGGAGTGTGAGTTTATGGACCCAAATATTTGGCACTTATCCATGTTTACAAAATATAGGTATTAAATCTCTATAATCAGAATAAACATAATAAAAATAAAAATAAAATTCGAACATTTTTAAATATAGTAATTTTCACTGCAAGGAGGCCTTCCACTTATTTTGTCCTCATGCCACCCTGTGATGACCGTTTAGAACATAATGACGTTGAATTAAGTAATTTGTTTGACTGCCTCTATCCAGATAGGGGTAGAAGCACACCCGCTAATCCTTACACAAGACTGAGAATCCATATAGACGTCACGGAGAGGAGCATCCCCTTCCAGTATTTGACACACTCGTCATATCCCCAGCTTTGCCGTCGGCTCGGTATTGGAGCACAATAATCCCATTTTCAACCCCTTCTCCATCTCACATGCGCCGTATTCATTCCTCAGCTCCCACGGAATCAGTTCGTGGCGATGTTGAGCTCCCTGCAAGAAAATCTTTGGGTCTAGACTCCATAACTCACCCTCCCATTCTTAGATTGTTTCTTCTTGTTTGGCTCTTTTTTTTGAAAACCATGTCCTGGAATCAAGACACGCTATGACAGTTGCGGGGCATGGTTCCAATTTGTGTTGGACACGAAAAAATCACGTCCGACACGAATTGGAGCCGTGTTCATGTCCGACACGGCCCCATGGGACACACAGGGGTAAGTATGTTCATTGTTCACAGTTTGATACATTGTACTTGTAGCCTTGAACATAAAGGCTAATTTTGGATATATACAATATGGCCTTGTTTATAAAGGTTGCTTTTGGATATTACTACTTGCATGAATGAAATGGTATAGACTTGGATTCATGAGTAAAATGTAATGTTACATGTATGATTTAACGTTTATTTGTATCATTTTTCATTTATCACCTGACAATGTTGCTTGCAGCTAAATTTAATTAATAATTTCTGGTTTATGTTTTATAATAATTGTCCTTGCTCATATATATATATAGCATTTCCCTGTTTCCCAAATTTAGAGGGGAGTCACATTTCCAACGTTTCCCCGTTTTGTCCCCGTTTCGTCCCTGTTTCCCCGTTTCGTGCAACTTAGCATCTGTTGCAACATGCACAGATGGATGTTGGATATGATATCTTGATCAGAAGTTCTTGCACATAAATGCGTGCAACGAGTTGAGGTAAAGAAGCAGCTCATTGGTTGTAGTGTATACACTTTTGTTCTGTTAAAATATAAGTTATTTGAAACAGGGAGGTTTTGGAAAATGAATACTTCGAGAAACAACCAGTTTAATTTTTTTTGTGCAGGGAAATGGATGTATTACACATATGTTGATTGATAGTTAAATAAATAATCACCTATGAAATCTCAATGGAGAGAGGGAGGTTCTAGGCATCTCATTGCATACAATGATACAAACATTCACCAGAAAATTTATAGGATCCACAACTAGGATTTGAATGCAATGTTTAGGGTGTTGGATGTTTTTTGGATTTCTCCTTTCCTGCTTTTATTCCATTTTGAGTGGTTTTTGCGGATACAACTACAAATACATGCTGGATGTATCTGATATGTACCTTGTGTGTGCCCTTGCCATATCCAGAGTTGGGTACATTGGTATCTGGATCTGGATATGTATCAACCCCCTATGATATGGAAACAGTGTAACCTAGGCCCTGCATGCTTATTCTGTATCATGGCTCATAAATGAGAGTTGCTTGGCAGTGGTGTTTCTAAAATGTTTTGTTGCATTTTGATTAGATTTCCATCACTTGCTAGTTGCAATTACGCCAGCTTTGTTCAATCTTCTATATGGTACTGCTTAGAATTGAGATAACCACATAGGTTTGACTGTAATGAATGCCATATAGATTGATGTTTAGACTGAATCTAGTTTGCTTAATGAAATAGAACCTGAAATTATGTTGGAAGTAATTGGCATTTAGTTTCCTAGTGTTCCAGTCTTTCTCTATGAGCTTTTGTAGATTGGTTTGCATATTCTTGACCAAATAACTTGCTCCATTTCCTTGGAATGTGATCAACATTTACCATCCCAGAGTTATTATAAGAATTTCAACTACTTTTAGGAAATATGAAATCATTATATCGGTAACTTCACTCAGCATTTTGATTGCCAATTGCATGCCCCCCTGTACATAGAGGTTTGTGATTCCCTTCTTTCTAGGCAAATGATAAGATTGTGACCAACATTTAATATCCCCGAGTTCTATAAGAACTGCAACTTTTCTTAGGAAATATCAAGTCATTATATTGGTATCTTCACTCACCTTTAGCATTTTGATTGCCAATTGCACTTTCCCCTGTATGTGGAGGGGACCAACATTTACCATCTCAGAGTTATTATAAGAACTGTGACTTTTCTTAGGAAATCTGAAATCATTATATTGGTATCTTCACTCACCTTTTAGCATTTTTATTCTATTGCATGTTCCCCTGTACGTGGACATTCATAACCCCCTCTTTCTAGGCAAATGATAAGATTTTGAATTGAGGCTATCAGAGTTGCACATTCACATGCACATATATAGAATAAAATACTCGAATAAAGAAAGTCAGAAAGAGAGTGATATTATTCAATGCATGTAATAATGAGATACTTATGTCTCATATGATAGAGACATAAGTTAGACAACATCTTATGTTCAATCTATTTAACTCTTTATGTCTTACCCTTATCACATTCCTCTTCAAATGCAACCTTAGATTTCTTTAGTCTACTAATGCATCTAACTTTTTCTAAAGAATGTAAACCCACACCTTCTGTGAAAAATCATCGAGGAACAAAAAATACATGGGTCCCGCGAATGATGGTGTGTTCATTGGCTCATGAACTTCCCACATGCACAAACTCCAACACTTTGGATATTCTCCATGCTTTAAATGCGTCAATAACTTCCTTGTGATGCTCCCTTGGCAGACATGCTGCAAACATCCCTTCCTTCTCGAGTAATAGGTAGTAGACCTGTAAAGGTCTCCAACCTTTTTAGAAGACAAAGATGCTGAAAGCTTAAATGATCATGTCTTTGATGCCAAAGCAAACTAACATCAATATCTATACTGTCCTCCTGTGACTTTGTCCCTGCCACATCCTGCAATCCTTTTCTCCCACCTCCTAAAACCTTTACAGCCCATGCTTGTCCACTCTTGAAGCAATAGCTTTCCTTCTCCTATTGTACTTCACCAAACATTTGCCTCTTGTGAACAAGACTGCCCCTTGTGGATTTTGTTTTTTAACATGACTGACAGAAGGTAAAGTCCTATACAAATTGGGAATGTAAAGAACAATTTTGAACACGAACTTCTTACTAGTTGTTGATTGTAGCTCTATATTCCCATGCCCTTTAACTGCATGAGTTTTGCTACCACCTAAAGTAAATGTTTTTGCCCTGGACAGCTTCCACAAAGGAAACATACCACTTAGTACCATTTCTATGTGCCTTGGGATGCCTAAGTCAAAATTGCCAATGAGTTTCTCAAGCCCCAAAACTTTATATGCTTCCATTGAGCAATGAAGTATGAGAATCTGGAAAACCTTCTACTTTGCAGACTTTCGTTTTTCATTTTCAAGTAAATAACTTTCGGAAAATAAAAATAGCTTTAAGAAAAAATAAAACTAACTCTGAAACCTGAAGGCCAAAATTAGTAACTTATCTCCTACATGCCTTCTTTCCCTCCTGGAAACTCCCTTCTGACAACTACAATCATCCAGCATTGTTGCAAGCTGCTAGAGTGTATTCTCGTCAGCAGCAATGATTTTTGTCACCTGGCAAGATCTTAATGCTAGCAGAAATCTCCTAGGTCTATGGCCGTCTTCACAGCTTTTCCTTGCCAACAAATTTTCTAGCTTTATGGCCTCCCTACTCTATGGTCAGAATTTCTGCTTTCCTGTCACATAACCATTCTCTCATTATTGTTCTGAGTGCTACAGAATCTCAGATCTGCCCTATCAGAGTATTCATGCTGCCTTGTGATACTGCTGTTAATTCTTGTTCTTCTGCCACTGATTGCTGCCAGATTTACATTGGGTTAACTACCATCTGCAAAAGTATCTCTTGCAGACTGTTTTTTTCTTCTGTGCTTGTCATTGTTCCCGCTGGAGGAGATGTCGTTCTGCAGATTCTGTTTCAACAGGCACCTGTGCTGCCTCTGTCAAAGTTGTTCATCATCTGGATCTGCATGTGACACTAGACCAACAACCATAAAATATTAAAATTCTGCCATTAGGTACAAAGTGTTTGTTGTATTAACTGTTTTCACTGTTCAGAGTCCAGACCTCCAGCTTATGCTCTGCTCATGAGTGCTCAGTCTTGCAACTGCTGCCATTGACTGAGTTTGTGTCGATCATTCTTGCCAGAAGCTATCTCAACTGGCCTCCCTGTTAGACAGTACTGGCATTAATGCTGTAAATCTGTTTATTGTCTGATTTTTTATTTAGCTTTTTATTTTGAAATTTGTTGATTCTTGTGGGTTGATCAGCTAAAACTTATAACTTAATACTTCCTCGTGAAATTTTTATGTGGGGACACATTTTATTAATTTTTTTTTCCCCAAGTTTAATAACCTTATAAGTTTGATTATTTAAAAGCCTTCTTTTAATGAAATTAAATACCCAACAAACAACAATTTCTACCCATGACATAAAAATTGTTAAATTCTGATTACAGATCTGATTCTCCTTCTCAATAATTAATAAATTATAAAGGAACTACAATGTTAATCTTTACTATTAACACAACGGAATTAACATTGGAAATCACACACATTTGACACAGTATTTACCTTGGAAAACTCCAACGGGGAAAAATCATCAAACAATGATTTTATTAAGACCAGCATAGATCCATCTGAAAGGGAATCTACCAAGCACCGAGAGGGATCAAATCTCTCAAGGTGCAAACCCTTTTTTAGTGTGGAAATGTTAGGAAATGTGTAATCCAATGTGTATGGTTTTAGTTTATCTAATTTATGTTGTTTTTTTATATATATAAATATATGCAATTCTAAATAATTTAAATTTAATTTAAGTGGACATGTTATTTTTAATAATAGTTTATTATTTTTTATAAAGGACACGTGTCAACTCTAGGATGAGCATGGAAGGAGTTACACATCTCTCTCCTACTGGGCTGTAGAATGCACCTCTTCGGTGCATTAAAATCCTAGGCTCTCCGTCCTGGGAAAATGGCCCATTGAGGAAAATACAAATCAGCAAATAGCCAAGCCTTTCAAACTTCACAATCTCCACATGTTAAAGTTTAGGGCTAGCTTAGGTTTTGATATATGCAATTGAACTTTTATACTTTAATACATAAACAAAACTAAAACAACAAGGTTAGATCCAGAACAGTACTGCTGCAATACCTTCAAATATAATTCTTGTCTCTTACTTTAACACTCCACTGGTCACTACGTTAAAGTTGATCCTTGAGACGATTTACCAAATGCCATGTACAAAACCAATATTATAATTGATAAAACAATAATAATGTACAAGGAATAACAGTAGTAAATAACAACAATACTAATCTAGGATTGTTTTAGATCAGCCTTATACTCAGACACTTAGGTTCTGATCTTGTCACCGAAGGGACAAGTCACCTAGATGAACAAATGACATACCTTGAGAGAGAGAGCTTAAGAGGTTTATAGCAGTAAGGATACGAACCTCAGATTCTCAGTCAAAGAAAGAGAAACTTCAATCATTTAGTCAGGCTTTAGCAACACACCAGCAGAGAGACACAGTCATGCCCAGTACACTCATAATAGCAGAGAAGACACAGTCATGCTAGCACACAGTCAGCTGGGCAAGAGACACGCAATCACGCTGACAAGGATACACGGTCATGTTGAGCAAGGACACACAGTCATGCTGAACAAGGACACAGTCACACTGGTAGGTGGACACACAGTCACGGTTCTGCAGGGACACATAATCATGCTGGTAGGGATACAGTCACGCTGGTGGGTGGACACACAGTCATGATTCTGCAGGGACACAAAGTCACGCTGGTAGATGGACATAGTCATGCTGGGCGGGTGGACACAGTCACGCAGGTGGGTGGATACATAGTCATGCTGGCAGGTGGACTTAGTCTTGCTGGGCGGGTGGACACAACCATGCTGATGGGTGGACAAACAGTCACGCTGACCAAGTGGACACAGTCACACAATCACGTTGAAAAATACACAGTCCACATTGAACAAGAGACTCACGGTCACGCTGGGAGACATACAGTCCACGGTGAACAAGAGACTGACAGTCACGTTGGGAGACACACAGTCCACTCTGAACAAAAGACTCACGGTTTAGGCAACAACAATTAACAACCTTAACACAAAAGGAATAGATCTAGAAACCCAAAAATAAGGCAGTGAAACCCTAGCGGGTAGAAAAGACTTAGATGTGAACCACAGGAAGAGCTGAGATATGTCTTGATAGATGATCATAATGAAGGATAAAACTTGCTTTTATAACTTGGAAGGAAATCTAGAAGGGTCTTTCTTCAACCCATAAAATAAAAAATATGTCGACTTAGAATAGGTACCAAAGGTCCAATGGTAAAATAAAAACCATAAAATAAAATGGTCCAATGGTCTCACAAAATAAAACCATAAAATTAATTTGACCAATGGTTTAAAAAATAAAAACATTAAATTAAGTTGACTTAGGATAGGGTAGCAATGGTCCAAAAATAAAAACCATAAAGTACCAATGGTCCAAAAATAAAAACCATAAGATAAAAGTTAACATACCAAAGGTACCCACCATAAGGACACTAGGACCAAGTAAAAGATAAAGGACCATAAGTCAACCAAAGGTGGTTATAATAAGAAGACAAGGTAACCCTCATACCCACAAGACCAAGGTGTACCATAAAGGTGGATAAAAAACCCAATTTACCCAAAGGACCAACAAGACCAAGGACTTTAATCTTTTCTCTCTCTCAAGGTGCATTGTTTCATATAATTTTATCATCACAGTATAAGGGGAAGATCCAAACTGGATGATGTGATCCTTTGGTCCTCAATACTGCTCCTAAGGGTTAGTTGCTAGTGACATCATCAAGGGGTGGTTAGTCCCTTGAGAAACCACCTAGCAATAACCGCTTAGGAGAGAGGACATCACACATAATCATCTTGGTCAACTTGACCAAGATCCACTTGGTTAACTAACCAGGAATGCTCATGCAGGAACTGCTTGGTCCGAGACCAAGAATCAGCTTGGTCTCAGACTAGGAAGTCTCTGTCTCAACCTGCAGAATTTGCTTGGACATCGTGTCCAAGAAATTGTTTGGTCCCAGACCAGAATACCCTAAAGACATATAGGGGCCCTAACCATATATTAGGGACTTTGCCATGGCATCAACCTGCTTGGTCCTAGACCAAGAACCCCAAGAGATGTCTGGGGGCCCTAGGGTACCTTTTAGGGTCTTACTCTGCCCTAGTTAACTGACTAGGGTACCATCATCCCCGAGAATGGGTCTCGCAATTGCAAACATCTTGGTAATTGACCAAGTGCCTCCATTCTTAAAGAATGGCTCTCAGCGCCAGGCCGAGCTTCAGTCGCAGACTGAATTATGTTGATAAACTGTTGGTAACTGATTAGGTGCCTCCATTCTTTCGTAGAATGGCTCTCGATGCTGCTCTGAAATTAACACCACATAGATCTGCTCATGCACATAACTCTAACGAGCCCAGATCTGTAAGTGCAATTGTACGACATATGACGACGACTATACGACCCATATGATTGCACTTTTTTCTTTTTGCCTTTGTTGTAACTCTCCTTGTCAAATTAACAATTTCCCTAAACTAAAACTTGCTTTGACACCATGCGAAATTTTGATCACAGAATTGTTTCACGTTCTCAATAATTAATAAATTATAAACGAAAATACACTATTAATCTTTAATATTAACACAACGGAATTAAAACTGGAAATCACAAACATTTGACATAGTATTTACCCTTGAAAATCCCAATGGGGGGAAACAAACAAGCTATGATTTTATTAAGATAAAATCTTGGGCTCCTGTCCTAGGAAAATGCCCCATTGAGGAAAATACAAATCAACAAATAGCCAAGCTTTCCAAATCTCAAGATCAGTCCTTTGATCTTGCTGGTTGGTTGCTATCTCCCTTATTGCCCTTGTGCTCATTTCCTTTGACCTTGCCCTTGCTCTTGCACACTTTGTTGAAAGTCCTCCAACTAGTTATTGAGACCTCACTCATCTTGTGTGGTTGTTGTGTATCTCCTCCTCTCCGTAGACTTCCTTTTTATAAAATCTTAATGGCCAAAACCCTAACCCTAGATCTCCTAAGTGATCGATGGCTGAGTTTATATCTCAAGCCTCACTTTTATTCAGTAGCTAACATTGAGTTAATTAATGTGCTTTTCCTAAATTAGACTTAGGAAAGAGATACAATAGTCACTTGCTCTCTCAGGCAAGTACATAGAGAGGAAATCTAGACGATTTCTGCATGCTTGACACCTGGTTTATGCATAAGTACTTGTTTGAGCTACAATCATAAAAAAAATTGCTCCAATTTTATTCTGGAACTACCTTATGATTATAGGCTGTGTTGCATGGGTACCCGTACCTAGGGGTCGGGTACACGTATCGGTACCGGGTACTTGGGTACGGCAATGGTACATACCTAGACGTACCCTCACGTACCATGAACAGTGTTGCCATACCGGGTACTTCATAAAAAAAAATTGGGTACGTTTGGTGAAAATGGTACGGCGTACCTCGATTTTGGGTACGGCTATGGTACGGCCAGTATATAAAACTAAACCAAACTAATACAATTTGTTCCCACAGTTGAAGTCTAGTTCTAGCGATTTATCCTTCTTCAAACAAATATGTAGGAGCTATGATAGGATTGGTGGGAATTTTCAACCCCAAGATTTACATGGAAAGGTTGTAGGAGCTTTTTAACTCAACACGGATAATGCCTCACTGCTGTTTTGATTTGAATTTTTGTTTGAATAATGTATCACTGCTTGAACATAGATTTTAATGGCAATTCTTCACATAACATGCTCATAAATTATAGCAAGGAAATAACATTAACAATGATTTAAATGGCTAATAAACAGACACCCAAAAACATAGTAAGAAGGTGCTTTTTACATGCCTGTAGCAGCCCGTTGACAGATCTGGAAATGAACGTTGAGATACCCAAGTAATGTGGCCATACAATGTGATAGCAGTGAGAAAATCTTATAATGGTTGAGATCTGTAATGTGCTGTAGATGACTATTGGGAAAACTTCATCTTTTACTTAAATATTCAGATCTGGAAATGAGAGTTATTTGACTCACAATACAGAGTTATGAAAGTACTATAGTAGCCTTAGAATGTGCTGGGACTGACAATCAATGGATGAAGAAGTAGACTCTGGTATAACAAATCCTGTAGTAGCTTTATTCTTCCCAATGCGCCCAATGGAAGTATGTAAGCACAATATAAGAGTGAAGATTTTACCACATTGATATTTCAATTTATGGCAGCCTGGAAACTACTGGTTACACTCTTCCCATGAATCATTTCATCTACAGCAGCAAAATCTTGAACTTCTTCTCCACATGAAGACCCATGACTATATACTGTCTGC
>LPNX010772894.1:303579-319337 GCA_001517045.1 Pseudotsuga menziesii | reverse complement strand
TATATATATATATATATATATATAGTACCCCCGACGTACCGAAGTACCCTGTTTCAAAAAGTGCCGTACCCGTACCCGTACCAGTACCAGTACCTGTCCCCGTACCCACGTTTCCTGGCAACATAGATTATAGGTTACAAAATTAATACTATTCGAGTTGCTTACCTTTGGTTTTTCTTTTGGACCATGTTTCTTTAGGTGTGCCTCCTATCACTCCTTTGGTGAGATTCTTGCTCAACAAAGCTAGTGTATGCATTGCTTCCGACCAATATTTCTTGAAACTAGTTTGCCCTTCAACATTCCTATAGCCAATTTTTACAATCCTTTTGCTACTTATTTCACCACTAACTGTTTGAATTTGGATTCCTACTCACAAAAGTAAGAAACTGCACAATTTCCTCTCCATTATTTGATTCGAGAAAGCTTATTCTTCTATCAAATTCCTCTTGACTGGAACCTTAAATTTCTTTAATTTTTCTAATGCATCCAATGTTTCCTAAAGAAATAAAACCCACATTTTCTATGAAAATTCATTAAGGAGCAACTAAAATACACGGTTCCTGTGAATGATGGTGTTTGTTGGACAACAAACCTCACACATGGCAAAAGGTCCAACGCTTTGGTTGCTCTCCATGCTTTACATATGTAAATAACTTCCTTGTAATGCTCCCTTGGCAGACATCCCATCCCTTGTTTTGAGTAGCAGGTAGACCTGAGAGCATCTCCAACCTTTTAAGAAGAGAGACATTGAGAGCTTAAATGACCTCGTTTTTGATGCCAAAGCAATCTAAGATAAATATACATACTATCCTACTGTGAATATGCCCCTACCATATCGTGTGAATCCTTTACTAGCTCTCAGATTAGGGCCATCTCTTCTAGATAGATAGTCATCCCATGGACTAGATCCATCTCTTTCGACCATTTTTCTATGTAGAGTTTGTTTCCTTTAATATTGGATGATAGTGTGGGAATATTATAAACCCACTTCATATGTAGGATAAAAATATTTAATCATTTTTGATTAAGTTCCTACCTACTAGCCTAGATAGTTGGCATCCACTTGCACCACTTGGTCAACACTTGCCATATATACCACATGAGCGCCTTTATCCTAATTCTGGTTTGACCCTGCCCACTTTATTGACTGCCAAAATTAGTAACTGCGCCTTCCTGCAGATTTTTGTCTTTTATTGCTTTATTCCAGCTTTTCAATGGATAAGGTAAATCTAGTCAACTAGGAAACTGCTATCTTTTGTTGTCAACCCATCCTCCATGATTTTCTCTCTAGATTCCAGGATTAACATGTTGTTCCATCACTCTTGACAACTCACTCATGCTTTAGCTAATTCGTGAGGTCCTTGATAGAGTTGGAAAGTGCTTTAGCCACCTAAGGGGATTTATCATATTTAGTAAGCCTGATTTATGAGCTAGCATGAGTTGCCTTCCACCAACTCAAATTTCCTTTATAAGGATGTATTACTATTGTAATAATCATCAATTAATTCAGTATTGATCATCAATCAATTATTCATTCTTCACTTCTTCATGTGATTTTGTCTCTTTATTCTTCTCTCTATTTTCCTTGTGCATACTTGTGAAAATTATCTCGTAGCAAGATCTACCTCCTGTGCTTCTTCTTTGCATCAAAGCTCTATTACTACATGGTTTCAAAGTTGCAATTCCTACATGATATCAGAGCGCAAGGGTGTTCAAGTTCTAAAGAGTTGATGAGCTATCAATTCTCTCTATCAGAGCGTATCCAGTCTCCTATCTCTCTTTGAAGAAGGGCTTGTTATTAAGCTTACAAGATTTTCTCCTAGTTTTATTTGTGCAGGTTGTAGAGAATATCTTCTTTAGCGCATCAACATCTTAGTATGGATTCTTCTTTAGCTATGCTCCTGACTCCCTTCAACTATCATGAATGGAAGGCCAAAATTGGTATTCTGTTGCGCAGTAAGGGACTCTATAGAGTTTCTATGGCTTTAGAAACTAAACCAAATTCTGTTGTTGAGAAAGTTAACTGGCATAATAGATTGGATGAAGCATATGGACTGCTTTGCCTCTCTATTACCCCTGATCTACTCTTTCAACTAGATGGTTTGACCACTCCAAACCAAGTATGGACCAAACTTGAGTCTCTCTTTGGAGTTCAAGATGAGTGCATCAGTTGGAGAATGAGTTATTCTCATTGAGGCCAAGCAGTTTTGATTCTATTGAGTGTTTCTTCATCAAATTCAAGTCACTTGTTCTATTGCTCAAACAATGTGGGATTGAGAAGGAAGATCAATTGATTCTTTCCATTCTATGAAAATTGGGTGCTGAATATTCAATTTTTGTGTCTACTTTTCATGCTACTAGGCTTGCTATTTCTAATTGGAAAATGTCTTCTTTGAGTACATTCTTTGATTCACTGACAAAGGAGCAAGATAAATTGATCCAGATGTGTAACGTCCCCATACCCAATAATGCAGATAAATTAAAAACTTTGCTTCAAGAAACCTTGTTCTCCTTTCGAAACACAGGGCATGGACGTTAGCACACTCTCCAACCTTCATTCTCAGGTTTAGAAACTACTGTAACAGTCGTTCCGCCTTTGACAGATCCATTCTGCGACTAGAATGATCATTTATGCATTGGACCTATCCTTTCTACACTTCGCCTTCCGCACTTTTGCTTTCTGCCTTTCCAACCTCGGAACTCTAGAGTTAGAAAGTCAAAGGCTTGACGAAGTGAATTGTCCGCCTTTCGCTTTTCGCACTTTCGCTTTCCACCCTTCCGACCTCGGAAATCGGAAATCAAAAACATAATGGGCGACGAAAACACTCAACGACTCTTTTGCCTTTCACTTTCTCCTTTTTCGACCTCGGAACTCGGAAATCGAAAACATAACAAACGACGGAAATACTTAATGACTCTTCCGCCTTCCTCCTTCCGCTTTTCGCCCTTTCGACTTCGGAACTCGGAAATCAGAAACATAACAAATGGCAGAATGCTTTATCCACTTTCTGCCTTTCGCCTTTCGTTGTGGAACTCGAAAATCGAGAAAACAACAAACAACCTTAACCTTTTCTGCACTTCCAACTTCCGCTTTCCTACCTCGGACTTCAGAAATCGAAAAGTTATCTTTTTTCCTTAGAACTTTTATGCGCTTCCGACTTCCGCTTTCCGACCTTGGACTTCGGAAATCAAAAAACACACTTTTTGCATTGGGGTGCAGAAACACAACAATTCTGCACTGTTCAACTTTCCCTTTTCCGGTTTTCGCCTTCTATCTCCCTTAAGCGTATTCCAGGGGGCGAAGACACTAAGTCAGCTGCCTCTTGACTATGTAACAGGCTTTTAGCCTCCATGAACTTAGGCAAATGCACTGCAAAAACACAAGGCATATACAGAACTAAAATGCAGGAAAACATAACAGAAGTAAACTTCTACTTAACCATCAATAAGCATTTAACATGATCATCTCATAAGCAAATACATGGCATAAACAAGCATACCATAGATACTTATCTTGATGATTAAGCTATTCCGCAACTAGCTATGTCGTTGCAACGTTCCACCCAACCATAGGCCAGTGTGTTCATTAATCTCTCAACACACTGCCACCCTCGAGCTGGGCATGATTTCCACAAGGAACGAGGGAACAATAGGCTCACACATAGCCAACACACATCAAACACAGTAAGACACAACCAAGGATTATACAACCAAGGATTATACACACGACCATCATGCACAACAAGACACAACCACGCCAATATCCAAATGGGTTTCACAGGATGTCAAGGCAATGACTCACACCTGGTCAAATGCTCACCACAACACAGCCAAACCAACCAACAGTTGGGTTTCTCAGGCTGCTAAGGCAATGGAAAGGTAGAATTGCTGAGCTAGTGAGCTCAACCACAGAGCTATGGACACCTGCACCAAATCTATCCAACTTGGCATCCCACAATACCTACACACCCAACACAAGGAAGTATTCCCTTCACTGCTACATAGTTCCCTCAGGCCATACCTTCCTTTCTAGTGCTCTTTCGGGTGGGCATAAAGGATCTGATAGCCCCTCTTGATCTGTCTGTGAGGTTCCTCACTTCACTAGGTTTATTAGCGAATTCTGGGCGTCTTCCACTCCTAAGTCTTTCAGACCAAAACAGGGATGCACATCACAATAGTCCACAATGTAAACACGACCAAAACAGGCTCCACTCACTCTGTAAAAGAGGAGACCACTGTGGAAACACCTTCCAGCAATCAGGAGGGTAAAACAAATCTTTCTAAACAATGAACCGGTGAACAACAACACTGGGGAAACTACAGAGGACCACACTCATAAAATCGAGAGATCTCCACTGCCCATTCACTTAGCAAAAGCACAGCTGAACCATTCTTCTACGACTCAGGGTCGTGAACCACCAACAATGCGCATGAACGAACTGATCAAAATGATCGAATGGCGAATGATAGAATGGTGTCTTCCAACAACGAGGAACAACCACAAAACCCTTTCTCCACTGAGGGAAAATGACGGACTGACACGCATCATGTGCTTCCTTGCGTCAGAAGCAAGAATGCGGCTTCACAGACTTGCAGGTTTGCTGATACAAGCAATCAAACTGCCATGCCTTGCTCTACCCAAGGCATTAACTGCCTCAATCAACTTTTGAAAGAAATTGATGATTGAGGACAGAGGACAAAAGGTTAGCTGAGGGTTCAAGGGTTCTCCCATTGACATCTGGCATTACTCCTAAGGCTCAGGGGTTTGACTAACTCCCCACCCTATCCCTTGTGGGATCTTGCCTCCATCTCTTTCACGTTGCAATCCCATAGCTAGCTGTGGTATTTTATTAATTGCATAGTTACATGATACATCAAAATATACAGTGTCTGACTCTGCACCATAACCATAGGCATCGACCTTGATCGCCTATACACAAAACACCCAATCGATGGCAGCGCCTTGGCCTTGAGCTTCTTGCCATGATTCAAATATAATATATACATCATGTGCCATGGGGTCAAAACTGGGGTATTACATTCCCCTCCCCCTTACAATAGCACTGTCCTCAGTGCTTTACAAAATTGAACAAAAATGGATTGTGCCAATCGCATGCCATCGTCCAGCTCCCACGTAGCCTCTTCAGGACCGTAGTGCTCCCACTGCACCTTCACTTGTCCAACGACTCGATTCCAGAGCATTATGACCTTCCTGTCGAGGATGCGCAATGGTTCGGTTTGGAACTCTCCCTCGGGTTCCACCTGAATCACAACCCAATTTATCACATGGTTAGGATCATGTACATATTTCTTAAGCAAAGAAACATGAAAAACATTATGAGCTCTAGTGCTAGTAGGCAATGCAAGTCTATATGCAACTGGCCCTATTCTCTCAAGCATTTCAAACGACCCACAATATCTAGGTGACAACTTGGCACATCTTCCAAGCTTCAAGGAACTCTTCCTTGCCCTCACTCTGAGGTAAACATGATCCCCAACACTGAACTCTCTGTGCACTCTATGCTTATCTGCATAGCTTTTTTCTCTGTCTTGGGCTGCTTTCAGATTCTGCTTGATCTTTGCAACCTCCTGCTCCATTTCCCTGAGCAATTATGGACCAAGCAAAATTTTGTTTACAGGATTATCCCATGTCATTGGTGTCCTACACCTTCTTCCATACAAGGCTTCATAAGGACTCATTCCCAATGATGCTTGTTGTCCATTATTATAGGAAAATTCTACCAATTGTAAGTAATCTTCACACTTGGTTGGTTTGTCCATCACATACATATGAAACATTTCTTCCAGCAATTGATTCACTCTCTCTGTCTGTCCATCAGTTTGAGGATGGTAGGCAATGCTGAAGTTCAACTTGGTACCCAAATCTCCAAACAGACCCTTCCAAAAATTGGAAGTGAAACTAGGATCCCTGTCTGAGACTATTGCCTTAGGCAATCCATGCAATCTGAAAATCTCCTTCATGAATATTTTTGCAATGGCATCAGTCTTATAAGTGGACTTGACTGGTATAAAATGTGTTGCCTTTGTCAACTTGTCCACCACAACCATGATGGAATCATGTTGTCTCCAAGTCATTGGCAATCCTGTAATGAAATTCATGGAAACAACTTCCCATTTCCATTCTGGAACTGGCAAAGGCTGCAACATACATGCTGGGTGTTGATGTTCAACCTTCACCTGCTGACATTTCATGCACTTTGAAATATACTCGGCAATGCCCTTTTTCATTCCTAGCCAAAAACTCTGCCTTCTGGCTGTAGCAATTGTCTTTTGATATCCTGGGTTGACTAGAATATGGAGCTTGATGGATCTCATCCATAACATCTCTCAAATTTGTTACATTTGAAATATAAATTTTGTTTTATAAGTAAGAAGTCCATCTTCTTCCAATTTATATCCCTCATACCTCTTCTCAAGACTTTGCTGCTGTAATTTGTCCTTGATCTGCACATACATTTCATCTTCAGCAGCATGATTAACAATCTGCTGTCTCAAATCTGATTGGCAAATACTAAGAGATGCCAAGTGCATTTCATGCACCTTTCTGCTGAGTGCATCAACCACTTTATTCTCTTTTCCTTTTATGTGTTTGATTTCAAAATCAAAATCACATAAAAACTCCAGCTATCTAGCTTGCTTAGCATTTAGAGTAGGTTGATCAAACAAATATTTCAGACCATTGTGGTCTGTCCTTAACTCAAATTTTCTGCCCATTAAGTAATGCCTCCACATCTTGAGAGCATGTACTATGGCTGCAAGCTCTAAACCCTGAGTAGCATAGTTCTTCTCATGATCCTTCAACTTTCTTGACTCGTAACATACCACGTGGTTGTCTTGCATAAGAACTCCTCCAAGTCCTTGACCACATGCATCAGTACACACCACAAAATCTTTTTTTGGGTCTGCAATCTTCAAGACTGGTGCACTTGTGAGAAGATTCTTCAACTGCTGGTAGCTTTCTTCACACCTTGGTGTCCATTCAAACTTTATCCCCTTCTTTTGCAAAGAAGTGATTGAATGCACAACCTTGGAGAATCCCTCAATGAATCTCCTGTAGTATCCTGCAAGCCCCATAAAAGATCTTACATTTGTCACATTTCTTGGGGTTGGCCAATTCATAATGGCTTCAATCTTTTCAGGGTCCACAAATATGCCCTCATCTGTGATAATGTTACCCAAATAATGAATTCTATCTTTATAGAAGTCACACTTGCTCAACTCGGCATACAACTTATGCTCCCTTAGCAAATGCAAAGTCAATCTCAGATGTTCTTCATGTTCTTCCTCATTATCAGAATAAATAAGAATGTAATCAAGGAAAACAAGAACAAACTTGTCCAAATACCTGCTAAAAACACTATTCATGAGACACATAAATGTAGTTGGTGCATTTGTGAGACCAAATGGTACCACTACAAACTTATAATGTCTATACCTTGTTCTGAAGGTTGTCTTATGAATATCTTTCTCCTTGATTCTTACCTGATGGTAACCAGACCTCAAGTCAATCTTGGAAAAATACCTTTGCTCCTCTCATTTGATCAAAGAGGTCATCAATTTGAGGTAAAGAATATTTATTCTTCACAGTGACTTTATTCAGTGTCTGTAATCAATACACAACCTGAGTCTACCATCTTTCTTTTTCACAAACAGAACTGGGGCTCCCCAAGGGGACACACTTGGCCTGATATACTTCTTCAACAGCTCTAGCAGCTGCATCTTCAGCTCTAGCAATTTTGGTGTACTCATCCTGTAGGGTGTCTTAGACACTGGTGCTGCTCCTGGCACAAGTTCAATTGTAAAATCAATGTCCCTCTTACGAGGAAGCCCTGGAATTTCATCAGGAAAAACATCCCTGAATTCCTGCAACACATGAAAGTCCTCCAACCTAGGAGTTTCATTCTTTGTTGCCTCCAAAACATGGGCTGCATACAACTTGCAACCTTTCGTATAGAACTTCTTCTACTGCATTGCTAAAATTTGCCTAACAGAAATCACCTTTGGAATAACTCTTACAACCCTTTTCCTTCTTCATCTATGCAGTCAAAAGTCTTATTATAACAGTCAAGATTTACTCTGTGTGCTTCCAACCAATCCATTCCAAGGAGAACATCATAGGAACCAATTGGTAGAACATTCAGATTTGCACAAGTGACTAGCCCATTCATAACCAATGGACATTTTTCTACCACTTCACTAACTTTTCTCTTGGTTCTAGTGGCTAGCTGAAGTAACCATGATTTGCTATGCTTTAACTTCTTAAACGCACAAATCTCAACTACTCTAGGAGTAATATAGCCGTGAGTAGATCCAGGGTTAGTCAAAATAGAAATAGATTGCTTAGCAATCTTACCTGCAACTTCAACCACAGTTGACTGATGATCTGCTTGGTGGTCCTCTAGCGCTGCATAGATCGTAGGGACAATCCTTGCTATTTGACCCACAATTTCTGCTTCTTGAATGTTGTGAGTTTGCCTCACATACCCATTCTCAAGTGGACAATTTCTGCGCAGATGGTGTCCTCCACGTCTCCAACATTGGAGTGGCTCTCTGGTCTCTTTTAGAATTCTTGGCTTTTCACCCATCACTTTAGCTGGCTGGTTCGCAACTTTTGATGGCTGCCTCTGCTGATTTCGGAAGTGAGAAGGTTTGAAACCTTTCTTCCTTTGGTCAGACTTCTCATTCTTTTTGTCCTTCCATGCCTTATGGTAATCAGGTTTGCTTTGTTCTGATCATAACAATACTTAGCTTTCTTGATAGCCTCTTCTAGAGTTCGAGGTTCATCAAACTCAATCTTGTCTTTGTATGCTTGAGGTAGCCCACTCAGAAAACACTGGATTTTCACTTTATCACCCCTGATATGCCTGACATACCTTAATAGTTCCAAGAACTTATTTGCATACTCTTCCATGGTCAGCTACCCCAATCTTAGCTTATGGAATTCTTTAATCTTATTATCATAGTACTTCTGCCTGAAATACTTATGGAACTGCTTCCACACAATCTTCCTTTCACTGATCTTTTTTACTTGCCTAAATTGCTCCCACCATATGGATGCTCTTCCAGTCAAATTGAAGATGGCTACCTTAGCTTTCATATTTTTAGAGTAGTCTTGGACTTGGAAATATTTTCTCATCCCAAGAAGCCAAGCTTCAACTTCTTGACTGTTCTTTACCTCACCGTCAAACGTAGGAGGCTTAGCCTTCTTGAATTCATCATGTGAAATTTTCTGGTAGCGCCTCTTTTTCTTATTCCTGTGAGAAGAAGAACTTGAACCCCCAGTGGATCTTTCAGAGTCAGATGATCCGCTAGAAGACCTCTTTCTTCCTTTAGCACCGCTCCTACTTCCTTTTGGATTTACTGCCCAATGCTCAGAGTTCATCCGCCTCTGGATGTCTATAGAACTCTGCAGCATGGATGCATTTAGCTGATTCCGCTCTTCCTGAGCTTTAATCAGTCTCTCATTATCTTCTCTGTAGCTTTGCATCTCCACACTTAGGCTTCCTATGGTGGCTGCAAAATCTGGCGGAGTCTCCTGAAATCTCCTTCCGTTGGACTCTGTATCAACATTTCCAACTCGGGCGTTTTCTCCCATAGCGTCTTCCTCGTGCTCATTGGGATTCTGTGCATCATTCATGTCGTAGGTTCTCATGGCTGAGCCAAAAACCCTTTTTTTCAATCTGCACTATGACTTTGCAAAATGTGTTAACAACATCATTTGTTAGCTGCATAGCAATTTTAGAATTAAAAACCATTTATTTACTGTCACTTGGCCCATCCAGGCCCAATGTTGCAACCGTTAGCTCTGATACCAATCTGTAACGTCTCCATACCCCATAATGCGGATAAATTAAAAACTTTGCTTTAAGAACCCTTGTTCTCCTTTTGGAACACAGGGCATGGACGTTAGCACACTCTTCAACCTTCATTCTCAGGCTTAGAAACCATTGTATTAGTTGTTTCGCCCTTGACAGATCCATTCTGCGACCAGAATGATCATTTTCGCACTGGACTTGTCCTTTCTGCACTTCACCTTCCGTCTTCTGCACTTCTGCTTTTCACCTTTTTGACCTCGAAACTCGGGAGTCGGAAACTCAAAGGCTTGACGAAGTGAATTGTCAGCCTTCAGCCTTCTGCACTTCCGCTTTTCGCCCTTCTGACCTCGAAAATCAGAAACATAATGGGCGACAGAAACACTTAACGGCTCTTCCGCTTTTCTGACCTCTGAACTCAGAAATCAGAAACATAATAAACGACGAAAATACTTAACGGCTTTTCCGCCTTCCACCTTCCACTTTTCGCCCTTCCGACCTCGGAACTCGAAAATCGGAAACATAACAAATGATAGAATCCTTGATTCACTTTACGCCTTTCGACTTTCGCCTTCCGCTGAGGAACTCGAAAATCGGAAAGTTATCTTTTTGCCTTAAAATTTTTCTGCGCTTTCGACTTCCGCTTTTCGACCTCGGATTTTAGAAATTGGAAAACACACTTTTTGCCTTGTTTTGAACTGCCTTTTTCGGTTTTCGCCTTCCGCCTTCTGCAGGCGGATCCCAAGGTGCAGAAACACAACGATTCTGTCGTGTTCAACTTTCCCTTTTCTCAGTTTCCGCCTTCCGCCTCCCTCAGGCAGATTCCAAGGGTCAGAAACACTAAGTTAGCCGCCTCCTGACTCTGTAACAGGCTTCTAGCCTCCATGAACTTAGATAAATGCATTGCGAAAACACAAGGCATATACATAAGTAAAATGCAGGAAAACATAACAGAAGTAAACTTCTACTTAACCATCAATAAGCATTCAACATGATCATAATAACTCATAAGCAAATACATGGCATAAACAAGCATAACATAGATACTTATCTTGATGTTTAAGCTGTTCCGCAACTAGCTATGCCACCGCAACATTCCACCCAACCATAGGCAATGTGTTCATTAATTTCTCAACACACTGCCACCCCCGAGCTGGGCATTATTTCCACAAGGAACTAGGGAACAACAGGCTCACACATAGCCAACACACATCAAACAAAGTCAAACCAACGTACAGTTGGGTTTCTCAGACTATTCAGCCAAGGATTACACACGTGGCCAACATGCACAACAAGACATAGCCATGCCATAATCCAAATGGGTTTCACAGGTTGTCAAGGCAATGACTCACACCTGGTCAAATGCTCAGCACAACACAGCCAAACCAACCAACAGTTGGGTTTCTCAGGCTGTTAAGGCAATGGAAAGGTAGAATTGATGAGCTAGTGAGCTCAACCACAGAGCTATGGACACCTACACCAGATCTATCCAGCTTGGCATCCCACAATAACTACACACCCAACACAAGGAAGTATTCCCTTCACTGCTACATAGTTCCCTCAGGCCATACCTTCTAGTGCTCTTCCGGGTGTTCATAAATGATCTGCCAACCCCTCTTGATCTGTCTGTGAGGTTCCTCTCTTCACTAGGTATATCAACCAATTTTGGGCCTCTTCCACACTCGCAAGTCTTTCAGAGCAAAAGAGTGATGCACATCACAATAGTCCACAATGTAAACACAACCAAAACAAGCTCCACTCATTGTGTACAAGAGGAGACCACCGTGGAAACACCTTCCGCCGCTCAAGAGGGTAAAACAAACCGTTCTAAACAATGCACCACTAAACAACAACACTGGGGAAAACTACGGAGGACCACACTCATAAAATCGAGAGATCTCCACTGTCCATTCACTCAACAAAAACACAACTGAACCATTCTTCCACGACTCAGGGTCGTGAACCACCAACAATGCACATGAACGAACTGATCAGAATGATTGAATGGCGAATGATAGAATGGTGTCTTCCAATAACGAGGAACAACCACCAAACCCGTTCACCACCAAGGGAAAAGGACGGACTGGCATGCATCACGTGCTTCCTTGCGTCAGAAGCAAGAATGTGGCTTCCCAGACTCCAGACTTGCAGGCTTGTTCAGACAAGCAATCAGATTGCCATGCCTTGCTCTGCCCAAGGCATTAACTGCCTCAACCAACTTCTGGAAGAAATTGATGATTGAGGATAGAGGACAAAAAGGTAGCTGAGGGTTCTCCCATTGACATCTGGCCGCACGCTAAGGCTGAGGGGTTTGACTAACTCCCCACCCTATCCCTTGTGGAATCATGCCCCCATCTCTTTCACGTTGCAGTCCCATAGCTAGCTGTGGTATTTTATTAATTGCATAGTTACATGATACATCAAAATATACAGTGTCTGACTCAACACCATAACCATAGGCATCGACCTTGATCACCTATACACAAAACACCCAATCGATGGTGGGGCCTTGGCCTTGAGTTCTTTGTCAATATTCAAATATAATATATACATCATGTACAATTTTAATACCATGGGGTCAAAATCGGGATATTACAAGATGGGTGCTCTTAGATCTCCCAAGGGCAAGGGTCATGCTCTTATAGTTCAAGGAAGCAAGAACGCAAGATCAAAAGAGAAGCAAATTGTGAAAGAGAAGAAGCCAAAGTTAGATTATGAAGATGAAAGTTCAAAGCCTACTGATGAAGATTCAATGAAAAAAGTCAAGAAGAAAGGGAGCACATCCAAGTGTTCTTATTGCAGCAAGGGATTTCATCATGAGAAGAAATGATTCAAGAAGAAGATGGACATCATGTCTCAACTTTTTTAGAAGCATAACATTAAAGTTCTAGATGAGCTAGAGAACCCTGCTCATTCCTTAGAACACTGTCATAGTGCGTAGTTCCAAGGTGATATAAACTATGCATTGAGTGCCAGAGTTAAATCCTTTTCTCATATATCTGATATAGATTTACTTTTTGATATATCAAAATCAAAATCTCAATTTCTTTCTTTGATAATCCATCTATCAGTCTCTTAGATTCATCTCCCAATGATTATGATTTTTCACTAGATCCTGACTTGTCTTTAAGCAACTCTTCCTCACTCCATTCAAATGGTTATAATTCTGATTTAGAAGCATATTTGCAGGATGATATGCATGTCAGGACACCATCCATACCATCTAGCATACCTCTAGATACTCCTAAGACTATACAAATTCCAAGTTCACTAGTTGATTCCTGATTGGTTTGCTATGCAACGCTACTTATAGCTAATGGTTTCAAGTCTTGTCTATTTTTCACTGGTTGGTTATCCATGACCTTAGTCATCATTGGACTTATCTTACATATGTTTGGATCTGTTCTAAACACTTATGGTTCAGATCTCAAGTCCATCCATCATTCATATTTTTACACTCATCGGTTTTCCCCAGTTGCTCATACTTTTCCTAGTCTAGCCCCATATCCTCATGGAGACACTGAACCTTTGGTCTTTGCTGTTCCATATGGTAATATTTCTGATATATCCGAGCCTTTTCAATCTCATATCAGATCTGGGAAGGTGCTACATCAGACTGGAAGAAAGATATGTGATCACATCTCAATTTTGCAGCTATACAAGGATCTGATTATGTAACTGGTTGTCTTAATTTTTGTACTCTTTGGGAAGGAGTATGCACATATCTCTTTTCATTTTCAGATTGTGTTTGGAGATCAGAGTTTGTTATCAGCAAGAAGCATTCAGATAATGCTCCTACTTCATCAAATGATGAGCTATAAGGAGTCTCTCCTCTTCTTTCTTGCAGATTCTACACTCTAGTGCATGATCATGGAGTTCACGATTTCTTCATCAAATTCTTTCACCAGAAGCAGTTCATTCAACTCATTTAAGTGATGATAAAGATATATTGAAGACATGTTTCAAATTTTGTGCCTTGTCCTTTCTTGAGGGAGGATTTCCCCCATGTGGTTTTGCTTCTTTCCTCTATTTTCTAGACAAAATAATTGTAAAGGGTGACCATAGCCTTGTTGCTGGGCCCTATATAGGTCTATATTTCTGATTATTTCAGACATATCATCATAAAGTCAGACTTAAAGGGGGGCGTGGGAATATTATAAACCCACTTCATACTTAGGATAAGAATATTTAATCATTTTTTATTAAATTCCTACCTACTAGCCTAGATAGTTGGCATCCACTTGCACCACTTGGTCAACACTTGCCATATATACCCCAGGAGTGCCATTATGCTGATTCTGGTTTTGATCCTGCCCACTTTATTGACTGCCAGGATTAGTAACTGCGCCTTCCTGCTGATTTTGTCTTTTACTGCTTTATTCCAGCTTTTTCAGTGGATTAGGTAAAGCTAGTCAACTAGGAAGCTGCTATCTTTTGTTGCCAACCCATCCTCCATGATTTTCTCTCTAGATTCCAGGATTAACAAGTTTTTCCATCACTCTTGACAACTCACTCATGCTTTAGCTAATTCGTGAGGTCGTCGACAGAGTTGGAAAGTGCTTTAGCCACCTATGGGGGTTTATCATATTTAGTAAGCCTGATTTATGAGCTAGCATGAGTTGTCTTCCACCAACTCAATTTTCCTTTATAAGGATGTATTACTATTGTAATAATCATGAATCAATTATTCATTCTTCACTTCATGTGATTCAGTCTCTTTATTCTTCTCTCTATTTTCCTTGTGCATACTTGTGAGAATTATCCTGTAGCAAGATCTACCTCCTGTGCTTCTTCTTTGCATCAAGCTTCTGTTACTACATGGTATCAGAGCAACAATTTCTATAGATAGGGGAGCTTCTCTCTCAACTTTAGAGGAGGACTTCATCTCTCCTTCATCCGATTGTGGATTTTGGATCATTAAGGGTCTTTCTTGATGCTCTAAAGCATCATATTTCTTGTTTTTGGCATTTTTATAGTTGTGCTTAGATCTTTTAGGGTAGCACTGATTGTTGCTTTTATTGGAGTGGCTTTTGCACTCCTTTGTATCTCTATTAATGTATTGAGCAGTGTCGTTGACCTTGCTTTGGTCATTTGTTTGACATTTTAAACTTATCTTTATCTTATCTTTACTACCACTTTCTAAAACTTGTAGAGCCCATGCTCATCTACTCTTGAAGCAATAGTTTTCCTGCTTCTCTTGTCCTTCACTAGGCACTTGCCTCTTGTGAACAAGACCTTCATGTGCAGACTTTGGTTTGTAACATGATTGACATAAAACAAATTCTAACTCAAATTAGGAATTTAGAGAACATTTTGAACATAAGCTTCTCAGTGCTTACAAGTTATCCTACAAATCTTTGATTGCCACTTCCCAAAACTTGTAGAGCCCATGCTTGTCCACTCCTATAGCAATAACTTTCATGCCCCTTTTGTCCTTCACTAGGCACTTGCCTCTTTTGAACAAGTCCCTCACATGTGGACTTTGTTTAATTTAATAAATCCCTCTTTTAATCAAATTAAAATACATATATCATGGCCTACCTTTTTTTTGCCCTTTTAGTTTTACCATGGGCATTCCATTTCCTTTGCTCACTATCTATGTGACATTACACCATGCTCCAATTTACATATGCTTCTCATGTGCCAAAATTTCTTTGCCATGATCATTGTGTTAATGCCCACAATGATTTATATCATCAGTTCATCGTGCTTTAGTTCAATTTTAGATGCATACATAATATGTTCTTAGACAAGGTGTAGATCCCTAGGTTTCCTAAGGCATTTGCATGAGTGAGTTCCCAATTTAGATAGAGGGCGTTGTTGCCGCCTAATTCACACTTTAAGGTGCAGGAAAGTCACAACCTGTTATGTGTGTCCTCGGGGGCAAGTGAGAGTTGGGGACCACTGTCACCACAGTCCAGAACT
>LPNX010772894.1:264148-303315 GCA_001517045.1 Pseudotsuga menziesii | reverse complement strand
ACCCCGATCTAGTTCTTCTCAAACCGAAGAGGGATTGCTGTTGCGCTCAACAGGTGGGAGCAAAGCCCACCCCTAGCTCACAGGTCAAACCCCAATGGCTCGATGCTCACAAGGAGGACGTCGATGCGCCTAGAGACCCCCTCGGTCTGCTACCCCTTGCAGCTTCCGAGTCACTGTTTTTAATCAATTCGAAAATCGCTAGATGGATGCCTATTAAACTAAGACTTCCCTTTCCCCTGGTCGTATCTCGGAGTACCCCGGAGGGTGATAACTGAGTAGAGGAGCAGGATGTGGGAAGTTGTTGTTGGTAATTTTTAAAAGTTAGTTTTAATCTTGATAGTTAATATGCAAGGTTTATTTTAAAGTGATCACCAAGATGACTTGGGAAATAAAGTATTTGATTGTAGTGGGTAAAAATGAATGTTATTCTAATTACCTAAGCCCCCACTTCCCCTGTTTTTCATATCCAGCTTGAATTCCCTAAAGGGAGATGACAAGTGGATAGAGGATACACAGGTTTAATGGGTTGTATGATTACTTTAATAGAAAAATAAAATTTGCATAAACAGAAAAACTTAAGCAAATATTAGCCTACTTCCTACTCTACTTCCTACTCTATTTATTATAGATTACAAAAGCTTATAAGCTTTGAAGAATACCCCAAGAGACTCTCTTTGGGGTTTACAATAATCAGAAAAAATATGGAAGAGAGGTGAGGATTGGAACCCCTTTTGTGCCGGTTGAAGTTTGAGGAAATTTTGTGTCCCTTTGGGCAGCAACTCTCTTTTAAATGTGCATAACCTGTCAAAAACCAACGAGCTATTCTTCGCTGGAAATCATAGAAACAACACTAAAACTGTTGTTAAAATATTAGCACAAGATTTACAAATTTACATAAAAAATATGACAGACAAATATTTTTTACTATTCTGAGCGCTTCGCGTTCTGATCTCAATTGCTTGAGGTCAGACGAGGGTACCACGATTAAGCTCAAAGTGTAAATAAATATAAGCTGGTATTTATACAATTACAAATTTACAAAAAAAATTTCTGAATGTAAAAGTGACAGTAATATGGTATTTAGAGGGCTGGAAAATGAGTTTCCAACCACCTAAATGTGTGAAAATAGCAGAAATAAAAGGGCAAACTAATATATAAGAGGTTAGGTCCCTAAAACAAGGGTTATATTCACTAAACAGTGAATAAAACCCAGTTTTAAACAGGTTGAAAGTAGATGGCCGAATTGAAAATATTGCCGGAATGATATTTTTTGGAGAGATCTCCTTGCTTGAATAACCTGCAAATAAATCTATGCCTGCAAAAATATTGTAATCCTAGAGATGAATACCTAACACTTCCTGCAAAACACTTTGAAAGAAATGTTAAATCATTCATAAGAAAGAATAAAAACACTTTTACTCTTTAATCTCTCCACAAAACACTTTGTGGAGAGCTAACTAGAAAAATACAATAAATGCAAACAAGACAAATACAAGGTTACCTTACAAAGATTCGGATCATGAAAGAGCTTGCAGCATAGTATCCCTCCAAAGAAATTTTTATTCAATGGCCCAACTTGGGCAAATCTTCAATACAAAATCTAGCAAGAGAATATGAGAGCAAGAAATTCCGGCAGCATAACAATAGTATATGAGATCATGAATAATGAGGAATTGAGGCCCTCATTATATAGTTGAGGAAGACCCCCAACTCCTTGAAGATAAATGGTTGAGATTAGATCTAGATCTAGGGTTTAATCTCACCCACTAGATCTAGGTATTTGGCTTTCTATTTTTCTCCATTAATCTCCACCTTTAGATTAACTTTTAATCAAAGGCCACAAGCTTAATCCATGTCTTAAGCAATCTTCACCTTTAGATCTAGGTCTTAGACTAAATATTCACCATAGATCTTGCCTTTAGGTTATTAGAAAAATCAAGTAGGCCCACTTAGGCTAGGCGCCCTCCTCTAAAAATGGTGGAAACTCCAAATTTGGCGGCTCCAAAATGCAATAAAAACGTGGGCCAAAGGATAGTGCCCTCTCTAAATGCTTTGGCGCTCCATCTAAAATAGGCGTCCTCTAAATAAATGGTAGCGCCTCCATTTTGGAGCACCTCCTCTACAATATGACGAATCTTCACTTTAATATTGGCGCCCCACTAAACATTAGCATACGCCTCCAAATTAGCATGCGCCCTCCAAATTTGACGTGGGTCCCTTCATTAGTATGGCGCCTCCTTCAAATTTAGCGTGGGTCCCTTCATTTGGTGGTTTTCTTCCTTAAGTTAGCGCCTCCTCTATATTGCTTGGACGTTTCACTTAATAATGTGGAGACCATTCATCATATTGATGCCCTTTATACATGGACGCCCCACTAATTTTGTGAGGGTTTTAACATGGATGTGGCTCCTCTAGACTTAGGTCTTAGACCACCTTTAACTTTAGCTTTAACTTTAGCCATTAGCTCCAAAATGGATATCCATCCTTTAGACTTAGGCTAAAATTAATTCACCTTAGATTTAAAAATTTTCAATTTAATTTTTAAATTTTCCCCATATTGACTTAGGAAAAATTAAAAAATAACTTGAAAAATTAATATCTAGGCCATGGGGGGGTGAAAAACTTTGGAATAAGTTTTCCTAGGCTTAGTAACCCCCAAACCATCTTACCATGGCATTTCTTGATTTTTTACTTCAAAATCAAAAAAATGTGAATTTTGACTTAGGGAAATTAATTAATTTCTTAGGAAAAATAGACTTTGCTTAGACAAAAATGGTCTATCTCCTCAACCACTCATCAGAATGACATGGGACTCGAAGCAGTGGCTTAGGGGGTTTCATAGCAATTAGCTTTGCATTCATAGCCTCTATTACAAAATGCCATGCTCGAGCGATTACATTATTACACCAACGACTGAGTTAATTAATCATCAAGGGGTGAAATTAATTAACTAGAAAAAATAATTAAAATACAACAACACCACGAAACTCCGCAAGACTCTATACAGATGCCTAGCATGGTCATGAATCACACTTTGAAGCCTTAGCCACCTCATGGAATTGACTGGTAGAACGCTCGTCACCACTTTGGAGGATTTTGAGTGAAAACCAAACCGATTAAACTCGTTTGTTCAACAAGGTCAATTGGAAAGGGAAAAACACTCGATGAGGGGACTTCCCTAACAACCCGTTCCATGGTGTGGCATCCCTATCATATGACCCACACTAGCACATTAAATTACATTAATTTTCCCACGCAGGGGAGCGGACATTTTGTTTTACAAAGGGGCAATAGCCCTGCAGAAATGAAAAATCCTCAGATTTTTCTAAGGTACAATTATGTACAACTTCGTGTACATGGAGTTGCCACCTAGTCGAAATAGGTGGGCAACATGCGTAGTTCTCTAGGAAGAGGATGCATACTTGCAAGCTCTAGATTGCCTTCCATTTGATGTGCAATTATTTGGCGCACTTACCCATGTAGCTAGGATGTACTAGGTAATTAGACTAGAGGTAGGGTTTCATTGACTCACCTTGAGATCTTAATGCATGTTACTGTATACTCTACTTCTTCCCCTGTCTTCCTAGTGTGTTTGTGAATTTTTGGTTTTGAGCTATTTTAGTGTATTTTCTTCGTTCCGTATTCAATAGAAAATAGTTGTGATTGAAAGTTAAGAGTTGTGTACTTTTGGTTATTATTTTTCTGCAGTATGTGTTTGTAGATCCAAGGATTAGAAGATGATTGTTTTGGTAGGTTTGTAGCTTTAAATTTACCTAGGGTTTTTAGGATTATTCTATAAGTGCATAATCCACTTACCTTGGTCTAAAAACAACATGGTATCAAAGTGCTTTTGCTCATGCATGAATAGGATTGCAACTTGGAGTTGGAGTTGTCGGAGGGTTTTAGTCTTTTAGGGGTGGGATGCTTGAGCTTTAGTAAGTGAAGTAGATCTGGACATGGAAAGTGTTGAGGGATGAGATACTTGGGCTTTGGTAAGTGAAGTAGATTCAGGCCTGAAAAGTGTTGAGGGGTGAGTGTTAAGTTTTTCATATGCTAGACTAGATTCAATAGTATTCAATTCAAAATCACAATAGCATATCAAGAATCACTGATAGAAACACAATCACAAGATGGACACAACATTTATCCTGGGAAACCCTCAAGGAGAAGAAAACCCAGCAAAAACTTCCTCTGTATAAGATGTATAAAAGACAACCCCGAAAACAGTTGTTCTCCTCCTTCTGTTCAGTCTCTCTCTCTCTCCTATGCACTACACAAGTGAGTGAGTCTATGTGTTCAAATAAGAACCATAGCTCCTCTATTTATACTAATTGTCAATTTACTTTTTGCACTAGACAAGTCGGCCCCAATAAACTGTTTGGGCTGACTTTACCTAGGAATACTCAAAACAATATATTATATTATTAATTGGGGTACTAAAGACCCAACACAAGAGGAGGCTTTACCTCATGGCTCTATGATGACCAAATACAATAGTAACACCCCGTCGGAGGAATAATAACATCTCCCTAGGGTTACATCAGTAAAATACATTTAGAGTATCCTTTGAAGTTACAATATTTCAACAGTGAGATGGCCAAGATCCTCTTGTAATTGGAAACTTGTGTTTGATCTGAGCTGTTGATCTGTTTTCATTTTTGTTTTAAGAGTGGTAGTGATGACTAATGATGGTCTTTGAGATTGTCACATGTTGGTGGGCGCTTCCAACTTTGTTATGTGGAAGTGCATGCTACAAAATCTATTAGAAGAGGTTGAATTGTGGTACCTTGTGGAAACATAGGTCACACTTCCTACAAATCCTAGTGAGTTGGTTGAGCACAATAGTTAAGATATGCGTACTTGTGGTTTTTATTTTTCTATAGTATGTGTTTGTAGATTCAAGGGTTTGAAGATTGCTATTTTGATAGGTTTCTAGCTTTTTTAAAGTTACTAGGAATTTTAGCATTATTCTTTGAGTACAAAATTTGCTTACCTTGGTCTAAAAAACATGTGGTATCCAAGAACTTTTGTTGAAACTTTCTAGGAATCCATGCATGGATAGGATTGCGACTTGTTAGAGGGAGTTGCTATTAGAGGGTTTTAGTCTTTTAGTGGTGGGATGCCCAAGCTTTAGTAAGTGGAGTAGATATGCGCTTGAAAAATGTTGATGGGTAAGATGCCCAAGATCTTGTACTAATTGGAAGGTTGTGTTGATCTTAGTTGCTAGTCTATATTTGTGTTTGTTTTGAGAGTTGCAGTGATGACTAGTGATTCTCTTTAAGATTGCTACATGTTGGAGGGTGCTCTCAACGTTGTTTTGTGGAAGTGTCGGCTACACAATCTATTGGAGAGCTTGAATTGTGGTACCTTGTGGAGATAGTGGTTGTACCTACTACATATTCCAACTAGCCGGTTGAGCACAAAAAGAAATCGATCAAAGCGAAATGAATCTTTTTTAATTTGGTGAAGGATCATCTAATCCTTGCACCTTAAAAAGAAATATTGCCATGGAAATGCATCCTGCCTTGGTTAACTTGTACCAAAGTGAGAACATATCCAAGAGAATGCTCTTGAAGAACAAACAATCCAGTACCACATGAGCAAGAGTGATACCTTGGCCAATGATTTCATGAAGATCATAGAGTTGAGAGATCAACTTGTTCAAATTAGTCTAGATGGCTCTGGTCCATCTCGACATCATATTTTTCAATGTGTGCTTGTGAGAAGCTACCTTCATTTGAAATCTTGTGGGATACATTTGTCGAGGAGACAATATTGGAAGTAATTTCAAAGAGCCGTGAGGATGTACAAGACAGAGCCCTTATAAAAAAGGTGTGGAAATGATGAATGAAAGTAGGATACTAGAAGGGTTAGAAGAAGAAGGAAGGATCAGGGTCTTCTAACTAGTAGAAGAAGGGTTTGAGCCATATAAAGTGGTTAAAGTGTAACAAGCATGGGATACATTTGTCGAGGAGACAGGATTGGAGGTAATTTAAAAGAGCTGTGAGGATGTACAAGACAGAGCCCTCGTAAAAAAGGTGTGGAAAGGCTGAATGAAAGTAGGATACTAGAAGGGTTAGAAGAAGAAGGGAGGATTAGGGTCTTCTAACTAGTAGAAGAAGGATTTGAGCCATATCAAGTGGTTAAAGTGCAACAAGCATGGCCTCTATGGTTCTCAACGTCTTAAGAAGAAGGGGAAGGGTAAAAGTAACAACAACAACATAAATAGTTTGCAAGAAGTGTGGAAGCTTCATGTGTGGATGAGTTGATTGCCAGGCTTGACACAACCTTTGCTACGGTGTCATGCATTTTCACCAACATTGTTCAAGGTGTTGGGTTGTATGTTGACAATATAGCCTCGAGACATATGACAACAAACAAATTGACTCTCTTTAGATTAGAGGAACGAGATATCAACTTGTGGGTGGAGCTTGGTGATGATTGGGTTATATCTCATTTCATATGCTAGCAAGAGAAGTTCAAGAGCTTCATGAGGTATTGTATGTTCTTGGTATGGATAAATATATACTTTCAGTTTCTTTAATAACAAAATTGAAATTTAGGGATGAGTTTGATGATCGACAAGTGATCATCGGAAGTCATTGGTTGAGGTCAAGTCATAGCCAAAGGAGTTAGAGAGGGTGGACTTTACAAGTTGCTAGTAGATCCCATGAAGTAAAGAGCCTTGTTGACTAGCATTGATAATACGTATGAGCTTTTGCATAGAAGATTCGGTCAACCTAAACTCTAGATCTTTGCCTCTTATGAAAGATGTAGTGGTTGGATTTCCCGATTTCAAGGTGGAGAGGAGAGGAGCATGCAAGGTATGTGCATTCAATAAGCATGCAAGGTTGCTTCCCCTAGCATTGAGCATAGGTTAAGAGGAATTTTTTATTTGATTCATTTAGATGCTTGTGGACACATGTAACCAACTTTGTTGACATGTGATCTTTATTATGTTACATTCATTGATGATTCTTCCAGGAATATTTTTATCCTTGAGTTGCCCTTTCCTTGTACCAGTTTTTTGGATCCTTTTTTAGCATAAGTCCCTTTCTTTGGATTTGGATTTGATAATATGAGACATAAGGATCATGGCTTTTGCAAATAATTCACATTTATCATTTAGCTCTATTTTCCTTAGAGTACTTTGACTCTTTTGACTTAGGCACCGTACATAGGAATAGTATGTAGATACCTTAGAACATGACATATAATAAGTTAATTGGGAAAGGGGGACATGATGGAAATGGGTGAAATGGCTAGTGAAATGACATGATATGAAAAGGGGCTAGGTAAAATGTTATGAATGACATGAAATGAGGGTCACACTTAGATCCCTAGGGTTACACTTATTCATAAGTTACACACTTAATCTATGGAAGATTTATAACCACACCATTATGCATCCTTAGCTATGAGACACTCATCGAAGATACATGAATCATTATAAAGTAACACCTTTGACCTCTTATGGTCATGTCCACTCATAAAAAAGCATTAACCATGAGTCAACTAGAGAGGATATGTCATAACACTGTTTTCAATTGCATGTCCCCATTTGTCTATAGCACATATCATGGTGGATTGAGCAAGCTGAAAGTGTCTCTGTCAAATATCCATGGACAGACCATAGAGCTCATCAATGCAACTCTTGGATGTGATGGAAGATCACATAGGAAATGATGATCAAGTCACCCCTACATGATATGGGGTAGGCATCTATGGTAGAATACATGGTAGCCAAAACTGCCTGTTGTGAAACCATCTAGCTTTACAAGTTTATAGTAGAGCTGACAAGTGAGATGTTGGAGCCTACTATGGTCTACTGGGACAATCATAGTTGTATCCGAGTCTTAGAGAATCCAATATTTGCTCCAAGAACAACGACATTATGTACCACTTTCTTTGGGATAGGGTTCATAAGTGAGTAGGGGCTCTAGAGTATGTTCAGGCAGATAAGCTAGTTGTAGATCTCTTGACCAAGCCCATGGCAAAGGGGAAGTTCGAGATGTTCAGGAAAACATTGGGTTTGGTGGAGAATACTTTCGTCGCCAAGAGAGTCTTAGATTTTTTCCTTATTTAACTTTGGCATTCTTCTCCATAGTACTAGGGCCCTCACAGCCAATAGGTGCAACAATAGCGAAGGTGCATTTATTGCAGGTCCATACGTCAATCTATGGCAACAATTTTCATTGGTTCCTTTGTGCAATTGAGTGTGAGGGTGGCACTGTTTTGTAGGAGAGTAGAGGTTGTGTGTATTCCTTCAATGTGCATGTGCTAATCTTAGTATATTTCTAGTTTTGTTCCCTTCAGTTAAATTTAGTTCACTGTTGTTCTAGGTTTAGCAACTTCTAGCTTGCTTTAGTTAAACATTTAGTTTAGTTTATTTTTAGAATGCATGCGTAATCTATTCTAGGTACAGGGCACAATTATCAAGGAAGAGGATGCATGCATGCTTGCTTTAGTTCATCTTCCAGTTGAGCCATACTTATTTGGCACCTTATCCATGTAACTAGGACCCACTAGTTTATTTACTAATTAGATTAAGGTTAGGGTTTGATTGAGACACCTTGAATGCTTCTTGCATGTGACTAGGTACTGTATATCTTCCCTTGTTTTCCTTTTCTATAAAGTAGATGCAGGGTGCCCTACTTTGTTGGTTAGCAAGTTTCTAGTTTTGAGCTATTGTGGTGTATTTTTTTCTTTATGTATTCAATAGAAGATGGATGTGATTGAGAGTCTAGTTTATGTACTTGCTATTATTATTTTTTTGCAGTTTGTTTGTTGATATTAGGATTCAAAGATTGTTGTTTTGATAGGTTTTCAACATTAAATTTACCTATGGTTTTTAGGATTATTCTTTGAATGTAGAATCTGCTTACCATGGCTAGAAAAACAACATTCCCAGATGCCAACACTAGATCATGGCTTTGATGCCATATTAAAGTTGCTCACACACATGCAGAGTAGAAGACTTTTAGAGAGTGAGAAGAGAAAAGAGAGATCGATATTATTCATTGCGTGTAATCATAGTAGCGGAATTCGTCTGTATCGATATTGGCTGTACACAAATTTATCACTTGTACGGAATTTGTTGTATTTTTTGTATGGTACATATATGGTATGGTTCTCAAATGCAAGTTCTATCTTGTGTATATTGAGAATCCAGTTATGTTTGGATCTCAATTTGCCTTGACAATGTTTAAATTTTTGTTGTTGTGTTTTATCCTAGGTTACCAGGATACGGATACGGATATGGATCCGCCAGATTTTTGAAAAGCCAGGATCCGGATACGGCCAGGATACGTCAATTACAAAAAATATAATAATATTTTAAAATTAAAAAAAAAATATACAAAGTGTATAGACAAACCATTCATGAATCACATCACTAGAACTGAAATCATATATAGATATGAACACTGAAATTATGGAAACTGACATGATACCTGCCTCATAGAAAGTTTAAAAGGATGATAGTTACAAAAATGAGTGATCAATGATCACTATACTAATATGATAATGTAAAGTATATGAATATCTAACTAGATATCATGAAATGGGTCCATATCCGCATCTACATATTGAATCTCCACATCATGAATAGATGGTGGGGGGTTGGAAATGTTGTAAGTTGTAGAAGGCTGAACTGGTGGTGTAACCTCCTCAAGTAGGTTGAGGTGAGTCATGGCATTCAATGTCATGTTTAAATCAGAAATCTCGGGTTCCACATCCCACATCCTACTTGGACCTTTCTTATACTCTGGACAAGAATGTGATAGAAGGCGGAGGTTGGAATGAACATATACAAGATCCTCGGCCTTTGTTGCTCCCAATCTGTTTCTCTTCACCGAATGGATGAAGCCATATGTACTTCAATTCCTCTCAGCTGATGAGGAACTAGCAACCTGTGATAACAACCTTGTGGCCAAGGTTGAGAGATGAATGCTATCCCCACCATGGAAGCCCCACCAAGTAATAGGATCAAGATGCCCCCGATCATCCATGGTTAGTGGATCTGAAAAGTTACCAGTGGATTGAACAAATGCTCCAAATTCCTCACGTACTTCCAATGCAATGCCCACATCCCTATATATCTTCCTCAAAGCTGTCTTATATCCCTGTACCACTTCAGAATCCTTGTTTGGGGCTATCCTACTAGGTAAAGACAAAATTTTGCAATGATAATATTTGGGGTGGAGTGCATAGGCCAAAAGGTGTAATGGTGTGGTCATTTTGTTCCACCTTTTGGTAACTATGTCCTTTATTTCATTGTAAAATACTTCAAAAGGGTCACTTTCACTTGTCTGGATAATTTCCCTTATTCTCTCTAACATACTATCTATGTTTTCATAGACTTCCCCCAAGCAAGGCATATCTGTGTCAAATGTCTTGATCATGGTTAAGATTGGTTCTGTAAACCGCAAAAGATACTGGACCTTGTCCCACCATGCATCATCAAGAATGATAGACTTGATTTTTTGCCCCCTATCAGAAGTGGAAGTCCTCCATGATTCCCAAAGAGGGTCAATGACCATTGCTTGTAATGCTTGGCGGAATTCCACAAGCCTTTTTATGACTAGAGTGTGGGAGGCAAAACGAGTTTCAGCAACCTACATAAGTTTTGAAAAGTCAAATCTCAAATCAGAAATGATAAATCATATACGATTAAAATTCAAAAGTCATAATACAAATTGTCAAATAACACTAATTAAAAATGGAGTACCTTCAATAGCTCCAACTTTGCAAAACCCCTATATATGGCTTGGGACATCGAATGATTGGTTATGAACATTTGAATCTCCTTTGATGCTACATAATTTTCGTTGATCCACTCAATCTCGCCAATCTTGGCAAGCATAAGGTTCAACGAATGCACTGCACATGGTGTCCAAAAGATGTGATCATATCGACCCTCCACAATCAAACTTGCAGCTCTACATACCTGTGCATTGTCTGTGATAACTTGGACAACATTTTGTGGCCCCACACTTTCTATTGCATCAATAAAAATATTGGAGATGAATGTTGCATCTTTCTCCACTCCACTGCAATCAATAGCCTTCAAAAACATTGCCCCTTGGGGGCATATTGCAATAACATTGATTAAAGGGCGGTTTCTTTGATCCCTCCATCCATCAGAAACTATAGACACACCTGTTTCTGCCCATGTATCTCGGATTTACTGCAACTGTCTATCTACAGATTGTCTTTCTGATGTCAGCAATGTGGTGCGGACCTTTTCATACCCTGGGCTCTTGTACCCTTTTGGTGCTTCATTGACCGCTTTAATCATCCGTTGCCAATATGGGGAGCGCACCAAATTGAATGCTAGCCCATTTGCATAGATGCAACGAGCTACATGCTCATCAGTTTCTTCTTTGCCTTGGTTATTGAATGCTATTTCAATAGGTCCCAAAGTAGGCCTTTTATTACCTATGGCAACTTGTCTAGATGATGGGGCCCTAGTTGCAGTATTTTGCACTGGTAGTTTTCCTTTATTAGCATGTCTCCTATCAGCAGCATATTGCAAAGATGCATAGAAAGCAATTTTTTCAGGACTCAAACCTGGTCCAGGTTGGCCATTTGGACCATTTGGACCGGTGCATATCAACACCCCTGTGTTAGTTTGCCCAGTTAGATGGCCCTTCACCCTGGTGTATGAGCCATTTCGGATGCCGTTGCATTCACTGCATTTCTATTTATAAGAACCGCCCCCAGGATTTTTGCCAATAATTTCTACATACTGCCATAATGGAGATCTTGGATCTACCTTGAGAATGGATTCTCCTAGTACATTTGCTCCTTGACTTTGCTGCTGTGATGCCATGTTTATAACACTCTATAGTCTGTACATAATTAAGAATATAAAAGTTAAATCTTAAAAAAAATGGATTATGTTTTCTAAACAAACAAATGGCAAAAACAAATGAAAAAATATGAGATTGTGACAACACTCTGTCTGTATAATTAAAGATAAAAAGTCAAAATTAAAAAAAAGTTGGATTGTATTCTAAACAAGCAAAAAAAATATCATAAATTACAATTAGGAGACTGACTGTCAGATAAATTAAAATAATCATTAATAATCTGTATATCACTGTATTCAAGCAAAAACAAATTGGATTGTGAAAAGTAATAAAAAATAAAATGAAATCATTGAAATGTGCAATAAACTAAAAAGAAATATAAAAAACCAAAAAAACATGGACTGTGCAATATAAAAAAACAAAAAAAGTTGTCTGTGCAATAGAGTAATAAAAAATAAAATGAGATGTGCAATAAACAAAAAAAAAACATGGACTGTGCAATATTAAAAAACAAAAATAGTTGCCACATGGAAAAACTAACCTGTAGAATTTGACCCCGTGGCTGTCAAGGTCGTGTTGAGGCCCACGTTTTGGCTGCAAATTATCCCTTGGCTCGTCGTGCTGTGATGGTCAAAAGGCTCGAGACCAACTCAAGCTGGTTGGTGTGGTCCCACTGGTTGTCTTGTGGTGGTCCAAGACTCACTAAGGCGCTGGCAGCTGACTTACAATCTCGGTGCCCTCACCCCTGTCGTTTTGCCGTGTCTGTTTTAACTTTTCCCCTGTTGCCGGTTGGGCTTGGACCACGAAGGAGCTGGCGGCTGAGTTACAAGCTCGGTGCCCTCACGGCCTCACTCGTCTGTTTCCCTGTCGTTTTCCCTGTCGTCTGTCGCTTTCCCTTGTCGCCGGTTGGTTAGCTCGAGGTGCAGTAATTTCTTTTTCCCGGGATCGTTGGAAGTGGGGTAGGGCACACGCTATTTGTTTTCCTTAAACTAACGCGGCAAAACAAAAAACTTTACCTGTCGCGTTTACCTGTCACGTGCGTGGCGGATCCGGCTGTAAAAGTCACGAGGATGCTGAAATTGCACGGGATCTGTTTCTGGAAGGGACAATACGTATTTGTCTTTTGGGATCCGCCATTGAACCGGTTCCATCGCGGATCCTTGTGGATCCGGATCGGAACCTCGGATTTTGCAGCCTCACTCGACGGATCCGGTAACACAAGTTTTATCCCACTCCAGGATCTAGGTATTTGTTTCAGTGGCATTCAATGCATATTGGCTTCAGGTATCCACTTTGTGGGTAACAACGTTGTGGGTAGCAACTTTAGTGCATCTCGGCATTGTGCGTGTGGGTACTTGCCGGTAGCTACCATGTCTTCTGACGCATGAAATCATGGATTTTAGTGACCAAAGCTTTGGTCATTTGCGTAGATGTGTTATAGGTATCTGCTTCAGCATCAACTGTCTATGTCAATGCACCACGGGAGCTATGCTTCAAATGTTTAGCTGTCCATATCAAGGTGTCATGGTATCAATGGCCTTTTCTTCTTGGGCTTTTGCAGTTTGGATTAATACTAAACTCATGTTAATTTTTCAGTAAGTATTTATAAATAGTATACCTGTTTTTACTTTAAGGTTTATATTATTGTTTTTCACTTTTTAGGAATTAACGCAAGTATAATGAGAAATAATAAAATGATTAATAAAATTTAAATAATCATTTAAATAATTAGTAATTTCAATAAATATTACTAATAAATTAATATTTAATAATAATAGATTTGTATTTGACATTTGTGAGATGTATACTCCCATATTTGGGCTGTATTGGACTTTAAAATTTGTATTTTTGTTGCACTGCACATTTATATCCATATCTGTATGTGAATTTGGTAATGATATGTGTAATAATGAGATGCACCAAAGAAATGTTATTGTGGTAACACTCAATAAATTGCTGCTAGTCACCCTCACGTTAAATTAAGAGTTGTCAGGATTAAAAGAGGATCACATTAGCTATAGGTCAGTTATTGATTGTGTATTAAAAGAAATCCATGTTGATGTATTCAATGACTCCTTGATAAATTAAACATACATTCTCCTTTTGTTTCCCTTATGTTATGATTGTGTATCTATAATCTAACAATGGTATCAAAGGCCATAACAAACTGGTAGCTCTGTTCAAGAGGATTCAGGAGGGAGTCATTTGCTGGGCTAGTCCCATAAAGTAAGATTTTGAGGAATGTGAAAAAAGGCAAGTCATTAAAGTTATTTAAATATTTTCTAAAGTTATTGTAAAAGACATTTTTAATAGATGGCGCAATGGCTTTACGAGCCAATTGAAGAGAAACTTATACTTGACAGGGGTGGACAAGAAAAATATAGAGGGGGAGGATTAGAGTTCAGAGGGAAGACTAGAGCTCAGAAAAAGATTAGGACAGACACACACGGAACAAATATAGACAAGCAAACACAGCCCAACAAATGCAGATGCTGAGGAAATAAATGCATGCACCCAGCAATCACAGAGGAACGTGTCTCAATGTAGACCCTAATCCTGAACAACCGTACACAAAAACATAGTGTGTCCATACAACACAGATGAATGATAAGGCCGTGCAGATGGTGTGCCATAGATTTTGCATGCAGAAGATGATTGCAAGAAGATCAAAGTTCAAACAAAACCACCATACATATTCAAAGCACACAGAAGAATGAGAGCTGCCTGAAATTTCTGCAGACATACCTGACCTTGAATTTATTTAAAACATCTACAGAATCGACCAACAATAGAGCCTTAGTGGGATAAGTTTTGTCATTTTTTATGTGGCATACAATAGTAATCTATTTCAGACACAGTAACAGCTGAAAATCCAGTTAAAATATGAGAGGCTCAGAAATATTTGACTTCAACAGGCAACATACACAACAGTTTAACATAGACAACATTATAGAAATATCTGTAAATACTATTCAAAGTTCATCCAAGTGACCAACAGAACAAATACGACCAGTAGATTATTCCAACAGTCAGTTTTGCTTTTTTTTTTGTAGCAATATTTTCTTTGCAAAAGCTTTGGTACGAAATGATTCCCATATAAGCAGATGGCAGATGAAATGGAGGTCAGATTTTTTAAATTACCTGTTATTTGCTGTGTTCTAGTGGATATACGTATTACGAACACAGGTATTAGTTTTGGTCACAAAAATGAGAACTTTCTATGTGTATACATAGCCAAACAAAATTTCTGACATCCACATGAAACAAGAAGAAGCTTTTAAATAATAAAGTGCATACTCTGGCCCCAAAGCTTGAGCACAGAAACCTGTTTTAGAATATTTGTTAAGAAACATTTCTAGTTTACCCCGTACTGTTTTATTTAAGGGAAGTAAGAGCAAAAGACAAGAAAGAGGGGAGGTGGAAGTTGGAACACCATGCTATTGATGATACTATTGACAAGGAGGCCGAGGATGACACTGACTGACAAAAATTGATAATATTATTGACAAGGAGGTTGAGAATGACATCAACTGTGACAGAAAATGATAATAGTATTGAGAAGGAAGATGCACTGAAGGTGATTACTTAATCTGAGCTGCTGGGTCTTCAAGCCAGGGTAAAGATAGGAAGATATGCTTGTCATGGTCGGTTGTTTAGGAGAATTTAGGAAATTTACCTTTACAAGGGCAACAACAATCTGATGGAGCACCTACGAGTGTTCTAGATGTACAGAGGAGAGAAGCAGCTAGCCGTCAGTGTTTTGAAAGTTATTATCAAGTTTTTGTAATTTTTTTTATAATCTTGTCAGCAAAATGTTTGACTTGAGCTTTTGTATTAAGGGGTGGTCTGTTAGAAATTCTGCTATCTTTGACTTTTAATCCGACAAGAGAAAATCCACCTTTAAGCCTAGAGCTTTCCTGGATCTTAGCCCTAGAATTTTCGGCCTTAGGACTGCTGTAAATTAAAATATGAAACTGCAGCAGGAAGATCACAATAATTCACTTCTAGAAGCCCCAAAATTCATGACAATTCAAAGGAGAAAAGATACCAAATAACGAGATAAGTTCCAGCCCCTTCTAGGGCAACGTATCGGCCAATCACCAGATCTGAAAATGTACTTTTACAGCAGTATAACAGCAGTAAAATCAGCCCTTTATATTATTTGCTAGATGTCAAAACACAACAATTTTCCCCTTATGTCAGATCAGCAAGACATAAATAGCTGTAAATAGCAATGCATAAAGAAGTGAGAACATATATAGCTGGAATTCAAATCTGGAAATTGCACAATATATGGACAACTGGAAACTTTTTATATAAGCTCTAGATGAAGTACAAGACATACCATAGCCTTCTCTCAAGCCTAGTACACAAATTTCTACTATCCAAGATTCCAAAGGCCAAGCTAGGGTAAATGATCAAACCCTAGCTCAACCAAGAAGATACATCTTACAAGTGCAGGAATCTCTCCAACACAACCTCCCCTCTTTTTAGCCAATCCACCCTAGGCTTTTATCACAAAACCCTTATATCCAATCTCTAAGGATAAAACCTTAACCTTAGGAATCCAAGATACTCTAAGAATACCAAGAAGACCAAGAAGCCCTTGCGCCTCAAGAGAGAGAGGGATAACAAGTGAAGACTTGAGAGAGAGAGATAGAAAGAGCATTCCTCTCCTAGTTACATCTCTACATGAGTGAATACGAATGGATATGTTGTGGAAGGACTCTCTCCTATTTTATTTGAGAGGTAAGGGAAGCCAACAATACTATGTGGGCACAAGCCCTTACAAGCAAACTATAGGAGCCTTGTAGGCCAACACAAGTGAGACGTCCACTCTAAAGTACATGTGTCATGCTCCAAGGTGATGTCGTACACAATAAGGGATCTAAGATAAGTCCACATGCCTTTGTCACAAGCTTCCATGGACTTTGTTGATCCTCCTAAGCAATGTACTCCACCGGTTCAGCTACCCCCCTGCAAGAAATATTGTTTATAAGCCCTAGGCATCCTCGCTCCATCTCCAATCCTCCGTACATGAATCCAAGTTACCTCATTCCATCATAGGCTAGAAGCATTCCTAAATGATGCAAAACGCTCTTGATCCCAAGTAGGGCACTCTCTAAGCAAGTGGTTCCTCCATGTGGTCATCATGAAGGGTATCCACTAATCAAGCAAGAGAACTCCAATGCCTAAGGGAGAACAACAAGCCAGCACCAACCAGAGGTCAAGCGTCTACTAAGCAAGCTATCTCAACTATACATCTCTCATGTTGCAACCTATGTCAGACCATCTAGGGGCTAAACATACACCATGGACCTCAAATCTCTAGAAGCATCCCTAGACATGGTGTAAACACGAGTAACTCAGAAATCTAACATGGTCAAAACAAAAAAAAATGGTATTTTGTGTTAAGTGGAGGTGTACTTTAGAGTGCTTTTAGGTGTACAAATGTTAAGAGGGCCATATTAGATTATTAATGTTAATGATCCACTTTAACTATAGATTATTTATAGAAACAGGTAGATAACTTTAATATACTGACAAACAATGTCTTAGGAGAGACACAAGTTAGAGAGCAACCTAACGTTTTATTAAGACATAACTTAAACTAATGAAAACTGTCTTAAGCCTTATTTACTAACATGACACGTGATTTTTTTACCAAAGAAAACCTCACAGGAATCCCTTGGCACTTCCCTGCATTTAGTGGACGGTACCCAATGTAAACCCATTGGTACTGATTACAACACCTCATTTGGTAGTGACATTGAGTGAGGCTTGGGTCTATGTAAATGCCACCTCCACTACCGTCTGCTCCCATGTTTCTTTTGCCAGCCTCATTGAACTTGAGCATCTAATAATTCCTTTTATCTTGTTAATGTATTAGCAATGCTTCAATGTTCTGTTTCCTATAATAAATAATTACATGATAAGCTGAACATTTATGTTTGAGTGATATCTTTACAGACAGAAGGTTTGTCATTGGCCAAGAATATGATTTAGATTAGGTTGTCCGTCACATATATACAGTGTTCTGTGTTTGCAAAGCTTTGGTAAGTGTAACTGAAACATTTGCTGGCCTAGTTGTAATGGACATTCTCTTTGTTGTTTTGTGAATATGTTTTCTGATTCATGAATCCCATAGTGTGCCCACAGATGCCCCAGTTCATTTTTTTCCAAGGAACAATCTCACGGAAGACCCTCCGAGTACTTCCTATAATTCATGGATGGTAAACGGGGTAAACCGTGGGCCCTGATTATGGAGCCTAACCCCAAGGGGATCAAGAGAATCAAACCTGTGACCTCCCCAACTGTGTGGGAGGAGAGATATCATGTCTGTCTCATGACTGCTTGAGCTAACCCTTGGGGCTACAGATGCCCCGTTTCTTATGGCTTCAACTTTTTCAATCTCCTTATATTAGCTTTGGGACTGCTCTATTTGATTTTGCAAACTCTCCTATTGATTATGTAGTGTGGCAGTCTACAATACATTACATTGCAATGTACACGTATTGCTATTGACAGCTCTTTAAACGTTATTTAGTGTGGTATTATTCTTTGTTGGGAAGATATTTTGCGAGTAGTTTTGATTGCCCTATTGTGAATGCATCTCAGAGAATTGTTAGTTTAAAACACAGCTGATTTGGTTCTATATTTGCAGGTATGTTAGACAAATTGGGCTTTAAAGCCCACATTTCAAGTTCTTTCTGAGATAATAGAATATTTTGTTTGTGGCATATGGAAATAGACAAAATGGGCTTTAAAGCTCAAACTTGAAATCCTTTCTTGGATTAGAGACTATTTTGTTTGTGGCATATGGAAATAGACAAAATAGGCTTTAAAGCTCAAATTTGAAATCCTTTCTGAGATTAGAGAATATTTTTTTTGTGGCATATGGAATTTTCTATGTTTGAAGAATAGCTAGGTTGCATCTGTGTTGTCTTTTTTTTTCAGCTAAAAGGAGTTTACTGATGTAGATAATCATCAAACAAGTCTGCTTACAGTTATATTACCCTGTGAGCAGGCTTATCAACTTTGAACTCTGATTTCAGTATGTTTGAAATCACTGGTTTGTTGTTTCAGGTACTGGAGTCGCATAAAAATGAAGTGTGGTTTCTACAGTTTTCAAACAATGGGAAGTACTTGGCTTCTGCATCAAAAGATTTTTCTGCAATAATTTGGGAGGTTAGTTTATAGTTATGCGATTTATAATTTTATATTACTAATGAAACTTAGATTAATCATTGGCTGACATGAAAGCTGGATGGGTGTAATTGATGAGGTCTGATCTCTTCCTCTTGAAGTTTGATGTCTCTTTCTATGTGGTCAAGTTCATCTCATGTTGGGATTTGATTTTGTTGTTGATATGATTGTGATAGGTCATTCTGTCCTTTAAGTCATTTGTGGTCGTAGTTCTAAATCATGAGTTCAATTGGTCCAAGTGGGGAAAAAGGAGTAGTGTACATATATTTTAAACATTTACTTTTTGTGAGTGATCTGTATCAGCGTATAACCTTCATGTTCATATTATGTAATTCCTATCTTCCAGTTGGGAAGTTGTACTTGGTTACCACCATTATTCCATTTCAAAATTTGTAGTTGTAACTTGGCTTTATGAGGAGACAGGAAATAATTTAATTATTAAGTTGCAAATTGGTTGGTATATTTATTTCCTGTTCTTTTGTTCACTGCTACCTGAATGTGTATATTTACAATATTCAAAATTATGTGACAATTTCATTTGTTGCGATAGAATACTGATGGCTGATTATGATTCATCCAGATAACTGAAGAGGATGCTTTTTCCCTGAAGTATAAATTAATTGGACACCAGAAACCAGTTTCATTTGTTGCTTGGAGCCCTGATGATAAACTGTTGCTTACATGTGGTATTGAGGAGGTTGTCAAGCTTTGGAATGTTGAGACTGGTGAATGTAAACTGACCTATGATAAAGCCAACAATGGATTCACTTCCTGTGGTTGGTTTCCAGATGGTAAACGGTTTATCTCTGGTGGAGTTGATAAATGCATCTACATATGGGATCTTGAGGGAAAGGAGTTGGATTCATGGAAAGGACAAGGAGTGCCAAAAATATCTGATCTGGCTGTCACATCCGATGGCAAAGAGATAATCAGCATTTGTGGGGAAAATGCTATTGTGATGTACAACTTGGATACAAAAACTGAGAGGTTAATTGAGGAGGAAAATGGTATAACTTCCCTATGTGTATCGAAGGACAGTAAATTTCTCCTTCTAAACCTTGCAAACCAAGAGATACACCTCTGGGATATTGGAGTTCATTCTAAGCTATTGTTAAAGTACAAAGGTCACAAGCAAGGTCGCTATGTTATAAGGTCCTGTTTTGGTGGGTCTGATGTTGCATTCGTTGTTAGTGGTAGTGAAGACTCACAGGTTTGTCTATTTTCTTATGAATTGTCTGAGCTGAAGTTTTAATAGGGTAGCTCACTTGCTAGTGTGATTTCTATGCTACTTTACAAGGGAATTTCTGCTGTAGTGTGAACTGATAGTGTTTATCTGATTTTTTCTCTGTCTTACATTTTGGATTTCCAGGTATACATATGGCACCGAGGAAATGGGGAACTTTTAGCTGTTTTGCCTGGTCACTCTGGTACAGTAAACTGCGTGAGCTGGAATCCTGTGAACCCACACGTGTTTGCATCTGCTAGTGATGACCACACTATTCGTATATGGGGCGTTAACAGAAACACTTACAAGAGTAAGAATGCTAGTTCTAGTAATGGTGTTGTTCACCTTGCAAATGGAGGGCCATAGCTAAGAGAGATAAACGACCATTTTTGAGCAGCACTTTAAGCATTGTAATGACGCTCATTATTCATTCGTGCACATGTAAATTCTGATCTTACTTCATTTATTTCTATTCCAAAGACCAAACTTGTAAATTATGCTGGTTCCTTGTGGGCTTAATCAGTTTATCCTGGTTATTTGTGATACAAATTCTCAAATCTCACATAATTTGTGAATGAGATTGATCTGTGTTCACATGGTTTTGTTGCATGGAATTAATTGTTTTCTGTTGTTTTTGTGAAGATTCAACATAGTGTTAATCTCCAATTGCTTGATTGAGTCGGGAACACAGTGGACTTCCCAGATAAACCAATACCTATATTAAGACGGGCAAAACTCTGTTCTCAATCATAGCAAATTTTGGACTTGATGCTGTGCCCTTCAAACTTGAAAAAGTTACTCTCTTTCAATCAATCCACCTGTAAGGTTGAGGCATGAAGTATGAGTGTTAATAGCTCTACCATATCCTAGATGAACCTTTGAGCCTCTGCCAACTGGATTTTTGTTATGGATGGTACATCTTTGGTGATCCAAAGATGTGTTTGTACAGTCAAGATTGTTGTTTGAAAATAACCTTTTTCATTTTGTTGGGAACTTGTATCAGTTGTTGCTGCCATTAAATACACATGTACAAAGGTCCCTCCATTGTATTTACTATTTTCTAAAGCAACTGTCAAATATTCCTGCACTTGAAGTTGACATGTAAAACGGTTCCCTGAATTGGCTTTTAGGCCTTTAGTAGTTACTGTTTGGGTATATTCTTGGATACCCAAAGATGTGTTTGTAATGTCAAGATTATTGTTTGAGAGTTACCTGTTCCATTCTTTGTAAACTTGTATCAGCTGTTGCTGTCATTAAATACACATGTACAAAGGTCCCTGAATTGTATTTTCTAAGCAACTGTCAAATATTCCTGCCCTTGAAGTTAACATGTAAAACGGTTCCCTGAACTGGCTTTTAGGCCTCTAGCAGTTACCCATATATTTCAATTGGCTATCTTTCATGTTCTGCAATATCGAGTCCTTCCCTATTGGACTGCCATGTGAGAATAGTTAATGCAAGTTCCCTATTGTGGTGTTGTTGCATGACAAGAGTTATAGTTATCAGCAGCTGTTCGTAAGCTGACCCCTAATTCTGTTATGACTTGAAATTTTCCATCTCATGGACTGTCTATCTTAGACATATGGTGGATAGTTGAAACAAACACACGCAGGATCCAAGAATATAGTTTCTGCCAGGATTCATGAAGCACACTGGGGAAGTTAATATTTCAGGCTCCCAGCACAGCATAAATTTGGTCAGAGAACTATTAGATCAGAGACGTTTCTGTCCTGCAACTGCCTAGTCATTTCTGAGATGGCTCTTACAATCAGAGATGTTTCAGGCCTAGATATGCTTTAACACATCGTGCAACACGAAAAGGACTCTAATTTTATAAGTTAGCCACATAGTCTCAAAAGTTAAAACAAAAGTGCCTGTTCTGTTTTGTTTTTATTATTTTAAAAACCGACTTTAGACCAATTCCTACTATATTTTTTAGCCGAGACCACCAAAGTAGTGAACCGCTCTGCTTGCGTAGGTTACAACTGCATGAAGTAATATGCTATTTTGACAAACAAATTTATATTTCCTTGTACTTGAGTCACCAGTGAATTTTTATTTCCTGGTTCGAGTCATGTTATTTTCCCTAAATTTGGGTCGCGACTGAAGTACATTGTTATGCTTATTGAGACTTCTCTTTGAGTCGTCCAGCAATGCTAGTTTGACACCATGGCTGCATGCGAAAAGTTTTGTGAATTCATACTATCCTGCTGCAGTGGTTTTTATTTATTTATTTATGCCGCAGTGCTTCTATTTTAGAAGTCCTGCATAAAGAATAGTATTTGATAACAAAAAAAACTTTCAGCTTCAGTTTAGCATCATTTTGTAAAATACTTTTTTTTATCAATGCCATACAGTTGTGGACCCTGATTAAGAGTTTTTATTACCTAGCATTTCAATATAGTGTTATTATTATTATTATTATTTTAGCAGGGAACAATATATTGTTTTGACTCTGATATACAACCAATGCAGGTGACTTCAGAATATGTCATATTATAATTACGGCAAATGGAGTATTACATTTATTATTTATAGAATTTTTGTTTCTCAGTCGTGATTAGACTAAAACCTTACATGAGTTCACCTAGTTGAATCTACGAAATATGTGATCTTGTACTTTGGTTGATTCCTTTATATCTTTGTTCAAGGAGTTGCCCAATTATTCGACATAGTGTTTGTCTTATCTTACTACAGATTAATTCAGCTAACATGGCCAACATACTTGTTCACAAGGCAAATAATATTTACAATGTAATCCTTATGTGAAATACACAAGCATGTCCATGCTTTATTCATAAATAAATAAAGACGACGATGAAATATTTTGTACTTAAAATACAGAGACATATTGAATATGATGCTTTTACGTTCAACATTTTATATTTTAACATCATGGCTTAAATAGAACTTTTGTGGACTATTCTTTAATATATGTGCAGTTGAATTAGACAATTGATGCTTTAATTTGGGAGTAATATTTGCTATCAATATATGTGCAATCCAATTAGACAATTGATGAAGTAAGACTTCTTGAAGTTGTATTTTAGATGGGTTTTAATGCCACGACACACTTTTAGGAGGAACAGGTAGATTGTGTAAGTTCCATGTAAGAGGTCAACGAACCTTAGGGGAGAGGAGAGATTAAGCGACAACTTTATGGTAGCTAATCAACTCACTACCAAACAATAGTTTGAGTTCAGACAAGAATTTAGAGGGTAGGAGACGGAGAAGAGGGAGTCTAAGTAATAGCTCAAGCTCACTGCCAACAACGTTAGTTGAATCAGGACTAGAATGAAAGGGTGTGGAGTTTTCCCCAGCTTTTTGCAAAATCAGAAAACCAAGGAAAGATACAAGGGAAATGGAAGACATTGTTAATTAAATATTTTATCTGATTCATTGGTGCATCATTACCCAAATAATTAAATATTTTATCCGATTCATTGGTGCATCACTACCTAAATAATTAAATATTTTATCTAATTCATTAGTGCATCACGAACTAAATAAAACGAGGTCTGAAATAAAAACAATGAACACAGATTTGTTGTCCATCATCTGATGGCTCCTACTTAGCATGCGTAAAACTAGAATACTTGAAGTGTAGAAGAAATGACAAAAAATAGTGCCCTTTCACTCATTGAAGATGTTAAAAGAAGCATGTCTTTGGCAATCAAACAAAATAGACTTGTTCATTAACCTCCTAAATGGGTTAAAACCCTTTAATATGTAAAATTAAATCTAATGATTCTACTTCAATTTGAAGGAAACAAGGATAAACATGTTATATTTTCATCACCTTAGCAGTATAATTTCATTGTTTATATTCATCCCACACTTGTAGCATTATTTCATTTGCAGTATAAACAAAATAGGACCACTAAAAGATAGCCATGCACAAGAGACAAAGAGACAAAAATTTATCAGGGAAACCACAAGGGAGAAAACCTAGCAACTTTCTCTTACTCGGAGATCATATTTCAAGAGACAAACATCCATATACAAGTATCATATAGACAAGCTCTAGACAAACCCTAGAGTCAAAGAAGAAAACTCTCCAATAGTAGTGAACCTAGAGTTAGTCTTTTACAACCCCAGAATAATTTTATTTCAGCTTGGGAGAACTTCATTTGTCCTTCTAGAGAAGCGTGCACCACTTGAGAGGAGGGATGAACTTGTTGTTTTTGAGAATGAAGCATGAAAGCGCTTTATTTATATTCGTCTTTTCACTAGAAGTTTCCACAATTATGTCGGCTTGACTTCTATTTATTTATCTTTTATTTGATCTTTTAAGCCTACTTGTCTTTTTATCTTGTAGGGTTATTTTACCCATTTCATTGAGGTAATTGTGCTCTTCATATCTTTTCACTTTCTTTAGGACATCTTGAGAATATGTTCTGATGCTACATAAACATCAACACTCCCTCTTAGCCAGGGATGCGTCGTCATGCTGGGACATATCTGAATATCATCTGAGCATCACAGCTATATCAAACATTTTGTCATCATAGGGAAGGTCTCTTTTGGTCAAGTTTTTTTGACTAGAACAATTGTTCCCACTAGAATCTTGTTTCTCACTGGAACCATATCATCTTTCCAAAGATGATATCTGATCTGCTTGATCAACTTGGTCGTCTTAGACCACAGAGGATTACATCCTTATGCACTTTATTAGTCTAAAAAACAAAGGGAGACCAGAATTTCCAGGAAGACCCTTCTTCCAAGCAATTTATCAATCCTAGATTGAAAGGAGGCTAACTTCCCAGGAAGACACCTCTTCCAAGCACTTTATCGGACTCAAATTGAGAGAGGCTACAATCTCAGAAAGACTCTTGTTCCAAGCACTTTATCAACTTCAACTTGAAAGAAGGCTTCAATCCCCAAGAAGACTCTTCTTCCAAATGCTTTATTGATCTCAAAATTGAAAGGAGGATGTAATCCCCAGGAAGGCTTCTTCCAAGCACTTTATTGATCTCAAATCGAAAGGCTGCTACACTACTCAGGAAGACTCTTCTTCCAATTTACCAGTCATTACAACTGGAAGGCGGTGATGACTACGGCTAGTCCACCTCTTTGGGCCCACAATTTTAGTCCATGTTTGGACAAGGAGGCTACAGTCCCCTTAGAGCTTTCCGGATTATTTCAATAGGTTTCTTTGCTCCCTAGCTCCACACTGGAGCACCCCATACCAAGGGATCATCCCACACTAGGATCCACTTCATAAAGGAGTCCTCTCCACACTAGAGAATGTTTCGACTGGAACCACGAGGAGTACGATTAACTCAACTCAGTTCATTGAGGAGTACGATAAATTCAATTCATGTGATCAACTCGACTTAGTCCACCGAGGAGTACGATCACAAACCATCTATGAATGTGATCAACTCAACTCAATCCATCGAGGAGTATGATCAACTCGACTCATTCCAGCGAGGAGTACGATCACAAACCGTCGAGAAGTACAATCAGCTCAACTCTTGTGATCAACTCTACTCATTCCATCGAGGAGTACGATCACAAACCATCGAGGAGTATGATCAACTAAATTCGCTACATCGAGGAGTACAATCCACTAAAATCATTCTCCACACAAGAGAATGTTCCCACCGGAACCATCCCTCATAGGGATACACTCCTCAAATGAGTCATCACCACATTGGAGAATTGTTCCCATTGGAACCATCCCTCGGAGGGATACACTCCTCAAAGGAGTCAGGCACATGATTTCCTACAAGTCAAGTTCAGTCGATTAGTTAGCAACATTGGATTATCATGAAATTCAATCAAATAAACATTTCAATGCAAATGATAATCCAAATCCAAATACCTATCTTTTATTGTTTTGTGGGCTCCCTCTTGATCTCTGCATCCTTGCAGGAATAACTAGAGTCCTTAGATCTTCAATTTCTTTCTTTTTGGAAGCCCATTGAATGAACAACAACCTGGATCTTTGTATATCACCAATGACAATCTCCTCATCTAGAGATAATGCAATCATTGGTGCACACATAGAGAGTACTAGAGGAAGTACACCTTTCGACGGTCTTCAGAACTTTCCTCAGATTCGTCATTTCTTGACCTCTTTTGTAGAGTATCTTCATCAACATCAACAATTGAGGTATGGTGTTCTCCTTTCCCTTTCTTCGTGCATTTTGCAACAAAGTGACCTAGCTTGCCACATTTGATCTTGGATTTATCTTTCTTGATCTTTGGATTTTGGACTGACTTGATGCCTTTCTTGCCCTTGTTCCACTTTCCTCTCTGTTAACACAACAAATTGTCCACATAGCTCTTTATGGTCAACACCATAATTATACACCATAATCCCATCATTATTCCCTCCATTTTGACTTTCACAATTAAATTCCCTCAAAGTTGGTCCAAGTAATCATTATTCCTTTCCTCATAAATACAGGGAAGATGTGCATTTATTGCAACAAAACCCCCATTCTCTTGAAAAAGGACCAAAAACCTTAAAATAAGAATGGGTCATAAACCATGGACTAATACCATGGGTAACAAAATCTTGGATCATCCTATAAATACATTGTGAAGGTCTACCCACAAACACTTTTTTTAGTCACACTTTTGTTCGTCATACTTTTGCCACATATTTCCACATCACATTGTACGTTGAGTTTACTCCATACAATCCTTGATTCCATTCCCATTGACAACCCTAGTTTGAGAAAAATCAGAGAACCAGATCTTGGAAGCCATTGGACCAAATCTTCAAATGACTGCGATGATCCATTTACAAAGGTATGAATAGTTGCATTTGTTTTGTTAATTAAAAGAAAATCTAAAAAAAAGATAGTTTGTTTGTTGTTTGTAAAGTAAGTCAAGGTTGAATGCTTTTCCTTGCACCATGAACTCTACCTCTATATTCCTATGATCTAACGTTGACTCTTTGGCACATAGCCAGAGATAAATCGAATCTAGAATCTCTAGTTTTGGCGACCCCACTGGCTCGATCCTCTTGGATATTTGGTTTTGCAGGTTTATTATTTATGTTTGCTGGTTTGTTTCACTTGCATACCCTTATCCGTTACAAATTTGACTACCTTTTGGCAGATCCAAATAATTGCGTTTGCAGCGCCTGCTCCCCCGACCCTAACCAACATTTCTTCCCCAAAAAAAATTCAGTTTCGGCCAAGTCGCACCTTTTCAGCCGAAAGGCGCGACCTAGGTCACACCTTTTTGCCTGATAAGCGCGACCTAGGTTGCACCTTTTGGCCAGTTAAGTGCGACCTGGATCCAAAGTCCAAATCGCTCTTTTTTTTTTCCTTCCAGAGCGACCCACGTCGCTTCTATGACCCTGTTTTGTGCCATTTGTCTCGCGAAAACCCCTATTAAGTGCGACCAATGTTTTTTTGGTTGTTTTTTCGTCTCAGTCACTGCTGTTTTTCAGTCCTGTGCAACCCCGACCATATCTGTTCTGCAGACAGATGCGACCAACCGATTTTCCAACTGTTTAAGGTGTTTTAGATCCATTCTAGACTCCTTGTATGTGTTCTGCCCTTTTCCTGACTGTATTTTTCTAGATCTGATTGCCAACATCCCCTTGGTGTTTTTGCAGTCCTCATTTACTTGTATTTGAGCCTATCCTGGTTGATCTTAGTAGTTGAGACCCCCTATGTGTTTCTGTTGGGCCTCGGGAATGGTAAGTAGAATTCACTTAGAATTCTGCTTAAGTATGAAAAGAGCTAAGGAAAAAGAAGAGAAAGAAGATGTGACAGACACAACGACATAAAGGAGGAGGAAAGAGCAGATGAAGGAAAAGAAGAAAAATGAGGTGCGACAGAGGTAGATAAAGAAGAAAGAGTTGAAGCAGAGAAGCCGCGACAAAAGAATAATCCATGACAGAAAAAGCCGAACAGATGAAAAGCCACGATATAAGGAAAGGACGTGACAAAGAAAGAATGCGATGGAGTGGAGCCATGTCAGAAGGTGTGCAACAACGCAACAATTAGAAAGCGACATGTCAGAAAGATCGTGGGTACGAGGCTGGCTAGAGCTAGCGGAAGTCACACATATAAATGTATCTTTGTAAGTCAGACTGTTAGTGCCTACTAACATGTGTCGTTGGAATATGCAAGAGAGCTTGTTGTCCAAGTGTAGTAAGTCAGCTGAGAGAACGACATGTAAAGAGTCTATAAAAGGAGGAACCCAAGCTGTATGTGGGTTAGCCTCATTAGCTCTAGAGTCTTTGTTAGCTTTTGGTTTTTGTTGTAAGTGTGTATGTTAGTTTTGCTAATTGCATTGAGTCGAGAATCTATAGTTGAGTGCGCAGAACTGTAGAAGAGACTGAGTCGATCCAAGTTGTGTGCAGATTAGTAGTAGAATTAAGTAGAGAAAGATCATCGACAGAAGATAAGAGAGCATGAGAGGAGAAAGAATTTTGTATAGATAAGCAAGGAATATCTACAACAAAGTGTTGAGGCTCCGAAATTCGCAGGAAACAACAGTAAGGGGTTCTCCCCAGTCAACGTTCCCAACTAGCCCGTGACTATTTGGTATGGGGAATCCGTCCGGTTTGTGGTCTGGCTACCGTAGGTCAAAGTAACAAAAACAAAGGCTTTACCGGTTGCGGCTCGGTCCACCGTGTATTTTTTGTATTTTTTGACTTAATGTATGATATGCAAGTGCCTAATTAACCATGCAGGGCGATAAGATGCAAGGAGTAGTCACAACGTGATGCGCAGGTTCTTACCTCTCATCTTAGCATTCACAAGCATCTAAATCACATACAACAAGAAATTAAAACTAACTACCTAAACTATCCCTAGGGAGCAGGATTATCATTCATTGGTGAGTAATATATTTTGTACATGCATTATGAAGAGTTACAGATAGTTAATACTTCTTTCAAGACACATGAACAATTACAGATATTTGAACAACCAGATAGCCAATTGTTTATGGACAACATTTATTACTCACAGTGGAAAACATCACAAAAATATACTGAAGAACATTCAACAAGAACATAGGTTCAGGAAGTTAAACACTCTCACAGTTAATGAAACACAACTGAAAATGAAATAGTTCCCCTTCAACATTGTTCATTTAATCACATTGATACATTCCACATCTCGCTTTCTCCAGCAGGCAAAAGTTGCAATTTCTGATTGTAAAACGAAATAGTTCCTCTTACAAGCAAATGGTTTACAAGTTTTTCCAGGGAAAAAGTCCCTGTCTAAGTTCTACTTTCAAATATTTAAACTATAACTGCAGACCGCTTGGGCTACCCTCCAAACGTATGACCTTTCGGTTTCTCGAACGTTTCATATTATTCTCTCCATCTTTTCTTCGGGTGCTCATGATCGGTTGGGTAACTGCTGGACCTTTCCATCCTTCAACTGTTTCATATTCTTCTATGTTGTCTGTTATGCATTCATGAACTATTTAGTAACTGATAGCTCTTTTGGGTTGGTGCCTTTGTCGCCTTGGTAGTCCGACCAATCCCTTGAGTCCACCTGCAAATAAACCAACATGCATCATTCATTGGATTTGCGTTCGAAAACAAAGCAGCAAATTATATTACTGAAACAGCCAATCCACAAGAAAAGACCAGGTGCGCCATCATCATTTTACAAATGCCGACAACACTACCTCGTCCTCCTACGGGCTCGTGATAAAAACACCAACTGCGGAAAACGGGAGGAAACCGACATCGGAAGCAAAAGCTCTGCCCAGCGACAACGACGGAAGAGTAAAGGCTACAGGTATGCGACGGGAGGGCGGGAAAACTCAATCGCAAATCGGAAGGATAATGACATCGGAAGCCAAATGGTTTTCCCAGCCGCAACGGCAGAAGGGGCACAACTACGGGCACGCGACGAAAAAGTCAACACGCATCGGCAGCGGAGCGCTTTTTACTTCGGATGGCTAAATGCTTTAAGAGCCGCAACGGCGGAAGCGAAAAGGTTAGGGACATGAGACCTGAGGGCGGGAAGACTCTCAATCAGAAGTCGGAAGACATTTTACCTCAGACGCTAAATGGCTTTCCCAGCCGCAACGATAGAAGAAGAAAAGTTACGGGCAAGCAACTAAAGATTGACGCATCGGCTGGAGGAGCGTTTTGGACTTCGGGCGCTGAGTTGCTTTGAGAGCCGCAACGGCGGAAACGAAAAGGTAATGGCCTCCGATCAAACATATTTTCAACGCCTGATGTATAAAAATGATTTAAGTGTTTTGGACAGCTTTTCAAACTCAACAACGGACAGAAACCTGTTATACCTCCGCAACGGCGACCCACAATAAAGAACACTTGGTTCGATCAACAAGCGAAAACAAACTTAGAATCTGCGACTCACCATAAATTCCAAACGCAATCAAAATTCGAACCTTGGGCGAGAGTTAAGCTTTTACAATCATCTAAAATTAAAACACGACCAAAACTCAAAGGATCCAACGATTAAAACAATGCAAAATCATGAGGAGGGGCCCAAAAATTTAAGAAATTTGGGGAGAACGGTTGCATCTGCAACAATTGGCGATTACCTGGTGAACCAAGATATCTGGGCGATTAATCTTTGAGTGACAGACCATTTAACAGCAAATGAATCCTATTGAATTCTTCCAGCTATCTGGATTTCTTGAATGTCGGAAGTGTGTACCTTCAATCATTGATAATAGTCCAATTTGGGAGAGTGGAAAACAAGATTTTCAAGTCCAGATAACTCTGTTGAGGCCAGAGGATGAGTTTCATTATTACCTTTGTCTTCAGGTAGCTGATAGCTTGGACACCACAGGATTGTAGCACATGGTAAACATAAATATTTGTTTGTTCCTCGTTCCCATGCCATTTTAGCACTTTTGTGCTTTTTGAATTTTGTTCCTTTTCATATGAGTCCTCCTGCATGCCTTTCTTACTGAATTTTAATTCAGGATCCTCTATCCCATAGTGTCCTTTTGTGTGAGCGGTGTACTTCATGTTTCAGCTCACGGACGGAGAGGATCTTTCGGCAATTTAGTACTTATGATTCAGCATCTGCTTTGGTGCATGATGCTTTCATAAGAATTTTTTGATTCTTATTTGCCTTTTGGCATTTGTTTCTTGGCATGGGATCATTTATATTTAATATACTGTTCACCTTGCTCCATTCCATGGGTCTTCTGCTGTCGCTCCTTAGAACATTTTGAGTGTGACGTGGATGGAGCCTCAACATAGTATTCCAGACTCTTCGAATCCGGTTTATTTCACAGGGGTTAAGCAAGACTTCAATGCACATAGAGCTTATTCGAGAAAATTGCTAAACTGGAAGAAGTTCTTTTAGCAACACCCAGTCTGAGACCCAAAAACGTTTATCATTCCCAAACATTTTGATGTTCCCCATGCAACTGCGGGTTCATCCCCTTTATTGAAACCAAGAAATCTCAACTAAAGCAAACTGGAAAACATGACTCAAAAGACAGCCAAACATATTATTTATATACAAGACAGAAGAAATCAAACAAACTCAGGAAAAATACGGCTTGAGAACCAAACCATTTACTGGTAAGTTCTCTTCCCATCCTTGCAGATCTTGCAACTTATAAGTAGAAGGGCCAAGCTTTGCCGCTATCTGATAAGGGCCTACCCACAACTGCTGCAATTTAGTATGCTTTCCTTTCTCATCATGGGGGTGATCCCATTTGAGAACCAAATCACCTACCTCCAAGTCTTTTGTTCCAGCCTTATGTTTGTCGAACCATCTCTTTATTACCCCCTGCTGTTTCTCAAAGCGCTCTCTGGCTTTAGATCTAGCCTCTTCTGCTTTCAGGAGATTATATATCCTTATTTGCAAAACTTCATCATCCGACCCTCAAGACTCTTGAGCTATTATGGAAGAGGGCAGCATGATATTGGGGGGAAGAATGGCTTCTTTACCATACACAAGGGTATACGGTGACACTCCTATCGCAGAATTGGGGGTGACTCTATTGGCCCAAAGGGCGTTTGGTAGCGCTGCATGCCAACTCCTCTGGTTTTCTATTACAGTCTTCTTTAAAATTCTAATCAGGTTTTTGTTAGAGGATTCAGCCAGGCCATTTCCTTGTGGATAATAATTAGCAGAATAATGCAATTTTATCCCTTTATCATGAGCAAAAGCAATCAATTTAATTGATGAAAAGTACTTAGCATTATCAAAGACTAACGAAACTGGAACTCCAAACCTGGTCATGATATGATCTTGCAGGAAGCTGATGACTTCGTCTTCATTTATCTTGCGCAGCGGGATAGCTTCGACCCAGCGAGTGAAATAATCAGTCGCGGTCAGAATGTACTTGTGCTGCAGGGAGGAATTCGATTTTATTTCTCCAATAATATCTAGCCCCCATTGCTCGAATGGCTCCGTGATCATCACAGGCTTTAGGGGTGTTGCTGCTTTAGGTTGTCTCCCGCTACACCTTTGGCAAATATCACACTTTCTGACATGTGCGTGTGCATCTTTGAAGAGAATAGGCCAATAGTAACTGGCTTTGAGGATTTTGTGGGCTGTAGTATCTCCTGAATAATGTCCTCCAGTAGGCCCGTCATGCAACTCTGTCATTACTTTCTTCGCATCTTCCTTTTCGAAGCATCTGAGAAGAACCTCGTCATAATTCTTTCTGAATAATACTCCTTCAACAAGTTGATAGGAAGCTGATTTAAGACGCAGCGCTCTTCTTTGCTTGGAATTCCAATGTTCTGGCAACAGCCCTGCCTGCAAGTAATGCACAAGGTCTCTATACCAAGACTCGGGAGCTGTAAACAAAGGACATACCTCCATTACATGTAATTCGGCTTCATCTTCCCAGACGTGTTCTCCATTGTTCCCATTCTCAGTCATCAGTTTGCACAACCCTTGTCCTTTAACTATAGAGGCTGGTTTGAATTCAAGGTCGTACTCTTGAAGAGCTTCCCTTCTTTCTCCTAACTCCTTCTGTATAAGAAGGGACCTTACCGCTGGGTAGGGGACTATTACTTTGGTTCGATTTTTTAAAATATAAGGCCTGAATTGCTTAACTGCTTTGAATACTGCATAAGCTTGCTTATCAATGGCTGGGTAATTTAATTCAGCCCCTTGTAGACCAATGCTCATGAAGGATATTGGGAATTCATCCCCTCCATCTTCCCTTTGCGCAAGCACAGCTGCTAGCGAATCATCGGATGCAAAGGTATACAGAATAAAGTCTTTATAGAAATCTGGGCTTTTCAGGGAGGGTGCATGTGCAACAACAGTCTTGATTTTGCTGAAAGCATTCTTTTCAATCTCGGTCCATTTCAACTGTGCATTTTGCTTCACCATCTGCTGCAATGGCTTGACAATCTGAGCGAAATCAGGCACAAATCTTCGCACGAAATTTATAGTTCCCATAAATGATTGCATCCATTTTTTATTATGGGGCAAGGGGATTTGTTCAATAGCCTTGATTCTTTTTGGATCTATAGAGATTCCTTTCTTTGAAACTATGTGACCCAGCAACTTGCCTTCCGTGACAGCGAACACACACTTTTTAGGATTGAGTGAGATGCCATATTTCCGACAGCGTTCAAAAATTTTCCTTAAGTGCAACGCGTGTTCTTCTCTTCTCTTCGAGAATATTGTAATATCGTTAAGGTACACTACAGCGCTATGGCCAATCAATCCGCGGGAAGCTATGTCCATAGCCCTCTGAAACGTCGCTCCAGCATTTATAAGCCCAAAAGGAATCCTTCTATAGGAAAAGGTGCCCCATTTGGTTCTGAACGTGGTCTTCAATCTGTCTTCTTCGGCTACTAATACTTGATTGTAGCCAGAAAAACCATCTAATAATGAAAACAATTCAGAACCTGAGACCATTTGTAGCAATTGCTCCATGGGTGGAACATGATAGTTATCTTTGTCTGAAGCACGGTTTAAGTTTCTGAAATCCACACAGAGTCTTATTTCTCCAGACTTTTTCCTTACTGGTACCAGATTTGATACCCACTCAGAGTGTTTGACCTTGAAAATGATTCTAGCATCCAATAATTTCTTCACTTCATTCTGAATCAGCGGTTCCAATTTTGGATGCATTTTTCTTAACGGTTGCTGATATGGATTGACGCCTGCTTTAATGGGGACGACATGTTTGATGATGCTAGTTTCGTATGTTTTCAAATCTTCGTACCTCCATGCGAAAACATCTTTATATTGTTTAAACAAACTTACGAACTTGTCTCTTTCTGTTGGTGAACAATATTTGCCGAGATTCACAAATTTAGGATTCGTTTCAGTCCCTAAATTAATCAGCTCGAACTGCAGAGATGAGTTGTGGGTCTTCACGTTGGCTGGTCTTCTGAACTTTTCATTTAAATCGAACATTTTTTCTAACGTTCTGACTCCTTTAGGAATGAAATTATCGTACTTCATCTCAGCCTGATGCTCTTCATCGTCTATGATCGCTCCTTTAAACACCTCGTCATTTGTTAAACATTCTATAATCTACTGGTCATCATCGAACACTCGTAGGTTCGTAATCATATCAAGTACAGAGGGCTTGAAAAGTAGTTCAATAGAGCATCGATTATTAGTGGGTACCAACCTAGCGGCTGATGTGGCCAACAGGTCAGCTGCTGTGTTTTTAAGCCTTGGAATTGAAATAATATTGAATTCATTAAACATTTAAGCAGGTCCCATACCTCATTTTGGTAAGCTTTCAAGTGAGGGGAAACACAATGTATTTGATTCTGGATTTGTTTCACAATAATCTCAGAATCACCAAAAACTCTTAGATTACTTACCTTTAATTCAATCGCTTTCCTCAAACCCTGCACTAGCGCTTCATACTCAGCTGTATAATTAGTACAATCAAACTCTAATCTACATGAGAGAAAATATTTATTCTTCTGGGGGTCGATCAGGATATAGCCGGCTCCTGACCCTGCTAATGTCTTAGAGCCATCAAAAAACAAAGTCCAAAAATCACTAACTACTGAAGGTGAATCTATTCCTACTGCTAAGCTTACTATATTACAGTCAATCTCATCAGCCTGTGAGAATTGAAGGAGATCAGGCTGGGTGTCAGATGTGTTGTTGGCTTCTTCTGCTTGGTAATTTCCTGGTTCCAACTCAATAAAATAGTTTCTCAATACAGAATCCACTGGTACATTCTTCTCCTCTAGTTGAGTAACATTGTACTTCATGTGAGGTTCTCTCAGAATCTTAATATGGTTCGGACTCCCTTTGTATGGCAACCACATATGCGACCAATCTGAGGCGAAATATCCATTTAATTTGGCCGACCAATCTCTGCTCAAGACAAGACCGTAAGCGTCTGGTATATCAGCCACCACGATGTTAATAACTTGGCATACTTTGTCATTAGATGCCAGACGGACTAGGACATCTTCCATCTCACCAATTACCTTCACATCCGTTCTGTCCAATTGGAGCACCCTCCACGTGGATGGCTTAGGCTGCCCATTGATCTTTTTACAGACTGATATGGGAATAACATTAACCGACGCCCCTGAGTCTACCAAGCAATTATGTACATTATGATTGAAAATTTCAAACGTGAGGAGGAAAGGTGGATGTTTGCTTTTAGACTTACCTCCAACGCTGGTTTCTCCAATTTCTTCTTCTTCATGAGGTTGGTTGTCAGTAGGTAGCTTCTCATCCGATGCTTCAAGTGATTTCAATAGTCTTTCTTTTTGCTGCGGCACTTTACACATTTCAAAAAGTGGAACATTCGCTTTTACCTTCTTTAAATCCTCCATGATGTCATAATCCATCGGCTGCTCAATGGGATGAGGTTTATCAGCATTCATCTTTCCTTCATTTGGCCTAGTCAGCGTATTATTCTGTTTCAGATCTTGGCTGTTAATAGTGAATTCTGGAATCTTATCACCTAAGGATTTATTCTGAAATTTCTTTACATTTCTTTGCAGTGTTTTGATCTTTGGTAGAATGAGACTGTTTTCTTTAATTGGCCCTTGGCTCCTGGTTGCCACGTTGGTTTCCATGACGTCCTTGTAGCCCTGATTCTTTTCCTCTTCAGCATCAAATAACGAAACATAATCCCACAAAACCATGGTTTCCTTTTCTTGTTCCTTTGTTGACGTAGTATTCTCTTTTTTCTCTTCATCTCCATCTTCTGTTAATCTAGAATCCAGCAGCTGATTCATGACCAACGTCATCGAATTTATCCATTGAGGACAATTCTTTTCAGAGTGTGGCTGTTGGTGGTGTTGCAGCCGCAACATTTTCCCAAATTTCTAAAATTTTGGGACCCCCTTTTCTACTTTGAATTAGTTGGTTCTTTTCTGGATTACAGCCTCTTGATTTTTGGCTTATGGATTTTGAAGCATTTTTGGTTGCTGTTCATCGATTGGTTTTCTCCTCATCACATGTTCTGAAGATTTCGTGCCTTAAAGATTTTCTCTTGAGTTGATTTCATTGTCGCTTGGCCCATTTCTTCAAAGCCTTGATCAATCGGGAGTTAAGTTTTTGTCTATTTTTGCCGTTGCGGGCGTCCCGTTAACCTTCCTCCCCTGCCGTTGCGGATCGTTTTCAAGTCTTGGAATTTTGTTTTGCCCTGACCGTTTCGGGTGGGTTTGGAATCCTCCGACCGTAGCGCGTGATTTTTGACTCTCCGACGTGGTGGACGGGTTTTGGTTCTCCTCCGTTTCGGATGGGTTTTGATTCTTCATCGGAGGAATGCGAAGTCGTCCTCGTCCGACGTTTCGGGCGGTTTGTTGATCTCCCGTTCCGACGTTGCGGACTGTTTCCGGAAGGGGGACTTTATATGATGGTCCGATGTTTTGTTGTTGCCCGGCGGTATAGCGGAACGATTGACCATCTCTTGCTCCGACGTTGCGGAGGGGTTCGGACTTTTGTGTCCGCCGACGGTGATTCAAACGTTATATTTAGCCGTCGCGGGTGAATAAGTATAGGGAGTTGTCCGCCGTTGCGGAGGGAAGAAAGTTCTGATCGCCCGACACAGTTTCAGTTTGCGCTCGATAGAATTTTTCTCGCACGTGTGGCAGTTTTCAATATATACGAGGCGACAAACGGGGTTTTGGTATTGTTTTTGAGCGCTGTCGCGGTATTTCGAGCTGTCGATTTTAGGAACGTGTGAGGATCTAGCTGTTGGTGTACCTGCGTCCAAGTGGCAGGAGGAGAAGTCTAACCGGCATCAGCTCACTCGTTTGTTGGATTTCCAGGTAGGATCTTTACACTCTAACATCGGGTTTTTCAAGGTTTCGACTAAGGGATTTATGTATTGGTTTGAGTATCGCTAGAATTAGGTCCCCATAGCCCCGTTGCGCTCGCACGAAGATTTTTCGCCCGCAGCCAGGGTTTTCGTAATCGTTTACCTGGCGGTTTGCGCCCGTGTTGTTAGGGTTTCCTGCTGGATAGCTTTGGCGGTTAGAGGAGGGGGGGTCTTTGCCTTTTTAGAGCCCTTGTTTATTTTTGTCTCTGTCGTTTCAGTCTCGCCCTGAGCACAGTGAGGGAAGGCAAGGTGCAGGCGGCCGTCATGCCGCCTGCACCTGGTTTAGTAATGATGAGACCCGTCGGTAGTTTTGATGGGGTTTCTGCCGGGGTTTGGATATTGAATACTTCGCTGTTCAGTTTTCCTAATGGGTGTACCTATTTTTCGAGCCGTAACCTCTGCCCGCGCCCTGCAGTTCGTCATTGCAGGCTACCTTGAAATCCTAGGGCCGCGCCGTTGTTAGTATCTAAGTTCTGGGGAAGCATGAGTAGTGGTGCTGATGGGAGCTACCTACTCGAAAAGTGGTTGTGGACTCCTGCGGTTGATAATCACACCGATGTAATTACCATGTCCGCGAGTAGCATAAGCTTTCGCCGTTTTTGATTTATCCTTACTAAAGCCATATCTGATTTCGGAAAGCTGTAGTTGCGCCTTGAGTTTAAAAGTTATGCATTTGCATTACATATCGTTTGGTTGGAAAATGGCATCCTATGAATTAATGTAATTTTGATGCTAGGCCATTTGATGAATAGTTCCATTTTTGATTTTAAGCCACATTAAGACATTGCTCATTATAGTGCAGTGGTAGATTGAGTCCATTTTTGTACTGGTAGTTTTGACAGACAAGGGATGGCGGGATTATGTGCACATGTGTTGGCTTATTTCTTGTTTACATATTAACATAGAATGATATTACATTGCAAAATATTGCACGACCATTTCAAATCTTTTGGCCTGAAGGGCCTAAGTCTAAATCCCATTCTAGCTCTGATACACTTGAGAAAGATAAAACTGCTGCAAAATGTTCACAAGCCTGAAATTGCTTAATATCAAAATGTTTTACATTGCAAGAAGAATCTACAATGTCCAAGAGGCAGAAGAAGAAAGCCCAACGGTGGAGGAAGTACCAGCACCAGACACAGAAGCAAAAACTGAGTACATCTATGAAGACACCCAATGTGTCACGGGGTTTGAACCTGAATATAAATGGGGAGAAATACACAGGTTGATTTCCCGTAGGGAAGTCCCAGACATGGGTCTGGAGGAAGCACCCATTTACACAAACATAGAAAAATCTGCCATTATGAAAGTTGCCACCAGGCCCGAGTTGTTTCCATGCTCGGAGGTGATGAGATGGGTTCTACCAAATACCAACCACAACTCAATGCTTATGTGTAATATCGAGTGCCAGGGTTATGCCGCCTTTAGCCCTGGGTATGTGGCCCTAGCTTACCACCTGCCGGAGCCTCAGCTTTTCCTAACAAATGACTGGCTGGACAACCTTAGGATGGATTTTGTAGAAACCATGAAGAGGATGCTCTTGCCAGGGAAGCTATACCGACATAGAGCAACTGAAGAATATGACATAGCCAGTCTCAGACCTCCTTACAGATTCATAGCTCTAATGTTGAATAGGATCTTCGGGAGAGCCCATGGCAGACTATTCAAATTCGAGTGGATACCCCTCATGTTCTATGTGGCCATGGAAGGCACGA
>LPNX010772894.1:232246-264073 GCA_001517045.1 Pseudotsuga menziesii | reverse complement strand
GTCTCTCCTCTTGTGTGGCTGCAGCTTTGGAAGGAGAAGCTAGGAAGAGATCTGAGTTTTATATGAGCTCAATCCTGATAGATTGCATACTTTGTCACCAGCGTTTCCCCGGCCTCCAGTGTGTATGGGATAAAGACAGAATGCCCGTATATGCGGCCTACAAACCCCTAGGGGATCATCTATATCACAGTCACTACAGAGAGGTTTGTGAGCAGTTCCTCATGCCATTATACAAGCTCATCTTCCGGGGAGAATGTAATTGCATGTCAGAAGACGCTATGCAGGTCATTGGTGAATATGGAGATTACTTTCTGACTGAAAATGGTATGTATATCAGGATGTTTGGAGGGTCAAAGACCCCCTTTTTGCTGCCCAAATATGCTATAGATTATATAATCCACAAGGAGGCAGTCAGACAAGTATACATTGATGGAGTTGCTCACTTCTTGTTCCAATACAAGAAGACTGCATATCCCCCCCTTCCATTTAAACTGGGAAATTATAAATTCACAAATGTAAAACAAGCGCTCGAGTTCATAGAAGAACTAGGGAGGTTCCGCTTTGGCGAAATGACTTTTCGAAGGAATGATACTCATGGCAGAGTAGCAGAACACTACAAGAAACACAAGGTGACCTATGAATACAGCCATTATTTCGATAGTGATGAATCGGTTTACAGAGCTTCGCAAGAGATTCAAACCTAAGCATTCCACCAAGGGTGGAAAATGATCTGAACAAGAGAAGGCTGAACAAGCTAAGGCTGAAGAAGCAGCCAGAAGAATAAGAGAAGAGGCTCAGAGGTTGGAAGAGGAGGCTGCAGAATGGATGCGAAAGGGAGAAGAAGAAAAGAGGAAAGCTGCCCAAGAAGCAGCTGAATGAGCCAATGAAGCAGCCAGAGAAACAGAAGAAGCTGCTAAGCAAGCAGCCGAAGAAGCTCAGAGAAAGCTAGATGAAGAACTGCAAGATCAGAAGGCCGAACAGATAAAGTTGATGCAACAGCAAGCTCCCGAGGCGTCATCAGGGCTGAGTAAGGGAGATGAAAACCCCGAGATGTAGATCCCTCAAGTACCCACTACCATCGAAGTTGCTACCCCTATGATTCAGCTGGTACCTTTCGTACAGGGAAAAGGGGAAGAAGTCCCTGATTTCAGTACTGTTTATTATGATAGGGCTACTAAAAGAATCATGAGGAGAACAGAGAAAAAGATAGAAGCAAAAGGAATGACTAGCAAGATGATATCAGATAAAGCTGTGATGGTAGGGACAGATGTAGATCCGAGGTTTACCATAAGTGCCGGGAAGGCAGCCATACATGCTTTGGAAGATAACATAGATTGAATGATGAATGAGATAGAATCTACCAAGAAAAATTCCTCTCAGCTGAAGGACACCCTGAGAAAGGAAAGAGAAGAGAGCAATAAACTCAAAAGAAAATATGATCATGTGCTCAGAGAAATGGAGGCTACAAAGAGTGAAATCTACGCCATCCAGGGAGCAGCACATGCACAGGAAACAACACAAGAAGCCCTGGAAAGAGCACAACAAGAAATTCTAGATTTGAAGAATGAAAAAGAACAGATGAGGGCGAAGATAGAAGACCTAGAAGAGCAACAGGCTATTATATACGAGTCCAATACTGCATGTGTTAAAGAACTAAAAGAGCAACTAGAAGCAGCTAAACAACAGCAGGTTGATCTGCAGCCGGTCAAAGAACACATCCAGGCCCAGAAAGCTAAGGTGCTGCACCTGCAAACTGTTCTAGAAGAAGAAAGATGCCAGATTCTCCAGGTTGATAGCCGATTAGAAGAAATCCTGGAGACTGCTTCTTACTTTGTTGATAGGTCACAAGATATCCTTGAAGTATTGACCACCAGGATTGCAAGGGTAGAGAAAGGTGAAGAAGTCCCAGCAGGACTGTCAGACAAGAATAGACAAACCCTTCAGCTAGATTATGACTTGATGGAGTTCGCTATCACTACTACAGAGGACTTCATGAAAACCATCCAGAAAACAAAAGGATTGTGCACCGAATTTTTCAGGAGAGCCGTAGTCATTTACAACCGGTGTCAAGCAGAAGCTGAGCAAAGGCTACCCAAGTTCCCAGATCATGACTCATTTATACAAATGTTGCAGAAAAGACAGCAAGAGGAAGAGGCCAAAGTACAATGCATCAAAGCCATTGATAAACAAACCCTGAAGATTGAAGTAGGCCATACAACCGTTTGTTTGCAGCTCCTAGAAGAACAGGTGAGACTAAATGCAACCAGGGTCGAGGCCATCAAGAAAAAGGCTGAAAAGTTTGAGCTTAATATCCAACTCTTTTGAAGATCTCGCCAGGGAAGCTGCAGCGTGGAAGAAATTTCTAGAGAGTCAAGCGGGACCCTCTTAGTGAAAAATCGGTCATTGTAATATTGTAAACTATTTGTAAAAGTTTTTTGGGAAAAGGGGAAGCGTTAGGAAGACCAAGGGTTGGGATGCCCAAAGGTCCCTTTGGGCAGCCCAACCATTTCTTGCATTTTGTATAAAAGTAGGAGACATAGATAATGAATGGGATTTTTCCCAGTAATACTGGAGGACCTATTGTAAGAAGAACTACTTCCTTTTGCAATAAAGATTTTAGTTTTCCTGTTGGAGAAAGAGATGTGAAGTTTCCAAATGCTAACAACTGGATGGCGGAAAGATGAACTACTTTATTTTTTCAGCTTGTGTCCACAATTCGTGAGATCGTTCTAACTTCATGACCTATGTCTTGTTAAATGGTTTCTGATTCATTGTGTGGAAAGTTCACTCAGAGTAATGCTTGTGGCTCATATAACAGTTAGCTATCTGATTGTTAGAATATTTTCTTGTTCATGTGTTGTAAACGTAAATATCAGCTATCTGTAATTTGGTTTATTATACATGGAGATAATGCATTACTCATTAATAATCATTTTCTAGCTCCCCGGGGATAGGTAGTTAGGTGTTTATATAGTTAGTGTTTTACTTCATAGTTGCATATGTGGTTTGGATGTTCAAGAACCTAAGACGAGAGGTAAGAACCTGCGCAGCACATTATGTCGTTCCTTACATTTTTATCACCCTGCATGTTTAAGATAGGCATGTGCATTGCATACATTAAGTCAAAATACAAATTCCGGTGGACCGGGCCGCAACCGGTAAACCCTTGTAGTTACTTTGACCTACGGTAGCCGGACCGTAAACTGGACGGATTCTCTATTCCAAACAGTCAACAGGCTAGTTGGGAACGTTGATTGGGGAGAATCCCTTTCTGTTGTCGCCTGCAAATTTCCAGGCCTCAACAGGTGGAAAGTGCAAAAGTTGTCCATTCCTACTTCTGTTAACTTCATAGATGCAGTATTGTGAAGAGGAGGTTGAGATTGATTGTTATCCTCCGTTTTCTTATAGTAGGGCCTATAAAACTTTTGTGTTTCCTTCTCTTTCTCCAAATCTATGATTTTGTTGGAAAGCTTCTGCATCATTTTGGCCATATTTTCCAAATCTGGCGACTTTTCTTCCTTAGGCTTACTAAACAATAAGGATTTTCTTCCCGCACCTTTCTCTCCTGACTGTTTTGGATAATCTTCAATACTTTCTCTTTCAGCTTCCACTACTTCTACCTCTTCATAGGTTTCCGTTAAAGTAGGTTTGGACCTACCTTTGGAAAACATGGCCAAATCAGGGCCTAAAGCTGAAGTATAATATTCAATCAGAACTTTGTCTGAAGGTTTATCCGTTTCAGAAAAAATTCTTGAGATAGGCTGTAAACCTTTGTGTGAAACTGTGCACTTTTTCCTTTCTTTCTTTCTTCAAGGCGCATAGCCCTTTCATGAGGGCTGCATGAGTTTTCTGAGTTGCATACTTACTTCTAAAAATTCTTTCGAAGGTATCCCAATCAAGGATAGAGTTAGCAGGAAACCCAAAGTACCATGATGCTACAACTCCTTTAAGGGTACGCGGGAACAGTCTGCAGACTACATCTTCATACTCCCCGGCCCTTAATCCTTCAATTGCCAAGTAAAAACTTTGTAGGTGATCATCTACTAATATTTTCTCATTTGGGTCGAACTTGGGCAACATCTTGTCAAAGGCTTGAGGTAGGTCGTGTAATGGAGGTGTCAGGTTTAATGGTGATCTGGATCTCCAAGCAGGTGGTGGATTTGGTGGGTTAGGTGGTAGATTAGCATTTACTCCTGCCATGAGTCTAGGTGGAGAGTGAGGAGGTGAGCCAACTGGAGTATGAGCAGGAGAACTGTGAGGGGTATCTAGGCCTTCTTGATTCAAAGGTAGCACAACTTCCTGTAAGGTTGTTTCCACAAGTTCTTCCCAATCTTCAACCAGCACTGAGTCTTCCGCTAAAGGATGATCTTTCTTTTTATACTCTCTTCTCGGCAATTCAGGGATGATTGGTAATCCTCCAATCTTCTTTACATACGCCCTGGTGTTCCTTCTCAGATCATTAACAACTTCGTTGCCAACAGCATACAGATGTTCTCTATTTCTTTCTTCCGGAATTGGATTATGAAGCCCACTGCTTTCAGAACTTTTACCGGTGGAATAATTTCAGGAAAACGGGTTTCCTCGGCTAGCCATGCACTGGCGGCCCTCCTTCTAGCGCCAAAACTGTTGAGGCCCCGAAATTCGCAGGCAACAACAGTAAGGGATTCTCCCCAGTCAACGTTCCCAACTATCCCGTGACTGTTTGGTATGGGGAATCCATCCGGTTTGCGGTCCGGCTACTGTAGGTCAAAGTAACAAAAACAAAGGCTTTACCGGTTGCGGCCCGGTCCACCGTGTATTTTTTGACTTATTGTATGATATGCAAGTGCCTAATTAACCATGCAGGGCGATAAGATGCAAGGAGCAGTCACAACGTGATGCGCAGGTTCTTACCTCTCGTCTTAGCATTCACAAACATCTAAATCACATACAACAAGAAATTAAAACTAACTACCTAAACTATCCCTAGGGAGCAGGATTATCATTCATTGGTGAGTAATATATTTTGTACATGCATTATGAAGAGTTACAGATAGTTGATACTTCTTTCAAGACACATGAACAATTACAAATATTTGAACAACCAGATAGCCAATTGTTTATGGACAACATTTATTACTCACAGTGGAAAACATCACAAAAATATACTGAAGAACATTCAACAAGAACATAGGTTCAGGAAGTTAAACACTCTCACAGTTAATGAAACACAGCTGAAAATGAAATAGTTCCCCTTCAACATTGTTCATTTAATCACATTGATACATTCCACATCTCGCTTTCTCTAGCAGGCAAAAGTTGCAATTTCTGATTGTAAAACGAAATAGTTCCTCTTACAAGCAAATGGTTTACAAGTTTTTCCAGGGAAGAAGTCCCTGTCTAAGTTCTACTTTCAAATATTTAAACTATAACTGCAGATCGCTTGGGCTACCCTCCAAACATATGACCTTTCGGTTTCTTGAACGTTTCATATTCTTCTCTCCATCTTTTATTCGGGTGCTCATGATCAGTTGGGTAACTGCTGGACCTTTCCGTCCTTCAACCGTTTCATATTATTCTATGTTGTTTGTTATGCATTCATGAACTATTTAGTAACTGATAGCTCTTTTGGGTCGGTGCCTTTGTCGCCTTGGTAGTCCGACCAATCCCTTGAGTCCACCTGCAAATAAACCAACATGCATCATTCATTGGATTTGCGTTCCAAAACAAAGCAAAAAATTATATTACTGAAACAGCTAATCCACAAGAAAAGACCAGGTGCGCCATCATCATTTTACAAATGCCGACAACACTACCTCGTCCTCCTACGGGCTCGTGATAAAAACACTAACTGCGGAAAACAGGAGGAAACCGACATCGGAAGCAAAAGCTTTGCCCAGTCGCAACAACGGAAGAGTAAAGGCTACAGGTATGCGACGGGAGGGCAGGAAAACTCAATCGCAAATCGGAAGGATAATGACATCCGAAGCCAAATGGTTTTCCCAGCCACAACGGCGGAAGGGGCACAACTACGGGCACGCGACGAAAAAGTCAACACGCATCGGCAGCAGAGCGCTTTTTACTTCGGATGGCTAAATTCTTTAAGAGCCGCAACGGCGGAAGCGAAAAGGTTAGGGACACTAGACCTGAGGGTGGGAAGACTCTCAATCGGAATTCGGAAGACATTTTACCTCGGACGCTAAATGGCTTTCCCAACCGCAACGGCGGAAGAAGAAAAGTTACGGGCAAGCGATTAAAGACTGACGCATCGGCTGGCGGAGTGTTTTGGACTTCAGGCGCTGAGTTGCTTTGAGAGCCGCAACGACAGAAACGAAAAGGTAATGGCCTCCGATCAAACATATTTTCAACGCCCAATGTATAAAAATGATTTAAGTGTTTTGGACAGCTTTTCAAACTCAACAACGGACAGAAACCTGTTATACCTCCGCAACGACGACCCACAATAAAGAACACTTGGTTCGATCAACAAGTGAAAACAAACTTAGAATCTACGACTCACCATAAATTCCAAACGCAATCAAAATTCGAACCTTGGGCGAGAGTTAAGATATTACAATCATCTAAAATTAAAACACGACCAAAACTCAAAGGATCCAACGATTAAAACAATGCAAAATCATGAGGAGGGGCCCAAAAATTTAAGAAATTTGGGGAGAACGGTTGCAACTGCAACACAAAGTCTGCAACGTAGTGCGCAGACCAAAGGTGCCATATATTTCTCATGCCAAATGAAGAGCACCTTTATGATTTTTTCCTAGATGGGTTTCCACGTTAGATTCTGTGTTATATGTGTGAATATTGAATGTGTTTAAATAGCATGTGTATATGTTGTTATGAATGAATGATTATGTATTTTATTATGAATGAGTTTATATATATCAGTCGCACTGTTATAAGTTGAGTGTATAAATGCTGCACTAGGGTTGTTATATTATTTACAATGGAAGAAGTGCATTGTAGTCTAACTATGCATAGTAAGCATAAATAATCCATCCACATGATTCGGTCGAGCGCCTTGACATAAGTCCAAGGGACTCGAAATTCCCCACCCAACTGCAAAAACTTGGTTCTGGTAGTTACCCATAGTAAGATATCTCGGGTGAGACTACATCTGCGTTGCAGGTGTTGTCGACTAGGATTTGCTCTGTCGGGCTGATATCTTGTGCTTTGTTGTGTGCAAGAGAAAATGGATTGAACCTTGGTCAAAGAGATGCCAAAAGGCCAACAAATGGTTCTGTTTCTGGTACTTGAATCATTTTAGGGAGGGATATGTTGTGCCATTCGACGAAGCCTGAAATCCAAGATTGGGTGGATTTCAAAGTATTAGAGTTTGCACGAGAAGAGAGTAAAGGATCTTGGTGGAACCCAACATAGTGGTTAGGCCGATACCTCTACACGGATATTCACGAGATTTTATTTTTCGAATTTTCCATTGTGCTGCATGAGTGGTTATCTAGGTTGGAAACCCAACAAAGAAACTTCTAAGGAGGATAACTGACATAGTGGAATCCTCGGTTGATTTAGCGACCGAAAAGAGTGAGCAACCCTGTGTCGAGGAATGTTGATTTCTGGGTAGACAATATTTTGGAGGGATACGTTACTGAGGTTGTTGTCGATACAATAACCTCATATAGTGACACAGTGAAAATCATTCCAAGGACCTCGTAAAATATATTTGTTGTCCCTAAAAACCTCGATAAAGATGCTTGTATGTGAAAAAGGAATCCTGCATATGTAACGGTTAAAAACTGTGCGAAGAAGGTTGGATATGTTGCTGCAAAATTGTGTGAAAAATGGAGCAAACTAAGTTGAGATGTTCCCTGGAGATAGCGGAAATGAACTAGAGGCTGGTTGTTTAAGAAGTGAAAGAATATTTAGGTTGAGAAAGAGAATAAAGACACTACTAGGAAGAGGGAGTTGTAGTACAACCAAAGAAGAAAACTACCAGCTCGGGTCGCATGTTGACAAAGGATCTTGTGGCGAAGAAGAAGACTATCAGCCGATATCTAAAGAAGAAGAATCAGAGGAGTCAGTAGAAACTCCAGGACCAGAGCACGAGTAAGATACACCTATAACGCTGCATACATCGCCAGAGGTAAGATCTAGAAACTCGTCTCCAAGTAGATATGTAAATATAAATAACACTAACACCATGAATAGTTGACAAGGGAGTGCGACTACTCAAATTTTTTGCCGAAGTGTATCAGGAGCCAACATAATGGCTGGAACAAACATTAAGTTGCCAATATTTAATGGGAATGGGTTGGAAGACCCAAAGAAAATTGGTTTCTCTGTGAAGCCGTATGGACTGTGCGACAGATCTAAGATGAGAACATAAAGAGAGAACAGATGGTTACGATTCTGCAAGGTCGTGCGTTAGAATGGTACATGAAGTTTTCTATAGTTTGAGTAGGAGTTGCATAGAATACGCTTGACCAGATTCGAATTAGAATGATAAATGAGTTTAGAAAAACGAAGTCTGATTTGCAGTGCATTATAGAGATTAAATAAATCAAGAAGCTACTTACAGAGTTTATCTGGGATTTTGACCATAGATTCAAGACATTGATGGCCAAAGTAAGCTTCCATATGTCAAATGTACAACATAAGGAATGGTTTATTGCTGCGCTGTTATCGCACATTTGGATTCCATTGATGCAACAAAATATTGTGTCGTAGGCAAAAGCTTTGGAAATAGATATGAAGCTCGAATTCTCACCAATTGGAGAAACAGGTGCATGCACGATGTAGATTCATTCACGATTGGCTAATCTTACGGTGCAGCTCCAAAACATCAAGAAAGACAAAGAGATTCAAGAAGAGCTATGGTGTACAAGGTGCATAACAGAGGGGCACCGCAAAGATAATTGTCTGACACTCATGAACTATGTCGCAGCAGGAGCGTCAAACCCGATAAACATCCAAGGGATGCGTTGGTGTAGAATATGTCAAACTAGAGGCCATCAATCGAAAGAATGTTTGTATTTATAGAAGACTGTATTTACACCATCTAGTATGCATTGTAAATTTTGTAAATCGGTAGGACACGACGAGAAAGATTGCAAAGAATTTCTGCTGCTGCAAGAGAAAACGATGGATACCTAGTTGATGAAAAATGATGAGCAGATGCAAGCTAAAGGAGCACAGGCCCAGTATCAGCCTGCTCAGTATCCAAAAACACAATTTCAACAACCACAATATCAACAGCCACAATATCAACAGAATCAGTATCCGTCGCAACAACATTACCCTTAGCCAAGGGGGGGTGGAAATTTTCGAGGTCGAGGACAACAACAAGGAGGAGGTGGATTTGGTCAAGGAAGAGGTGAAGTCATATGTTATAACCGTGTGAAACCGGGACACTTTGCTCAAGATTGTGCAATTATTGTGAAGAAATGTATGTACTGTAAATCATTTGACCATACTCTCGAACAATATCCGCAATTGATTGCGAAATGACAAGCTCGAACCGTGGGAAATCCCAATCCCACATAGAATCCAAACCCAAACCCCAACCAAAACATCCAAATGATTTCTGTAGAGCTAAGAGAACCAAATATTGTTTTCGTTACAAGAGGAGGTGGCATGATCAGAGCAGACCAAAATACACAGCATGGACAACCGCAGGTGCGACAGACGACACAAAAGAAAGCACCACTAGACGTCCAAAAAGAAAATGAAGTATTCTTGGACGTGCAAATAAAATTGTTTGATACCAATCAAACGTCGACATCTGGACAAGTAAGAGAGATGCCCGAAATATTTTATCAATTACTTAGGAAGCAACCAATGAAAAAGGTTAGTAAGCTCAAATAAATTTTCAAAAGTTGGTTAGCACTAATTCATGGTAAAGATGTTGTCGCATAATTGAAAACACTCATAGAAGAAACTCGAGAAGACATGGGACTCGAAAAAAGAGTTAACCATGTCGGGAAAGGATTGAAAACTGGTCGCGAGTTGCGAATGATTGCACAGATAGGAGACTATGACATGGACTATATCATTCTAGATCTGGGATCTGATGTCAATATCTTGACAAGGAAGACATGGGCAAGCATGAATAAGCCGTGGTTGGATTGGTCTACCATTTAGTTAAGATTATCGAATCAGTTGAAGTTTCTACCCATTGGTTGGCTGAGGCAAGTACCTATCGAAATAGAAGGCCTGAGGTCATACACAAAATTTGAAGTGATTGACATTGTTGATGATACAAACTCATATCCTGCACTTTTTGGGATTGATTGGGCGATAGATAATCATACCATAATTAATTTTAAGAAAGAATCTTGTCATTTGAAGATTCAAAAATAAGGGTGGTCGTGCCAATTGATCCGCTCGAAGGATAGAGATATGTCAAGCCAGTAAATAGTGAAGGACAAGGTAATTAACTGGATCAACTATATAATATAATGTCTTCACAATATGCCTATATAAATCCAAAAACTTGTGGAAAGCTGAGTTAGCAGAGTGTTAGCTCTTGTACATCCGATTTAGGTGAAGGATTAGAGAATTGGAAAAATCTGTTGCATGAAGTTTCCATGTGAAGATGCACAAGAATTACAAGATCCGTGCGACGGGTAGTAGCTGAAGCAAGTGTTATTCCTACCTAAGAAGGTATGCCTAATATTTCATCTTTCAGTGGAATTTGAAGCAAAAGTCACAGAATAGCAACGATTTCGTACCTTGGACTTTGTGCTGAAAGCTACGCTCGCTAGATGGTGGGGTCCACATAAACAATCTATCTTTGAATGACTGCAATGATGAAGATTACTGGAGATTATATTTGGAGAAGAGATTAGTTATACTGATTGCAAGTATCCATGATTGACCAATCCTGTCAAACATATTGAGCATTATCGCACAACATAGCAAGAGTACCCACGACAAGAATGGGTTCATCACTTTATACATACATTGGAAATGGTTCCACGTTAGATTCTGTGTTATCTGTGTGAATGTTGAATGTGTTTAAATCATGTGTGTATATGTTGTTGTGAATGAATGTTGATGTAAATGCTTATGAATGAGTTTAAATGTGTTAGTTGCACTGTTATAAGTTGAATGCATCTATGCTGTATTGTGGTTATTGTTATATTATTTACAAAGGAAGAATTGTGTTATAGTCTATCTATGAATATTGGGCATAAATAATCCATCCACAGGTTTCATTCGAGTGCCTTGGAAAAAGGCCGAGGGACGCGGAATCCCCCACCCAACTATGAAAATATGGTTCCGACAGTTACACATAGAAAGATATTTCAGGTGAGACTTCATTTGCATCGCAGGTGTTGCCGATTGGGCTTTGCTCTGTTGGGCCGATATCTTGGGATTTGTTGTGCATAAGAGAAAATGGACTGAACTTGGGTTGAAGAGATGCCAAAAGGCCAACAAATGGTTCCATTGCTGGGACTTGAATCCTTTTAGTGAGGGATATGTTGTTGCATCCGACGAAGCCTGAAATCCAATATTGAGTGTATTTAAAAGCGTTAGAATTTGCGGGAGAAGAGAGTAAAGGATATCGGTGGAAGACAACATAGTGGTTGGGCTGATACCTCTACAATGATATTCACGATGTTTTCTTTTCCGAATTCCCCATAGTACTGCACGAGTAGTTTTCTAGGTTGGAAACCCAGCAAATAAACTTCCAACGAGGAACACCGATGGAGTGGAATCCTTAGTTAATTCATCTACTAAAAAGTGTGAGCAACCATGTGTAGAGGGATGTTGATTTTTGGGTAGACAATATTTTGGAATGATATGTTACTGAGTTTGTTGTCGATTCAATAACCTCATATAATGAGGCAGAGAGAAATTTTTTCCAAGGAGCTTGCGGAATATATTCGTACCTAAAAACTCAGATAAAGATGCTTGTATGTGAAAAAGGAATCCTGCAAATGTAACAGTTGAAATCTGTGTCAAGAAGGTTAGACACGTCGCAGCAAAACTGGGTGAAAAATGGAGCAAACTAAGTTGAGATGTTCCTTGGAGATAGAGGAACTGAACTAGAGACTGGTTTTTTAAGAAGCGAAAGAAGATTTAGGTCGGGAAAGAGATGAAAGACTCTGGTAGGACAAGGGAGTTGTAGTACAACCATAGAAGAAGACTACGAGCATGCATCTCACATTGAAGAAGGTTTTTGCAACAAGGAAGAAGAATATCAGCCCATATTTGAAGAAGAAGAATAAGAGGAGCAAGTAGAAATTCCAATACCAAAGCACAAGTACGGTACACCTACAACGCCGCATACATCACAAGAGGTAAGATCTAGAAACTCGTCTCCAAGTATATCTGTAAATATAAATAGCACTAACGTTGTGAATAGTGGACAAGGGAGTTCGACTACTCAAAATTGTTTCCCAAGTGTATCAGTGGCCAACATAATGGCAGGAACAAACATTAAGTTGCCAATATTTGGTGGAAATGGGTTGGAAGACTGAGAGCAACATTGGTTTCTCTGTAAATTTGTATGGACTGTGCGACATATCCTGGATGAGAACATAAAGAGAGCACAAATTTTCACAACTCTGTGAGGCCATGCTCTAGACTGGTAGATGAAGTTTTCTATAGTGCCAGTAGGAGTTGCGCAGAAAACACTCGACTAGATTCGAATCAGAATGATATATGAGTTTAGAAAACCAAAGTTTGAGTTGCAGAGCATTACAAAGATTAAAGAAATCAAGAAGCTACCTACAGATTCTGTCTAGGACTTTGACAAGAGATTCAAGACATTAATGGCCAAAGTAGGTTCCAGATGCCAGATGTACAACATTAGGAATGGTTTATTGCTGTGCTGATACCTTACATTCAGATTCCATTGATGCAACATAATATTTTTTCGCAGGCAGAAGCTCTGGAAATAACCATGAAGCTAGAATCCTTACCAATTGGAGAAATTGGTGCAAGAATGATGCAGATTCAATCACAACTAGCTAATCTTACTGTGTAGCTCCAAGACATCAATAAATGCAAAGAGATTCAAGAAGATCTATGGTGTACACGGTGCATAACAGAGGGGCGCCAAAAGGATAATTGTCCGGAACTCATGAACTATGTCACAACGGGAGTGTCAAACCTGATAAAAACCCAAGGGGTTCCTTGGTGTAGAATATGTCATTCTAGAGGGCATTGATCGAAATAATGTTTGTACTTACAAAAGGTTGTAAGTACACCGGCTAGTTGGTACTTTAAATTTTGTAAATCAGTAGGACATGATGAGAAAGATTGCAGAGCACTTCAGCTGCTGCAAGAGGAAATGATGGATACTTACATGATGAAGAATGATGAGCATATGCAAGCTGAACGAGCACAACCTCAGTATCATCTTTCTCAATATCCACCAACACAATTTCAAAAACCACAATATCGACAGAATCAATATCAGCCGCAACAACACTACCGTAAGGCAAAGGGGGGTGGAAATTTTCGAGGCTAACGAAAACAATAAGGAGGAGGTGTATTTGGTTGAGGAAGAGGCAATATCCTATGTTATAACTATGGAAAACAAAGACATTTTTGTTGATATTGTGCAAGTCCCGTGAAGACATGTGCTGACTGTAAAGCATTTGACCATACTGTCGAACAATATTCGTAATTGATTACGAAATGACAGGCTCGATCCATGGGAAATACCAATCCCACACAAAATCTAAACCCGAACCCCAACCAAAACATCCATATGATTTCTGTTGAGCCAAGAGAACCACATAATGTTTTCATTATAAGAGGAGGTGTTACGGAGGGACCAGACCAAAATACACAGCATGGACAACCGCAGGTGCGACATGTGGCACAAAAGAAAGCACCACTAGACGTCCAGAAGGAAAATGAAGTATTCTTGGATGTGCGGCCAGAATTTGTTGATACCAATCAAATGTTGACATATGGACAAGTAGAAGAGATTCCCGAAATATTTGAGTAACTACTCAGGAAGCAGCTAATGAAAAGGGTTAGTAAGCTCAAAGAAATTTTCAAAAGTTGTTTAGTACTAATCCATGATAAAGATGTTGTCACAGAATTGAAAACACTCAAAGAAGAAACTCGAGAAGACCCGTGACCCAAAAAAAGAGTTAACCATGTCGAGAAATAATTGAAAACTGGTCACGAGTTTCGAATGATTGCACATATAGGAGACTATGACATGGACTATATCATTCTAGATCTGGGATCTGGTGTCAATATCTCGACAAGACAAACATGGGAACGTATGAACAATCCATGACTGGATTGGTATCCCATTTAGTTAAGATTAACGAATCAGTCAAACTCTCTACCCATTGGTCGACTGACGCAGGTACCTATCGAAATAGAAGGCCTAAGGACATACACAGACTTTGAAGTGATCGGCATTATCGATGACACAAATCCATATCCTGCACTGTTGGATATTGATTGGGCGATAGATAATCGGATCATAATTAATTTTAAGAAAATAATCTTGTCTTTTGAATATTTAGACATGAGGGTGGTTGCGCTGATTGATTCGCTCGAAGGGCAGAGATATGTTGCGCCGATTACCTGGATTAGATATATAATATCATGTTTTCAAGAGACGACTATATAAATCCAACAACTGATGGAAAATAGATTTGGTGGAGTGTTATCTTTTGTACATTCGATTTAGGTGAAGCATTCAAAAATTGGAAGAATTGACTACATGAAGTTTCCATGCGAAGATGCACAAGGATTAGAAGATCCATGTGACAAGTAGGATATGAAGCAAGTGGGATTCCTACATACAAAGTTATGCCTAATCTTTCATCATTTTTAGTGGAGTTTTAAGCAAAAGTCACAGAATCACAGTGATTGTCTGCCTTGGACTTTGTGCTGAAAGCTACGCCCGCTAGATGGTGGGGTACACATAAACAATATGTCTCTGAATGGCCTCAAGCAGAAGAATGCTGGAGAATATATTTGGAGTAGAGATTAGTTATATTGATTGCAACTATACATGATTGACCAATCTTATCAAACATATTGAGCATTGTCACACTAAATGGCAAGAGTATCCATGACAAGAATGGGTTCATCGATTTATACATACATTGGATATGGTACCAGGGAGTTGGCACACATTAGTGGAGCTGCGAAGAGGAAATATCGAGTGGGAAAAATTAGCTCCAATGTTCAAAGACACATTTGAGTTTGCAAGTGATCATCCAACAATTGATGTTGCACTGCATATAATGAAAGAAAATATATTTGAGGAAATCCCTGTTGCTACTACAAATTTCCATAAGTGCAATGCAACAATCCACCATTAGATGGAATTTTACAATGTCATGAGAGACCGGATGATGAGGATCCACTCGACATAAACATACTTGAGTCAAAAGGTATGCGCGTAGTGGAAGGATTTGGAATTTCTAGCAACCAATTTCTAAGTCCACTTAAAATTAAGAAAGTAAATATTGGCTCTCTTGAAAATCCAAAGTTGGCCAATATTGGAGATTATTGGGATGATGAGACTGTGGGGAAGATCACTGATTTGTTGCATGAATTCCATGATTTGTTCACTAAAAAATTCTCAGAAATGAAAGGAATAGTCAACGACCTCGGTGAAATGAAGACACCTTTGAGGCCCGACGCAGAACCAGTCAAGCAATGACAATACAGATTGAATCCACGATACAAAGAAAATGTTAAGGCTGAATTGGATCGAATGCTAGAGGTAGGTGTTATAGAACATGCCGAATAATTAGAGTGGATTATCCCAATTGTAGTACATGACAAAAGTACCTCAGGTGAAGTAAGAATTTGTGTCGACCTAAGAAAGTTGAATGATGTTTGTTTACACGACCCGTTTCAGATTCCATTTACAGATGAGGTACTGGAGAATATCGGAGGGAAATAGATGTACTCTTTCACGAATGGATTTTATGGTAACCATCTGACTGAGATTGCAGTGGAGGATTGACACAAGACTACCTTTGTGACGGTGTGGGGATGTTTCTAGTATATGGTAGTTCCCTTTGGGCTCAAGAATGTGCCTATGATTTTTTCCAAAATTGTAGTAGCTGACTTTAAATATTTTAAACACAAATTTATTGAAGACTACTTCGATGATTGCACAATATTTGGGCTCATAAAAGACCATATAGAGAGCCTAAGAATGATGTTGGAACGCTGTCGCGAATATCAAATTTTCCTGAATTTGAAAAAATGTATCTTTTGTGCACCTTTTGGAGCTCTATTGGGCCATGTGGTTTGTCGCGACGAAATTTTGGTTGACCCAACCAAAATCGCAATCATCCTAGACCTACCGCCACCTACTATAGTTAAATAGTTAAGAGTGACACTAGGAAACACTGGATACTACATGAAATTTATTAAAGGATATGCGAAGGTGACTGCTCCGATGGAAAATATGTTGAAAAAAGATACTAAGTTTCAATGGACAATGAACTGCCAAGAAAGTCTAGACAAGCTGAAGAACAAGATGGCTACTGTGCTAATAATTGTGTTTCCAAAATGGGAAAAAGAGTTCCATGTTCATGTCGATGCATCCTCTGTTGCGCTCAACATAGTACTGATGCAGCTTGGTGAATGATCGATTGATCATCCTATTCCCTTCGCTCGCAGAAAATTATCAATTGCAGAGAAGAATTATACCAGGACGAAAAGAGAAGGGCTAGTGATGGTATATGCGATGTAGAAATTTAGACACTATTTTTTGGGAGGACACTTCAATATGTACATTGACCATTTTGCATTGAAATACCTGGTCAATAAGCCAGCGTTGGGGGGGAAGATCTGTCGGTGGCTTCTCCTTTTCTAGGAATTTGTTTTTTGAGATAATTGTTAAACTTGGTCGATTGAATTTGGGGACAGGCCATTTTTCGAGGATCAAAAGTGGAGAAGAACCTAATAGTCTGGAAGATAATATTTGTGATCTGCAACTATTTACGAGAACCATGTTTGATGATCATTATCAAGATATCATACAATTTTTAAGTACGGGTTATGCGCTAGCTGAATTCACCACTGCATAGAAGAAGGAGTTGGTTGTTTGTACTACAGATTTCAAATGGATCGCTGGACACTTGTATAAGATGGGTCCCGATGAGATTATGTGGTGTTGCATTTTGGAGCTTGAGCGCCCGATGATATTAAATGAAGCACATGCTGGTGTTGCAGGAGGCCACGATGCAGGAAAAGATACAGTGTGCAATATTTTTCAAGTAGGGTTATGGTGGCCCACCATGCATGTAGATGACAGGGATTATTGTCACAACTGTGAGGTCTTCCAAAGGACTGGAAATCCTTACCAAAGAGATGAAATTCCATTGGTACCACATATAGCATTGCAGGAATTTGATAAATGGGCCATTGATTTTGTAAGACCTATCATCCCAACAGGGAAGCACATGGGCACGATATATTATTATTGCGACTGAATACTTAACCAGATGGGATGAAGCAACGCCACTAAAATATTGTACTGCTACAACTGCTACCAAGTTTATATTTTAAAATTTTGTGACAAGATTTGGGTGCCAAAATATTTTAATTAGGGATCAAAGTACACATTTTGTTAATTAGTTGATTGAAGAACTGGTGGAGGAATTTAAAATCTAGCATAGAAGGAAAACGCCATATCACCCTCAAGAAAATGGAGCGGTGGAAGCATTCAACAAAGTTTAGGAAAACGCATTGAAAAAGGTTTGTAATTCTTGAAGAGATCACTGGGACCAGAATATTTCCGCAGTATTATGGGCATATCGCACGAAGTTGACAGGTCAGATTCGATTTCGGTTGGTGTATGGGAAAGAAGCTGTCATTCCTAGGAGGTACATTGCACCGCGTCTAAGAGTTGTTGCGATCACCGAAATAACAGATATTGATGATGTTGAAGAGATTTTACTTCAACTAGTACAATTGGAAGAAGAATGTTTTGTCGTAGGGTTTCATCAAAATGTTGATAACCAAAGACATAAGGAATGGCATGATTGACACATTAAGAACAAGCAGTTTCAAGTTGGAGGTCTTGTTCTTATGAATGATAGAAAATTCTTCAAGCACCCAAGGAAGTTAAAAAATCATTAGTTATGATCGTACATTGTAAAAGAGATCGCTGATAGAGGAGCAGTGAAACTACAAAAAATAGATGGGATTAAAGTTAGAGGACTCGTCAATGGGAGTTGACTGAAACCATATTACGATAACTGCGGCTTGGTCACATAAAAATAAAAAAGAAAATAAGAAATTTATACCAAAATTTATGGTTGCAGAATGCTATTCTGCCGTAGAAAGAAGTGAAGTTTCGCAGACTTGGCATTTGGCGAAGGTCAAAATGTTGAGTGAAGACACTTTTTTTTGTCGAAATAAAGGAACCCTGTTGAAGGTAGAAAATTGGTCGAAAGGAATGCGCCACTGTTGTAAAAAAGGTGGTTTAGAAAATAATAAACATGTCACAAGGACGGTGTAAATATGACAGTTGGATGTCAATAATTTCGGATAGGAAAATTGGAGTGCATTAAGTTGGATAAGTCGTGAGAATCTGACGGTGTATTTTTAAGTCACTTCGATCATAATTATAATGACATCATAGAGAAAAGTGGGGGGTTCTTTGGCAATTCCTGTATGATGATTTGGAAAGGTGATCCATGGGATGGATCACGTTACTGCTATTCCACTTGATGGTTACGCATGTGAATATCTGACAGACTAAATGAGTAGGTTTTTCCCGCATTCCCCTTCATTTTCAACTTAGTATGATTCATTGCAATGAGGAATTTTTCTTTGCAAACAAGCAGGGCCGAAGTATGTTGTTATAGAAGTATGGTTACTATGAGTCTTAGCGACATTGCATTCATAAGATATGTGATTGAAGCCATGATACCTATGTTGGTCAAGGACAATGATGCTGTATATGTTCCACCGCAAGCATGGATGGGATTGGAAGCCGATCTCGTTCCATTCCTCCATCATAGAGCTATATGCACAAACCTACTAGGTTCACCAATGAGAAAGCATTCTAGTTTCCGCAAGAAAACCCGTCTCAGAATTGCTGATGAAGAATGGAGAAGCATCGATTGGAATTCAAGAGCCAAATGAAATCCCACATAAGCCCTCAGATAGAATTGCAGCACAAATCTCCAGCATGCACAATATCCATTGCTAGATCCCTCTGGTACGAACCACTGTTTGAGTAACGAAAAATAGAGAAAAATGCCACCATAATCACCATCATATTTACAAGAAGATCAAGACATAATCAGTGATGATGTTTCAAAGAAGAAGATGAAATGACATATTTCGACGATGAAATATAAGACGTTGATGAAATGGAATATTTCATCGTTGAAGAAGCAAAAGATGTCGATGAAATTGTAGATTTCATCGTCGAAGAAGTAGAAGATGTCGATGAAATGAAGATTTCGTCGTCGAAGATGCATAAGACGTCGATGAGATGGATGATTTCATCGTCGAAGAAGCATAAGACATTGAAGAGATAGAAGAATTTACCAGAAGTAGAATAGAGAAGACAATTAGATACCTACTTGCATGGACGACGAAGAAGAAGTTGAGGGACATGGTCCTCCTGTGAGAGGAAAAATTCCAAATGACATATGATTTGACATGCACTTCAGGTCCCGTCTTCAACTTTCAGAATTGGTGATGTTGATGAGATTTTCCATCTGGTCTGTCCCACTGCTTCGAAACAATAACATTATCTGATAGAAGAATGAAGGAAAGCAACAATGGAAGCTTCGAAAAATATAGAAGAAGCAGAAGCAATATGTGTTAAGGCTGTCGACCAACTCTCGTAAGATTGGTTAGATTTAGTTAAAGAAACAGAGCTAGAGAAATTCATGGAGGAGATGCATAGATTTGAAGCAGACGTGAATAGGATGAAGAGCGCAATAAATTTTTTTCCCTTAGCAGAGAAAATGGCTAAGGAAACAGAGATTAGAAAATTGCAACAACAAGGAACAGTGTTATGCACACAACAAAAAAAACAACGTGCAGATAAGGTTGAAGAGATGCATGCTGAAGCTGAAAGAGTTAAATGCATTATTCAACCTGTACACCAAAAGGAGTGAGAAGTAGCAGATTCAGCTGAAAAGGTAATGCCAAAACATATCAGTTCTGAACTTGTGAAGCAATTAAAGAAGACATAGGAAGAAGTCTGATAGGAAGCAGAAAGAGTAACCAAAAACTTACAAGATTTTCAAAGCAAAGCCAACCAAAGTGAATAGATGGAGGAATAAGCTTTGAGTAGCTCGGGATGAGCCACAGGTGAGTGTTGGGGGCCTGTTGGGCCTAGGGAAAGGTAAGCAAAATTCACTTAGAATTTTGCGTAAGTATGAAAAGAGCTAATGAAAAGGAAGAGATAGGAGCTGCGACAATGGAAACGAAAGAAAGAAGGAAGGAAGAACATATGAAGGAAAATAAGGAGAATGAGGTGCGACAAAGGAAAATAAAGAGAATCCACGACAGAAGAGAAGTTGCGACAGAATAGAAGCCACGGCATAGGAAGAAGCCACAACAGAAGAAAATCCATGATAGAAAGAAAGGGTGCGACAAAGAAAGAACGTGACAGAGTGGATCCGTATCAGAAGGCGTGCATCGATGCAACGATGAGAAAGCGATAGGTCAGAAATATCATGGGTACGATGTCAGCTAGAGTCGGTGAAAGCAGCACGTATGAAGATATCTTTGTAAGTCAGGCCATTAGTTCCTACTGACATGTGTTGCTAGAATAGGAAATACATCTTGTTGGATAAGTATAGGAAGTTGACTGAGAGAGAAACATGTAATGAGTCTAGAAAAGAGGAACCCAAGCTATATGTGAGTTATCCTCTCTAGCCCCTTGAGCATTTTGATAGTCGTTATCTTAGCGTTTGTTCATTATTGTAAGTTTGTTAGTTTTTGCTAAGTGCATTAAGTCGAGAATCTGCATCCGAGTGCACAGAAGTGTAGAAGAGACTGAGTTGATCGAGGCTGTGTGCGGATCAGTAGTTTAGTTAAGTAGAGGAAGATCAATGACAGAAGATAAGAGAGCATGAGAGGAGAAATAAGTCTGTATAGATAAACAATGAATATCTAGAATAGATTCTACAGCTTAGTGCGTAGAACAAGCGTGCCATATAGTTATCATGCCAAATGAAGAGAACCTTTGTGGTTTCTTCCCGGATGGGTTTCCACGTTAGATTTTGTGTTATCTGTGTGAATGTTGAATGTGTATATATTGATGTGAATGAATGTCGATGTAAATGCTTATGAATGAGTTTAAATATATTAGTTGCACTATTATAAGTTGAATGCACCTATGCTGCACTGTGGTTATTATTATATTATTTACAAAGGAAGAAGTGTGTCACAGTGTATCGGTGCATAGTAGGAATAAATAATCCATCCACATGGTTCAGTTGAGTGCCTTGGAAGAAGGCCAAGGGACGTGAAATCCCCCACCCAACTGTGGAAACCTGGTTCTTTCAGTTACCCATAGAAAGATATCTCCGGTGAGACTGCAACTGCGTCGCAGGTGTTGCCGACTAGGATTTTCTTTGTCAAGCCGATATCTTGGGATTTGTTGTGTGTAAGAGAAAAGGGACTGAACCTGGGTCGAAGAGAGCACATAAATATAACAAAGAGACCGAGTCGATCTAGGCTATGTGCAGATCAGTAGTAGAGTTAAGTAGAGAAATATCAATGACATAAGATAAGAGAGAATGAGAGGAGAAATAAGTCTGTATAGATAAGCAAGTAAGATCTAGTAATGAATCTGCAACGTAGTGCACAGACCAAAGGCTCCATATCTTTCTCATTCTAGATGAAGAGCACCTTTGTGGTTTTTTCTCGGATGGGTTTCCATGTTAGATTCTGTGTTATATGTCTGAATGCTGAATGTGTTTAAATTACATGTGTATATGTTGTTATGGATGAATGCTTATGTATTTTCTTATGAATGAGTTTATATATATATCAGTCGCACTGTTATAAGTTGAATGTATCTATGCTGCAATGGGGTTGTTGTTATATTATTTGCAAAGGAAGAAGTGTGTCGCAGTTTAACTGTGCATAGTAAGCATAACAAATCCATCCACAGGCTTCGATCGAGTGCCTTGGAAAAAGGCCAAGGAACGTAAAATTCCCCACCCAACTGTGGAAACTTGGCTCTGGAAGTTACCCATAGAAAGATATTTCAGGTGATATTGCATATGCGTCGCATGTATTGTCGACTGGGCTTTGCTTTATCGGGATGATATCTTGGGCTTTGTTGTGCGCAACATAAAAAGTGACTGAACCTGGGTCGAAGAGATGCCATAAGGCCAACAAATGGTTCTATTGCTGTGACCGAATAATTTTGGTGAGGAATATGTTGTGGCATCCGATGAAGTCTGAAATCCAAGACTAGGTGGATTTCAAAGAATTAGAGTTTGTGTGAGAAGAGAGTGAAGGATCTTGGTGGAACCCAACAGAGTGGTTGTGTCGATACCTCTACATGGATATTCATGAGATTTTCTTTTCCAAATTTCCCATTGTGTTTCATTAGTGGTTGTCTAGGTTGGAAACCCAACAAAGAAACTTCCAAGGAGGATAACCGACAGAGTGGAATCCTCAGTTGATTCAACGACTGAAAAGAGTGAGAAACCCTATGTCAAGGGCTATTGATTTTTGGGTATAAAGTATTTTGGAGGGATACGTTACTGAGTTTTCTATTGATACAATAACCTCATTTAGTGAGGCAGAGTGAAATTTTTTCCAAGGACCTCGCGGAAGATAATTTTGTCTCTAAGAACCCGTATAAAGATGCTTGTATGTGAAAAATGAATCCTACGAATGTAACAGTTGAAAACTGTGTGAAGAAGGTTGGATATGTCATAGGAGAACTGTATGAAAAATGGAGCAAACTAAGTTGAGATGTTCCTTGGAGATAGCAGAACCGAACTAGAGGATGTTTGTTTAAGAAGCAGAAGGATATTTAGGTCGAGAAGAAACTCTGCTAGGAAGACTGTGATAGGAAGAGGGAGTTGTAGTACAACCAGAGAAGAAAACTACCATTTCACATCGCATGTTGACGAAGGTTCTTGCGATGAAGAAGAAGAATATTGGCCGATATCTGAAGAAGAAGAATCAGAGGAGTTAATAGAAACTCCAATACCAAAGCATGAGTACGGTACACCTATAACACCACATACATTGCCATAGGTAAGATCTAGAAACTTGTCTCCAAGTATATATGTAAATATAAATAGCACTAACACCGTGAATAGTGGACAAGGGAGCCCAAGTACTCAATTTTTTTGCCCAAGTGTATCAAGAGCCAACATAATGGCTGGAACAAACATTAAGTTGCCAACATTTTATGGGAATGGGTTGGAAGACCCATAGAAACATTGGTTTCTCTGTGAAGCCATATGGACTATGCGACAGATCCAAGATGATAACATAAAGAGAGCACATATGGTCACAACTATGTGAGGTCATGTGCTAGAATTGTACATGAATATTTCTATAGTGCCAGTAGGATTTGCACAGAAAATGTTTGACTACATTCGAATCGGAATGATGGATGAGTTTAGAAAACTGAAGTCTGAGTCGTAGTGCATTACAAAGATTAAAGAAACCAAGAAGCTATCTACATAGTCTATCTGGAAGTTTGACCAGAGATTCAAGACATTAATGGCCAAAGTAAGCTTCCATATGTCAGATGTACAACATAAGGAATGGTTTATTTCCGTGCTGTTACCATACATCCATATTCCATTAATGCAACAAAAGATTGCGTCTCACGCGAAAGCTCTGGAAATAGATATGAAGCTAGAATCCTCACCGATTAGAGAAACTGACGCAGGAATGATGTAGATTCAGTTGCAACTGGATAATATTACGGTGTAGCTCCAGGACATCAAGAAAGGAAAATAGATTCAAGAAGAGCTATGGTGTACAAGGTGCATAACAAAGGGACACCACAACGATAATTGTCTGGCACTCATGAACTATGTTGCAGCAGGAGCGTCGTACTCAATAAACACCTAAGGGATGCCTTGGTGTAGAATATGTCAAACTAGAGGCCATCGATCAAAATAATGTTTGTATTTACAGAAGATTGTAAGTACACCAACTAGTTTGTACTTTAAATTTGTAAATCAGTAGGACACGATGAGAAATATTACAAAGCATTTTAGTTGCTGCAAGAGAAAATGGTGGATGCCTACGTGATGAAAAATGATGAGAATATGCAAGTTGAACGAGCGCATGCCTAGTATCACCTTGCTTAGTATCCACTAAAACAATTTTAACAACCATCACATCCTAAGCCACAACATCAACATAATCAATATCTGCCACAACAACATTACCCTCAGCCAAGGGGGGTTGGAAATTTTTGAATTTGGTCAAAAAAAAGTCCAAGTCATATGTAATAACTTTTGACAACCAGGACACTTTTCCCGAGATTGTGCAAGTCCTGTGAAGACATGTACGTACTGTAAAAAATTTGACCATACTATCAAACAATGTCTGTAATTGATTGCGAAATGGAAGGCTCGAACTGTGGGAAATACAAATCGCGCTTAGAATATGAACCTAAACCCCAACCAAAACAACCATATGATTTATGCCGAGCCAAGAGAACCAAATATTGTTATCGTTACAAGAGGAGGTGTTGTGAAGAGAGAAGACCAAAATACAAAGCATGGACAACCGCAGGTGCGACTGATGACACAAAAGAAAACACCACTAGACATCTAGAAATAAAAGGAAGTATTCTTGGACGTGCAGATAGAATTTGTTGATACCAATCAAGCATCGATATCTTGACAAGTAAGAGATATGCCTGAAAGATTTGATCAATTACTTAGGAAGAAACCAATGAAAAAGGTTAGTAAGCTCAAATAATTTTTCAAAAGCTTTTTAGCACTAATCCATGATAAAGATGCTGTCGAAGAATTGACAACACTCATAGAAGAAAATTGAGAAGACCCGTGACCCGAAAAAAGAGTTAACCATGTCGGGAAAGGATTGAAAACTAGTCGTGAGTTGCGAATGACTCCACATATATGAGACTATGACATGGTCTATATCATTCTATATTTGGGATCTGATGTTAATATCTTGATAAGAAAGACATGGGAAATAATGAATAAGACGCAACTGGATTGGTCTCCCATTAAGTTAAGATTAGCAAATCAGTCAAAGGTTCTACCCGTAGGTTGGCTGACGCAAGTACTTATCGAAATAGAAGGCCTAAGGACATACACGAACTTTTAAGTAATCGACATTGTCAATCATACAAAACCATAACCTACACTTTTGAGGATTGATTGGGAGATAGATAACCATACCATAATTTATTTTAACAAAATAATCTTGTCATTTGAAGATTCAAAAATAAGGGTGGCTGCATCAAATGATCCGCTCAAAGGGAAGAGATATGTCAAGCCAGGAACAATGAAGGCCAAGGTAATTACCTGGATCATCTATATAATATCATGTCTTCACGAGACGACTATATAAATCCAACAGCTGATGGAAATATGAGTTGGCGTAGTGTTAGCTCATGTACATCCGATTCAGGCGAATCATTAGAAAATTAGGATAATATGATTTAGGAGAAGCATAGAAAATTGGTAAAATCGGCTGCATGAAGTTTCAATGCAAAGATGCGCAAGAATTACAAGATATGTGCAACGGGTAGGAGCTGAAGCAAGTGAGATTCCTACATATGAAGGTATGCCTAATATTGCATCTTTTTTAGTGTAATTTGAAGCATTAGTCACTGAATCGCAACGATTGGCCGCCTTGGTCTTTGTGCTAAAAGCTACGCGTGCTAGATGGTGGGGTACACATAAAAAATCTATCTCTAAATGGTCGTAATGAAGAAGATTAATGGAGATTATATTTGGAGAATATATCAGTTATACTAATCACAAGTATACATGATTGAAAAATCCTGTCGAACATATTGAGCATTTTTGCACGACATGGCAAGAGTACCCATGACAAGAATGTGTTCATCGCTTTATACATACATTGGAAATGGTACCAAGGAATTGGTACACATCAGTGGAGTTGAAACGAGGAACTCTTGAGTGGTAAGAGTTATCTACAAGATTCACACACATATTTGAGTTTGCAAGTGATCATCCAACAATTGATGTTGCACTACATAAAATGAAAAAGGATATATTTGAGGAAATCCCTATCGCAGCTACAAATTTCCATCAGTATAGCGCAACAATCCTCCATTGGATGAAATGTTACAACGTCATGGGAGAACGAAATGACAAGGACCCGCTCGAATTAAACATACCTGAGTCAGAAGGTATGCACACAGTGTAAGGATTTGGCATTTTTAGCAACCAACTCCTAAGTCCACTTAAAATTAAGAAATTAAATATTGGGTCGCCTGAAAACCCAAAGTTTGCCAATATTGGAGATTATTGGGATGATGATACTGTGGGGAATATCACTGATTAGTTACATGAATTTCAAGATCCGTTCCTTACAAAATTTTTAGAAATTAAATGAATAGTCGAAGACCTCGAAGAAATGAAGATATCTTTGAGTCTCGACACAAAACTGGAGCGTAGACCATACAGATTGAATCCACGATACAAAGAAAAGGTTAAGGAAGAATTGGATTGAATGCTAGAGGCAGGTGTTATAGAACCTATCGAGGAATCATAGTGGATTATCCCAATGGTAGTACAAGACAAGAAGACCTCAGGTGAAGTAAGAATTTGTGTCGACCTGAGAAAGGTTATTGATGCTTGTTTACAAGACCCATTTCAAAATCTATATACAAATGAGGTACTCGAGAATGTCAAAGGGAAAGATATGTACTCTTTCACCAATGGATTTTCTGGCTACCATCAGATAGGGATTGCATATTAGGCCNATCTATATACAAATGAGGTACTCGAGAATGTCAAAGGGAAAGATATGTACTCTTTCACCAATGGATTTTCTGGCTACCATCAGATAGGGATTGCATATTAGGACCCGACACAAGATTAGCTTTTCGACGAAGTGGGGATGTTTCCAGCATACGGTAATTCCCTTTGGACTCAAGAATGCGCTTGCGATTTTTTCCAGAATTGTAGTAGTTGCATTTAAATATTTTATACACAAATTTATTGAAGTCTACTTTAATGATTGGACAATATTTGTGTTACAGGTATAAAATAACTGAGAGGGGGGGGGTGAATCAGTTAGTTAATATTTTTCACCAAAATACTTCTTTTAACTTAGAATCAATAAACTTTATGGCAGTCAATCTTTGCTATGAATTCAGAGTTATAAACATAAGAGCAGATAACATAAAACATAACATTCAATCACAACATTTAATCACATATATGATACACATATATTTCACGAGGAAAACCATAAGGGAAAAAACCTCTTCTTCTTATGATGTCAAAGGCTTCAATGGCTGTACATCAATTCTTATTTGAGCACCGACTCAAAGAGGCTGCTACCTCTGAATGCAAGCACCAACTTGATGAGAGCACCAACTCTCACTGTAACCCAGCACCAACTGGGTGAAGACACCAATATTCAATCTCTACAAGCACCTACTTGCAGACAGAGACATAAAGTCTCCCCTAGCACCTCCCTACCTCCCTTATTTGGTAGACTTTCCAATAGAATCAAAATGCAACACTAGAGATATGTCTCTGCTTACCAAACCACTCTGCTCTGTTCAACATCGGCTCTCTGCTCCTCTGTTCTGTTCAACTGTTCAACACATTCTTCAGTTCCTCTGCTCTGTTGCTCTACTCATTCAGTATCATTTTACAGTACTGATCCCTTAATACTCTGCACACCATTACTCTCATCAAAACAGCTCTCTTTTACAACTGTTTCTGCTCAATATATATATCATCTTCTGAGTTCATTTCACTCTCTGTTTCATCGAAACCATACCCTCAAACCGTTACAGGAACTGTTCAGCTTCAACATCCTCAAACAGAAATGGTTCAGCTTCAACATCCTCACGCACCCTCTGTACACATCGAATGATATATATTCGAATCATATCTCCCCTTTTTGTTTTATTTTTTCCTTACTCTTCCTATTCCATCTCCTTTCTAATCATCATTACAAGTGGTTACTAAACGGTTCGCATTTTAGGTTTATCATAACTGTTAATCCGCCTGCTCGAATACTTCTTCCACAACATCGGAGGTTGGAAGAAGTTCTCCTTTCGCAACGGCGGAAACTTAAATGCTGTTTAGAACGGATCGGAATTCGGAACGATAAGCGTAACGACTGAGGTCAAAAGAACATCTCCTTCCGTAATGGCAGAGGTCGAAATAACATCTCCTTCCGGAAGTCGGAGGGATTTTGACATCGAAAGCCAAAAGCTTCGCACAACCGCAATGGCGGGAAGAAAAAGACTATGGACACGTGATCTGCATCGGAATTCGGAGCGCTTTTCACTTCAGGTGCTTAACCACTTTGGGAGCCGCAACGACGGAGATCAATAGGTTATAGCCATGCGACGCACATCGGAAGTCAGAGCGCTTTACACTTTAGATGCTTAAGCAATTTGGGAGCCGCAATGGCGGAAGCCAAAAGACAACAACCTCCGATCTAAAACCTTAGTCTGAATCTCAGTCGATTGAGCCAGAGTTCATCGGAGGAAAATATCGGAGCTCGTTGTGTATCACTCTCTCGCAACGGCGGAAGCGTAGATGAATAAAAACTTCCGCAAGGTGTTCGATGGCAAGGCCCCAACAATAATTACTTTATTGCATGCTCAAAACAGTTGTGAGGGTGCGCGGTTAACATTTGGTGATAAACTTTGGCAAAGTTTCCAGTTGGTTCCATTTTGGCACAGCTCTGTCATATATATATATAACGTTATAGCGGAGTTCGTACTTCGCAATTTTTGTGATATCCATTCAATAAGTGGATTTTCCATAGACTTTAGTCTAAATCTATAGCACCTCCCACTGTTCAATTTTCTCCATTGATACCTGCGTGCCTGCCTCTTTTTCAGTAGATCACCACATCCATTTGACATCAGTTCCCCTTCTCTTTATAGAAGATTACCATCAATGACAATAAATTAAAACTTTAAGACTAAGCACTAGCCACCATCTACTCGTCCCGAACACATCACTCTGAAAGATATTCCAAAAATCTCCCCCTTTGACATTGATGGCAATATCTCATTCAACTGGTCACATTTCTCCCCCTTTGACATCAAGGGAAAAGGATAAACCCGGGCATATATGGTATGTCTGATGACTAGTCTCCCCCTGACAATATGCACTAAGAAAATGAACTGCCATTCCATGCTGTAAACAGAAATAAGATATACAATAAACATAGACTCCCCCTAACATAGTGCATGAGTTACTAAGACAAGGACTGAACACCCAGCTTCTGACACAGATATTCAAACTGAGCTGTGGGTAAAGGCTTAGTAAAAATGTCAGCAATCTGTTCGGTAGAAGGAATATAACGCAACAACACTGCTTGAGTAGCCACTTGTTCGAGCAAGAAATGGTACTTTATGGGAATGTGTTTAGTTTTGGAATGAAGAACAAGATTCTTGGAAACACTGATAGCACTAGTATTGTCACAGTGAATGGGAATAGGCTCAGAATACTTTATGTTTAGATCAGCAAGGGATTGAACCATCCATAAAATTTGAGTACAACAAGTAGCAGCAGCTATGTACTCTGCCTCAGTAGTGGATAAAGAAATGGAACTTTGTTTTTTACTTAGCCAGGCAACCAAAGACTCTCCTAAGAAGAATGCTCCGCCACTTGTACTTTTTCTTTCATCTACACAATTAGCCTAATCTGCATCTGAATATGTTATTAGCTGAAAGTTCTGATTTCTGGGATACCACAGACCATAAGAGAGTGTACCTTTCAGGCATTTGAATATACGTTTCACAGCTAGTAGATAACTCTGTTTAGGAGCATCTTGGAACCTTCCTACCATCCCAACAGCATGCATGATATCAGGTCTTGATGCAGTAATATATAACAGGCTTCCTATCATAAATCTGTACATCTTTTGATCCACTTCAGGTGAAGAATCATCTTTGCTCAACTTGCAGCCACTGACCATGGGTGTACTCAGAGGTGTGGAGTCTTCCATTCAAAACTTCTTTAACATCTCCTTTAGATACTTTTCTTGAGAAAGAAACATACCTTCAGGTTTCTGACAGATTTGAAGACCAAGGAAATAGGATAGCTCACCAATCATTGACATTTCGAACTCAGATTTCATAGAGTTAGCAAACCACTGAACATAAAGATTATCAGTACAACCAAAGATGATATCATCAACATAAACCAATACAATAAGTAAGTCATCACCTTCAGTTTTCATATATAAATTGCTGTCCACAGAACCTTTCTTGAAGCCTTTGTCTTGTAGATATTTGTCCAGTCTGGAATACTAGGCTCTAGGTGCTTGCTTCAACCCATACAAAGCCTTTTTCAGCTTGCATACATAGCCAGATTTATCTGTGAGTGAAAATCCTTCAGATTGCTCCACATACACTTCTTCTTCTAAATTTCCATTGAGAAATGCTGACTTAACATCCATATGGTATACTCTAAATCGTTTGTAACAAGCATAGGCTATAAACATTCCGATAGCCTCCATTCTTGCCACTGGAGAAAATGTTTCATCGAAGTCTTGTCCTTCAATCTGAGCATAACCTTTGCAAACCAATCTTGCTTTATTCCTTACAATTCGGTCCCTGCTCATTTAATTTATTCTTATATACCCATTTGGATCCAATCACATTCTTGTCCGATGGCCTAGGAACAAGTTCCCAAGTGCTATTCTTTTCAATCTGGTCTAGCGCTTCATTCATGGCTGCTACCCAGTCTTTGTCTTTGCTGGCTTCATTAAAACATTGGGGCTCAATTGTAGAGAGAATAGCAATATGAGACTGTTCAGATTCTTGTAAAATCTTCCTTCTAGTCTGAACACCTTTACTCTCATCACCAATGATTTGGATTTCAGGGTGATTTTTTTTAATCATTCTGGAAGAAGATTGTACGGTGTGCTGTTCAGGTTTAGCTTCCTCATACTCTGATGATTCAGATTCTTCCTTCTGGGATTCTTGGACCTGTTCTTCTGTCTCTTCATTTGTATCTTCCAAACATGAATCTTCATCATTCCTTTGACTAATATTTCCATGACAATCTTCATATACTTTCACATCTATGCAATCTACTATTTTACGCAGCCTCTTGTTATAACACCTATAGCCTCTGCTTTCTGTAGCATATCCTAAAAAGATTCCTTCATCTGATCTGTCATCATACTTGCCCAAATTTTCATCATTATTCTTAATATAGCATTTACTCCCAAAAACTCTGAAATGTTTAATGGTTGTAGGTCTTCCAAACCATAAATGATATGGTGTTTTGTCACTGTTTGGTCTCAAATGAGCTTTGTTAAGAATGTGCACAGCTGTATGAATAGCTTCCACCCAGAAGCCTTGAGAGATATCCTTTTCCTTCATTAATGATCTGGCCATATGTTGGACTATTCTGTTTTGTCTTTCTACCACTCCATTTTGCTGAGGAGTTCCTGCAATTGTATATTCTTTCCTGATGCCATGCTCATCACAGAATTATTTGAACTGTCTTGAAATGAACTCTCCTCCTCTGTCAGATCTGATAGCTTTAATCTTTCTTCCAGTCTGATTTTCAGTCAGGGATTTAAATATATTGAATTTAGCAAATGCTTCAAACTTCTCTTTAAGGAATGCAACCCATGTTAGTCTAGAATAGTCATCAATCACGAGCATGAAATAGTTCTCCTTACCCGTACCTTCTTTCCTTGATGGGCCACACAAATCCAGATGGACTAGTTGAAGAGGCTTATTTTTGG
>LPNX010772894.1:119427-232033 GCA_001517045.1 Pseudotsuga menziesii | reverse complement strand
TGTATATTTCATTTTTGGTTATGTTTTGTTCTCTTTCAAGTTACATTCTATAGCTTTATGCCCAAAGTTGTGACATATGTAACATTCTGTTTCGTTGTATAGAAGATCGAACATGTTAGTATTTCTGTTTTACGTTCTTCTTTTAATAGCTGATTGAGATACACGACCCATATGATTATATGCTGATTGATGTATCATCTGTTTGTTATTTGACATCCTTCTCTGAATATTTTTGAAATTGTAAAAACAATTGGCAGCTCTATGCCCAAAGTTAGAACAACAGAAACAATAACCATTGAAGAAATTAACATACCTAACTCTTGGTGGATTTCTAGAAAAATAATGTATTGAGTTATGATGCTCATAATTGTAATTCTGATCTGCATACTTGATTCTGTTATATGGCTCTTCTTCATGAACTCTTGACTGTACCGATTTGCTATTTAGATCGGTATTCTCTTGCTTTTTATCACTCTTTGATCGATTTTCATTATTGTCTTTACATGCTTCAACATTTGTTATTCTGGAGATTTCTGCCTGCTTGCTTTTCTGAAAATTAATCAAGTTTGATGATTCTTTGCTTTCTGAATCGCTGCTACTTGCACCTTGACCATAGCCTAGACCAAGCTTAATCTGAGGTGACCTCTGTCTGTTTAGAATGTTATTTAGCTCTTCTGAAGCTTTGATACTAGAGATATTCTGATGATATAAGGCTTGAATTTTTTCTAAATCCTTCTTAACAATTACTACTTCTTTCTCTAGATGTTCACATCTAGTGTTTCTTTCAGCTAGCTGTTGTTTCAGAGCCTCTTCAATTTTCTTTGCCTCTTCCAGCTCTAGCTTTATTAGAGAGATGTCTTTTCCATTGGTTTCATACTGGATTAATAACTATTTTTCTTTTCTTTTCTTTATTCTTAGTCTATCAATATCCTCTAGAGAACTCATCAGCTCTCCCTCCATGTCCACAATGGCATCTTCATCATTCATATCTGTACAACTCATCTCTAGATCCTCTACAGCCATAAGCATGAAATCATTCTCTTTGTCTTCATGGGAGGATTCACTTTCTGAAGTTTCTGTGGATTCATCATCATTCACACGTAGACTTTTCTTCTTGTACTTGTTTTCTTTACTATACCTCTTCTTTAGAAATTTCTCTTCATCTGCAGAACTCTGCTCTTTCCTCATATGAGGGCATTTAGCAGCAAAGTGTCCTGTTTTACCACAGTTAAAACATTTGAAAGGCAGTTTGCCTTTGTATTTCCCTGACCCCGTTTTCAGTCTTCTCACAAATTTTGCTTCTATTTCATCTAAATCTGCCTCTGTACTCTTTTCAGCTTTAAAAGAGGCTTCTCTGGATGGGTTTTGGTCTTTACTAATCCTCATTTCATAGGCTGTGAAAATTCCTAGTAATTGGTCAAGAGATAACTTTTTAACATCACTCATTTCTTCTATAGCTGAGACTTTATGGTTGAATCTGTCAGGCAAAGATCTCAGGATTTTATGAACAAGGAAGGTATCATCATCACTTAATTTTTCACCAAGAGCTCTCATAGCATTTACTAACTCATTAACTCTCAGGAAAAAATTACTAATACTTTCATCATCATTCATTTTCAGTTGTTCAAATCTTAGTCTATGAGTTTGCAACTTGGCATCTTTAACTTTCTCATTTCCTTAATAGCTGCTAATAAGCTTATCCCACATTTCTTTGGCAGAATCAAGGTGCATTACTTTTACAAATTCAGTTTCAGCAAGACCACTCAGAATAGCATTCATTGCTTTTGTATTGAAAGAAAATTCTAGCTTATCATCTTTGGATGCTAGCAAAACAGGTTTTGCATACCCAGTCTCTACTACTTCCCAAACATCAGCACCTAGGGACATTAAGTATGTTCTCATCCTAACCTTCCAGAAAGCAAAATTTTTACCATGAAATATGGGTGCTTTGTTTATTGATCCATCTTGACTAGCCATTTTAACTCTTCAAGATCTACCTTAACCAAAAGGAACGCTGCTCTGATACCAATTGTTACAGGTATAAACTAACTGAGAGGAGGGGGGGGGGGTGAATCAGTTAGTTAAGATTTTTCACCAAAATACTTCTTTTAACTTAGAATCAATAAACTTTATGGCAGCCAATATTTGCTATGAATTCATAGTTATAAACATAAGAGCGGATAACATAAAACACAGCATTCAATCACAACATTTAATCACATATATGATACACAGATATTTCACGAGGAAACCCATAAGGGAAAAAACCTGTTCTTCTTATGATGTCAAAGGCTTCAGAGGCTGTACATCAATTCTTATTTGAGCACCGACTCAAAGAGGCTGCTACCTCTGAATGCAAGCACCAACTCTCACTGTAACCCAGCACCAACTGGGTGAAGACACCAATATTCAATCTCTACAAGCACCTACTTGCAGACAGAGACATAAAGTCTCCCCTAGCACCTCCCTACCTCCCTTATTTGCTAGACTTTCCAATAGAATCAAAATGCAACAATACAAATATGTCTCTGCTTACCAAACCACTCTGCTCTGTTCAACATTGGCTCTCTGCTCCTCTGTTCTTTTCAACTGTTCAACACATTCTTCAGTTCCTCTGCTTTGCTGCCCTACTCATTCAGTATCATTTTACAGTACTGATCCCTTAATACTCTGCACACCATTACTCTCATCAAAACAGCTCTCTTTTACAATTGTTTCTGCTCAATATATATATCATCTTCTGAGTTCATTTCACTCTCTGTTTCACCGAAACCATACCCTCAAACCGTTACAGGAACTGTTCAGCTTCAACATCCTCAAACAGAAATGGTTCAGCTTCAACATCCTCACGCACCCTCTGTACACATCGAATGATATATATTCGAATCATATCTCCCCTTTTTGTTTTATTTTTTCCTTACTCTTCCTATTCCATCTCCTTTCTAATCATCATTACAAGTGGTTGCTAAATGGTTCGCATTTCAGGTTCATCATAACTGTTAATCCGCCTGCTCGAATACTCTTCGAATCCTCAAATGTACAGGGCTCTTCGTATTCCTCTTCAAAGATTACACTGAAGCGGCGGGTGAAATGACGGAGCTCGCAAGCAACATCTCCTTCCGCAACATCGGAGGTCGGAAGAAGTTCTCCTTCCGCAACGGCGGAAACTTAAATGCTGTTTAGAACGGATCGGAAGTCGGAACGATAAGTGTAACGACGGAGGTCAAAAGAACATCTCCTTTCGCAACGACGGAGGTCAAAAGAACATCTCCTTCCGGAAGTCGGAGGGATTTTGACATCGGAAGCCAAAAGCTTCGCACAGCCGCAGCGACGGGAAGAAAAATACTATGGACACGCGATCCGCATCGGAAGTCGGAGTGCTTTTCACTTCGGGTGCTTAACCACTTTGGGAGCCACAACGGCGGAGATCAACAGGTTATAGCCATGCGACGCACATCGGAAGAGTCGGAGCGCTTTACACTTCGGATGCTTAACCACTTTGGGAGCCGCAATGGTGGAAGCCAAAAGACAACAACCTACGATCTAAAACTTTAGTCTGAATCTCAGCCGATTGAGCCAGAGTTCATCGGAGGAAAATATCGGAGCTCGTTGTGTATCACTCTCCCGCAACGACAAAAGTGCAGATGAATAAAAACTTCCGCAAGGTGTTCTATGGCAAGGCCCCAACATCAAATACTTTATTGCACGCTCAAAACAGTTGTGAGGGTGCGCGGTTAACATTTGGTAATAAACTTTGGCGGAGTTTCTAGTTGGTTCCATTTTGGCACAGCTCTGTCATATATATATAACGTTATAGCGGAGTTTGTACTTCGCAATTTTTGTGATATCCATTCGATAAGTGGATTTTCCATAGACTTTAGTCTGAATCTCTAGCACCTCCCACTGTTCGATTTTCTCCATTGATACCTGCGTTCCTGCCTCTTTTTCAGTAGATCGCCACATCCATTTGACATCAGTTCCCCTTCTCTTTATAGAAGATTGCCATCAATGACAATGCATTAAAACTTTAAGACTAAGCACTAGCCACCATCTACTCGTCTTGAACACACCACTCTGAAATATATTCCAACAATTTGGGCTCATAAAAGAACATGTATAGAATCTGAGAATGATGGTGGAACGCTATCGCTAGTATCAAATTTCCCTGAATTTGAAGAAATGTATCTTTTGCGCACCTTTTGGAGCTTTGTTAGGCCATGTGGTCTGTCACGATGGAATTTTGGTGGACCTAACCAAAATTGTGATCATCCTCGAACTACCACCACCTACTACAGTTAAAGAGTTAAGAGCGACACTAAGACACACTAGATACTACAAGAAATTTATCAAAGGATATGCAAAGGTGACTTCTTTGGTGGAAAAATTGTTGAAAAAATATACTAAGTTTCAATGGACAACGAACTGCCAAGAAAGTCTAGACAAGCTGAAGAACAAGCTGGCTATTGCGACAATACTTGTGTTTCCATACTGGGAAAAACCGTTCCATGTTCATATCGGCGCATCGTCTGTTGCGCTCGGTGTTGTACTGACACATCCCGGTGAAGGATCGATTAATCATCCCATTGCCTTTGCTAACAGAAAATTATCAACTAGAGAGAAGAATTATACCACGACGGAAAGATAAGGGTTAGCAATGGTATATGCACTATAGAAATTTAGACACTATTTGCTGGGAGGACATTTCAAGATGTACACTAACCATTCGAAATTGAAATACCTGGTCAATAACCTAGTGTTGGGGGGGGGTATTTGTTGGTGGCTTCTCCTCTTCTAGGAATTTGATTTTGAGATAATTGTTAAACATGGTGGATTGAATTTGGGGCTAGACCATCTTTCGAGGATCGAAAGTGGAGACGAACCTACTAGTATGGAATATAATGTTCCTGATGCCCAACTGTTTGCAATAACCATGTTTGATGATTGGTATCAAGATATCATACAATTTTTAAGTATGGGTTATGCGCTAGCTGAATTCACCACCGCATAGAAGAATCAATTGGTTGCGCGTGTTGCAGATTTCCAATTGACCGTTGGACACTTGTATCATATGGGTCTTGATGAGATTCTGCATCGCTGTGTTTTGGAGCACAAGCGCTTGATGATATTAAATGAATCACATGTTGGTGTCGTAGGAGGCCATTATGTAGGAAAATCTACAGTGCACAATATTTTGCAAGAAGGGTTATGGTGTCCCACCATGCATGCAGACGCCCAGGATTATTGCCGTAGCTATGATTGCATCCAAAAGACTGGAAAGCATTCCCGAAGAGATGAAATGCCATTGGTACCGCATATCATCATTGCAGGAGTTTGATAAATGGGCCATTGATTTTGTAGGACCTATCAGTCCGACACGGAAGCACACGGGAGCACGATATATTATCACTGCGACTGATTACTTAACTAGATGGGATGAAGCAACACTAGTAAAAGATTGTACTGTTGCAACTACTGTGAAGTTTGTATCTGAAAATGTTGTGACAAGATTTAGGTGCTCAAAGATTTTAATCATAGATCAAGGTACACATTTTGTTAATCAGTTGATTGAAGAACCGACAGAGGAATTTCAGATCCAACATAGAAGGACAATGCCATATCACCCTCAAGCAAATGGAGTTGTCGAAGCATTCAACAAAATTCTGGAAAACAAATTGACAAAGGTTTGTAATGCCCGAAGAGATGACTGGAACCAGAATATTTTTGCAGTATTATGGGAATATCGCACGATGTGTAAGAAGTTAACAGGACAGACTCCATTTCGGTTGGTGTGCGGGAAATAATATGTCATGCCTATGGAGTACATTGTATCGAGTCTAAGAATTTTTATGATCACCAAAATGACAAATGTCGATGCTGTTGAAGACATGTTACTTCAACTAATTCAGTTGGAAGAAGAACATTTTTTCATAGGGTTTAATTAAAATATGGAAAAGCAAAGACATAAGGTATTGCATGATTGACACATTAAGAACAAGCAATTTCAAGTCGGAGGTCTTGTTCTTATGTATGATAGTAAATTATTCAAGCAACCAAGTAAGTTAAAACTCATTGGTTAGGACCATACATTGTCAAAGAGATCAATGATGGAAGAGCAGTGGAACTATAAAAATTAGACGGGACAGAAGTTAGAGGACTCATCAATGGGATTCGAGTGAAACCATATTACGATAGCTGTGACTTGGTCGCATTAAAAAAAAGGAAATATGAGCCAAAATTTATGGTCGTAGACTGCTAGTCTGTTGCAACAAGAAGTAAAGTTTCACCGACTTGGCGTCTGGCGAATGTCAAAATGATGAGCAAAGACACTTGGTCTATCACAAGAAAGGAACCCTGTTGAAGGCAGGAAATTGGTCGCACGGACTGCACCACTGTTGTAAGAAAGGTTCTTTATAAAATATAAAAATCAAGTCACAAGGAGTGTGATGTTGTCGCATGAGATACCAAAATCCTGTATATGACAGGCTAGAGGTGATTAATTAGGCAAATCCAAGAAAATATGGCGGCGTGCTTTTTGGTCATGTCTGGATTTATGTCAATAACTAAAATTCAAGGTGGCAGGTGATTGGTGGCATGCATAAAATTTTCGTTAATGAATCATACGGTAAGCCCATGTTCCTGGAAGTATGAATTCCTTTCTATTGATTACCCACGTGCGTGAAGAGCGCCTGTGGAAAATGGTGGCGTGCTATCATCCTTCACCCCTAAGTTCATTACATTCTTTCAAGAGAGAAGAGTTTTTGTTGTTTTCAACCTTGAGATCCAAAGCGAATTCTTCGTAGTATGGTCATTTCCATCTCCAGCACAAGTACAATTGTTGTATCTGAGTTTGAGCCCGCATCTCCTACGATAGTCATAGAGGATACTGATGGTTATGTTCCATTGTAGGTAGAGGTTCTTCCAGTTTCTGAACATACCACACCAGCTACTGTACAGACTGCACCACCTGTTGAATAAACCTCTCAATTTGTGGAGCAAAACCCCCATCGTTTGCTTGGAAAATTGCATGCAGACAAACTAGGTCTGTTTAGAACCACATGGGGTAAGCGGGTTGGTGACCGGAAGAGAAAGGGAAAATCATTGACAACCCCAGTGCCACCCCCACCGAATGATGAAGATTATGAGAATTTTTTTTTGTTACCACCTTACCTGCCGCCCAGACATAGTGATCCACCAAAAGTTAAAATCCCAAAGCGAACAAGGGCCCTAATGATAACATCATTGGTGCCAAAAGGAGTTAAGGTGTTGAAGGATATATTGTTGAACCTGCGGAATTTATCCTTGGCTAGCCATGACATAAAGCAACAGAAATACTTGGACCATAAGAACTATATGGTGACTATGTAAGACACACTAGATGTGGCGAAGAGATTTTTCCCAATGGAGTGGGATAGAGGATTGGAGCAATCTGACGAATTGTCCTTGCTATATATGCCAAATTTTAGACGTAGCATAGCAATAAACACTTGTGTTAAGCAATTGTTGGTTTTCTTTCATGGTGGTTTCCTATGGCTCGAAAATCCTATATTTGTAGATGTTGAACTTATCACAATCATCACAGGTCTACCATTTGTAGGAATGGACCCAACGCCACTTCTAAGGAAAAATCAAGAAGCAACGATAGCTGCACAAATGAAGGAGAAGTAGGAATTAGGGAGAGAGAACAAAGGATATATGATATCCTCCATCAATTATTATACTGTTCTCTTTGCTGTGAAGTTACTCGCCTCACAGTTAATGCGCAAGATGCGCCCAACCCAATGTACTATAGTAACGATCACGCTGGTTGAACTCTCCACAGAGGGTGTTCAAATCAATTGGTCACAATTCTCATTGAACGAACTGTTGCAATATGCCATTGAATCGAAGGAGGAGGGTAGGGAATTTCACTACTCATGGTTGTTAATATTAATTCCATTCAATGCATGGTTTGACCCGTCAAACTACCAAAGGGAAGATATGTTGGTGCATTACAGAGGAGCACAATACCAAAACCTTTGGTTCGACAAGAATAGAAAGGCATGACAAACATAAAATAAAATTGAATTTTTTATGCATGGGGAGGCTATAAGGCACCAGATAAGGAACATGTGCTGGTTGGATGATTCCACTGTTAAATGGCTTCATCAAGTTGTTATATTCAATATTGGTGTGCACCATGCCAACATGCAACCGCGCCAGGACCCACATCACCAATGGTTGGCGACGTAATTCATACTATCATATGAATATGTTGAAGAAATTGTTGAGGAATGGCCAAACGAATGGAGTGTCCCACTGCCATAAGAGAAACTAGTGCAAGAAAGAATAAATGTGACAAGAGGACCCACCACCACCAAACGACGGAAATGAAGAAGAAAATTTGTTGGAGGATTTAGACTTTACAGAGAGTCATTCCAGTTTAACTCGGAAAAATCTAGACATAGAAAAGAAAAGAAAAGACTCTGAAAAGGAACAGGTTGAGTCTAGGAGGAAGAAGAAGAGAAAAGCTGATAGAAGTGAAAATACCATCATAATGGATAACGATGATCTATAATTGATGATTGAGGCAATGATTGAAGTTGTGTAGACAAGATTCAAAACCATAGAGGAGGGATAGACAAAGATTACATGTATAGTTACTGATTTACTCAAAAATTTGTGTAAGCCATCGAAGCTGTTAAAATTGTTGTAGACTATCCAACCCCAAGCACTGAGTCACAAGATCCACCAGAGACTTCAGAAGTGCAACCAACTGGAATAGAATTTCTAGTTCCACCAATAATAACGCAGATATCAGGAGGATTTATCAATCTAAGAAGTACATAGTTTAATGATGTTTCCAAGAGAATAGGCCAGATAATGGTAGACTTCTCATTAATGTGAATGTTTGAAGTGTATGCAATGCAGAGTGCTGTAGTTGCGGACATAAAAGTGTGAAAATGAGCACTAGTTAAGCAAGCAAAGGTCGCAAAAAAAGTGTTAAGAAGATGACACTAGCAGTACAAGAGGCTAAGTAGAAGAGGAAGACATGGGAAGAAAATCACCATAGGCTCAACAAGGTAGTATCCCTTGCTTGTACAAACTTTGCAGAGGATGGAATAACAAAGGAAATGGCACCAGAATCCAAGGTTGCTCGACTTGGAAAAATAGCAGAAGACCTTTGAAAGAAAGTCACCAAGATGGAGGTGCAAGTAAGACCAAGAACACCCCCTGAGGTGTTGGAGGAACAAAGGAAAGCAATAAGGGAAGTTGCACAAAATATTGAAGAGGCAAAAGCAGTGTGTGCTAAAGCTGTCGACCAAGTCTCTCAGGATTGGGAAGAGATCATAGATGATGCTGAGTTAGAGAAAGTCACAGAGGAGCTGGGCATAATTGAAGCAAACATGAACATGATGAAGAGCGGAATGAAAAAATTCCCTTAGCAGAAAAAAGGGCTAAGGCACTAGAGATGAAAAAATTGCAACAATAGGTCATAGTGTTGCACACACAACAACAACAATGCGTAGATAAGGTTGAAGAGTTGCAAGATGATGTTGAAAGAGTTACATGCATCATTCAGTCTGTACATAAAATGGTGCAAGAAGCAGCAGAGTCGACTGAAAAGGTAATGTTAGAACATATCAGTTCCAACCTTGTAGAGCAATTGAAGAAGACAGAGGAAGAAGTGCGACACGAAGCGGAGAGAGTAATGAAAATCTTACAATATTTTCAAAGCAAAGTCATCGCAAGTGAAAAAATGGAGGGATAAGCTCTGCATGGCTTGGGATGAGCCACAAGTGAGTGTTGGGGGCCTGCTGGGCCTCGGGAAAGGTAAGAAGAATTCACTTAGAATTTTTCTTAAGTATGAAAAGACCTAAGGCAAAAGAAGAGAAAGGAACTGCAACATAAAGAAGGAAGGAAGAGAAGATGAAGGAAAAGAAGGAAAATGAGGTGTGAAAGAGGTAGATAAAGAGGAAGGAGTTGAAGAGGAGAATCCGTGACAGAAGAAGAACTCACGATAGATGAAGAAGCTGCAACAGAAGAAAATCCATGATAGAAGGAAAGGACGTGATAGAGAAAGAATGCGACGTAGTGGAGCCATTCCAGAAGGCGTGTAGTGATGCAACGATTAGAAAGAGACATGTCATAAATATCGTGGGTCCGAGGTTGGATAGAGATGACAGAATTCACACGTATAATGGTACCTTTGCAAGTTAGTTCATTAGTGCCTACTAACATGTATCTCTAGAATAGGAAAGATAGTCTATTGGCTAAGTGTAGGAAGTCGGCCGAGAGAGCGACATGTAAAGAGTATATAAAAGGAGGAACCCAAGCTGTATACGGCTTAGCCTCATTAGCTCTAGAGTCTTTGTTAGCTTTTTTTTTTTTGTAAGTGTGTCTTTTAGTTTTGCTAAGTGCATTGAGTCAATAATCTCTAGATGAGTGCGCAGAATTGTAGAAGATACCGAGTCGATACAGGCTATGTGTGGATCAATACTAGAGTTAAGTAGAGAAATGTCATCGACGGAAGATAAGAGAGCATGAGAGGAGAAATAAGTCTATATAGATAAGCAAGGAATATCTAGAACAGAGTCTGTAGCATAGTGCGCAGACCAAAGGTGCCATAAATTTATCATGAGAGATGAAGAACACCTTTGTGGTTTTTTCCCAGATGGGTTACCATGTTAGATTATGTGTTATATATGTGAATGTTGAATGTGATTAAATTGCATGTGTATATGTAGTTATGAATGAATGCTTATGTATTTTCCCATCTACGACTATTCTGACTATTCACACAATTCCAGTGACTACTTCTACTCTTGGGAGTCAGCCTTACCAGCCCCCATTTTCCCGTGGTAACTACATGCTGTCAGACCCCAGCACCATTGCTGGCCCTCCCATATCTAGTCGAGGTCCTAGTATGCCATTCATGTCTATTCTCAACCTTCCCAAATTGGTGAGGTTAACGAATGACCCCGTCTGTCGTGACCCATTGTGGCCTCCCATGCCTACCAAAATCCCTTTAGACATCCCTAAGTTTGAGGGAAAGGCCAGAGAAGACCCTCATAACCATATCATGTCATTCCACTTATGGTGTTTCTCCAACAACGTAGTGGACGTTTATATACGATTGCGGTTATTCTAGTGCACACTCACTGGTGTTGCAACCAAATGGTACATTGAGCTGCCCCATGCCACTTATCCTGATTTTTCCACTTTATCATCGATGTTCCTCCAGTACTTCCAACTACCTGTCTGTTACGATGAGTGTGTGGGAATCCTTTTATCCTATAGAACAAACACTACTACCCATATCACGGATCACATCCATGAGTGGCGTCGTCGCTGTAGTTCGTGCAAAATCTAGTTAGATGATAGGATCTTCCTTGATTGGTTTCTTAAAACCTTACTCCCCCTATCATCAAGGATGTTGCGTCTAAGTGCCCACAAACTGAGGAAGAAGCAATACTCAAAGCACAACAATTCAACCTNGGGGGGGGGGGGGGGGGGGAGATGTTGTTGATGGAGTCATTAGCTATGTTACCCAGTAACCCCACCTAAACATGACCTCTCCTTTGATGTTGCCTCACTCCGGTAACACCCCTAGTGTTTCCCAACCTGGCTACTCCCTTGAATTTTCACATGCAACGACTTAGTCTGGAGTCATGGACATAATTGCATGGAACCTACTTATAATAGCCAAACGATAGGATTTGTAGTCCCTCCATACACTCCTTCCTATTACCCACTACCTATGCAACCTACACCTGCTCCTTTTCGACTCCTACTGTTCGTCAAGGACATGTATATGCTCAACAGAACCTCCCCAATCAACCCGCCCCTAATAACCAATTAGGGCAGAGAATAATTTAGAGATGTAGGAACCGAGAAAATAATCAACCTCAAGGGGGTGGTCAACAACCCAAACCTCCTAACAAAAATGGAGCCAATTCCCTTGCATAGAACCCCCAACGTCCACCTATACTTGGGAAGAACCCTCAGTTATGGCCTAACCATCTGTGTACCATTTGTGACGTTCATCACCACTATACACACAAGTTCCCCCAACTACATCGAGTCTGCCACCTATTACATGAAGTAAATCAACATGAAACCAATCCTGCTGCTCCAGCATAGCCAAACCCAACACCACAAGGTCCTCTACCTATGGTGCTACTGAACCCATTACTGAATCAAGGAGTGGTTACAACCCAACCATCGGTACAACAAAATAATGCAACCGCTTCTTCGAGTCAACTCATCGATCCTAGTGTCCATCATCTTATGACATTGTCGTCTGACATCAACTTACAGACTCAACAAAACCAATATGGATCCGCCACATAAACCATTAATACCTCCATGAAATATACCTCCACTACTCTCGATATGTCCTTACATTTTTCCATACAGCCCATGGACGGGACTACCAAATTCCCTAGGTTCCCTTTACGTCACGTTGCGAACAACTCCATTGCTAGAGCCACTCTCAAATACAATATTTTTCGATGACATGGCCCAATATCCCTCTACTATGTCTACTTTTGAAGTCTTGAGAATTTTTCCTCCACGACACAAAGGATTATTATCTACTTTAGGTGGTTTCGACTGCTCTAAATCTAGGTTGATCATTTTCAAATTGGATCAAGGATAACCTTGGATGCCTTCATCTGTAGCCTCCTAGGGTCTTGTCACCATTTGGAATTTGGGCATTCATCGACGTATCATCTATGAGGGTGCATCCACTTGCGTTATGTCAACCTTCATTTGGAAGAATCTAGGATGGCCGCACTTGCGTTATGCCAACCCTTTAACCCTCAACCACCGCTCTACGCGCTTACAATGGCCACACTCCCCAACCACAAAGAGTTATCATGAATGTCCCCATTGAGTTGGAAATTAAAACTATGTGACATCGAGGTTGTGAACGCCCAGTTAGATTGTATCCTTATCCTTGGACACAGTTACATGTATGTGATGTGAGTCATTGATTCATTCGTATTCTGACTCACGATGTTCCCCCATAATGGGAATATTGTGACCATTGACCAGTTGACATACTACTATCCCAAAGGGCCGACCACTCTGGAGCATGTCCTCCCTACCATCGACACCACCATCGATAGTGCATCCATCCCCTCTTTACCTACCATTGGTCCATGCCTATTTACCAGCTCCCCTTTGACTAACACCTTTTTGTCCTTATCACCTCCTACCTCTACAACCGAAATATATGATTTGTGCACCATCACATCTGGTAAAATTCCGACCTCTTCCACAACCTTGACCGTAGACCGCGCCCAACCCCATTATTTCTCTGGGAAATTATTGGGGTTCATTTCCCATACACACCATGTCATTTCTCTTTCCACCCTTTAGAATCATGAGTAAACCAATCATGGCTACCCTTAACCTTCCTATATTAACTTTGGGTGTTCCATTATGGTACCTCGATCCACCCAACCCCATCTTGACACCACAAATTGTGTTGACACCAGTGCAACCTATTGAGACAGTGTCACATCCACCTCTTGGTACACAACCAACTGCTCCTTCATCCACTCCTGATACCCCTCCTCCTATGGAGACTAGGGAAAAAACACCAAAATCCCCTACAAAACCATGTCCACCTCCTACTCGTGTCTTATGCGATGTCCTCAACCATGCTACTCAAAATTGTCTCGATTTGCCATTTCTTCGCACCCACATGCCCACAATAGTAGAGGTCGATGACACTCCGATTGTTAATGTACCAAACACCCCTGTGGTTAAGAACAAATAATTACGTACAAACCACTCGTGTGCAGTTTGTGGCTTCTATGGTCATTATTCCCATCATTTCCTAAACCTGCTCGAGTATTGATCCCTCCTCACTAATTTCTGCAAGCACTCCCTTAAGTCCGAAGTCACTATCCTAGAAGAAATTCACCCTCTGGCTTCTTCCTCAGATACCACCAACATCATCTTTATGATCTCAACTTCCAGTCTTCCTTCCCCCTCATCGACCGCGGAAGATCCCTCTGATCTATCCAGGCACCACTTTTGTAACGACGAAGAGATCCTTGAAGCTCTCACAACTCCTGAGTATCCTCATTTTTCATCCCCGATGAGCCTTACTCATCATCGGATCAGTTCTCTATCGAATTAAAATATTTTATTCATGGAAGTGTCGATTGGTTCAAAAACACAATCCCAACCCCCGAATCCTTTGGTCAACTTCTTCTTGCAAGCTCCATAGAGTCATCTGACGTTCATTTTTCACGCTGTTCGCACCAACGTGTTCAGATTTTCATGCTCTATCCACCTATGGGACTCATGTCTCATTCTCTCCCTACTTTTTTTTTGGTCCATTTTGTGGACTTAACTCTATTTGCATGCCACCAGTCAAGTTGAACCCCTTTTGTATTGGCATGTTCATGAGCCCTAAGCTCCACCATACTCCAAACTTTGCATTATTTTACCACCATTCACCACCCCGCAAGGAGGCCCCACTAGTGTTCCACTGTTATTTTTTCTCCCCATTAATCATGATCCCAACATCACCTTTTTTGACACATTGAACACTTCCTCCCTGCTTGTCTGACCATTACATAGTTTATGTTAAGATCTTTTCTGACTCCTTAAAGAATGAAAAGATTGTCGAGCAAGCTTGCTTCCTTTCATGGTCGTTAAGGTATTTGAAAGGGAGTCTATGTGGTATCGTTTATCTCTTTTTTGGACTATGTAGACCAATTAAAGAAAATGACCACCCTAGCACCTTCCAGCTGGGAATGCTTACATTTATATCAATTAATGTTTTTTTGGACATTGGGACCGTACTCTACGAGAAATCTCACTTATGGGTTGTATTTAAGCTCTTTTCTAGCTATCTCATAAAGAAAAGATCTCCAAGCAAACTTGGTTCCGTTCATGCTTGTAAAAGTATTTGAATGGCCGTTCAATGAATATAGGTTTATCCTTTTTTGACCTGGTTGAACTACCTATGAAAAAGAAGTCTCTTTTCCCCTTTCAGCTGGGAGAGTTCTCATTTGTACACTTTTATCCTTTTTCACTATTAGGAGACTATTGTATGAAAAAGAGACCCATTGGAGTTTTCTTCATGTTTTTAGACTCTTTAAACATGAAAACACCATCAAGCATTTACCGTCTTGGGCTCAACAAAAATCCATGAGACAATATCATATTGAGCATAATTTTATCCCTTCTTCGAGCTCCTTAAACTATGAATAAGGCCCAAACGATACCTCTTGGTGCCCACCCATATTGCATATAGTCACACATTATGGAAACATTCGCCCCATTGGGTCTCCTTTGTTCAGAGTACTATGGTATGAGTCTTCCTTGGATCCCACAGATATCACGTGTCTAGTGTTTTCCCCAAGTATCTCCCATTGCAGTCATCTCCTTGGTTCCACAGCTATGATTCCCTCCCCATGAGTCGATGCCATACACTTCCAGGTCAGCCCTGCCGTTATACTCTGAGCAAAGGAATGAGTCTCCCATACTCCCTTGGCCCTGTTCCCCATTCAATGTCTCAATCCCTTTATTATTCCATATCTATGGTTGTCCCCCTCATGCTTCTATCAAGGAAACCTCATTGCGTTGATAGTTGTAGGTCTCCCTCAATCGACGTCAACACATATATTCCAGAGGATAGACGCAGAGGTCCCTGTATCTTGGTTTCATCCACCTCATTGATGAGTACCTTGGACCACTTGAAAGGAGTCCCTAGTGCTTTTTGGGTTGGTTGTGTCTCACGTACTTGAATTCACCTGCATTATCACACCGTTTAGATTTGTATATGGTATTGGTTCCTTCATTATTTGATCGAAGTGCTTGGTTGTCACTCGACTTTAGCACATTGGTGAGTCTCTTTGGGATCCATACAGTTTCATGTCCTTTGTGATATTCGGGCTGTGTTGGCAACAGTTTTCGGAAGCCCCTCAGTATCATGCTTTCGTATAGCTACAATATTAGATGTCGTTTATTGTACCTCAGAGATTCCGACTCTCAGTCATTGAGTCCATGCAGTTGTGTACACCCTCAAATTCAGCAAAGTATAAGTTGTTGTGATATTGCATTCCAAGAGAATGCCATTGTTTCTATGTACCGGCTCTTCGGATCATTATTTGTATTCAACCTTCTATTGGGGCCATTATTATGTACTACCGGTTATATGTATTAATCGACTCCTCTTCTTTGAGCTTTTATCCCCATTTTTATATCAAGACATTGATACGAGCATGGGTATGCCCTCCTTGTCCACATATATGTCTGATATTATATGTACCTCATCCATTTGAGAAGTAATACAAATCAAAATCCACTATAGTTTGAATGAGGAGACTCCAACTCTCGGCAGTTCTCTCTGGTTTCTCCATTGTTTTCACCATTTCTCTCTTGATCCTATGATTTTTATCGTCCATACGATGAGCTCTTTCCCTCACACATTAGGGGGAAATCTGTTAACACAAAAATTGTCCACACATCTCTCTATGGTCAACACCATAATTATACATCATAATCCCATCATTATTCCCTCCATTTTGAACTTCCCAATTAAATTCCCTCCAAATTGGTCCAAGTAATCATTATTCCTTCCCTCATAAATACAGGGAAGATGTGCATTTATTGCAACAAAATCCCCCATTCTCTCAAAAAAGGAAAAAAATACTAAAATAAGAATGGGTCATAAACGATGGACCAATACCATGGGCAACAAAGTCTTGGATCATCCTATAAATACATTCTGAAGGTCTCCCCACAAACACTTTTTTTAGTCACACTTTTTGTGTGTCATACTTTTGCCACATATTTCCACATCACATTGTAAGTTGAGTTTACTCCATACAATCCTTGGTTCCATTCCCATTGACAACCCTAATTGGAAAAAAATCAAAGAATTGGATCGTGGAAGCCATTGGCCAAAATCCTCAAACGCCTGCAGTGGCCCATTTACAAAGGTATGAATAGTTGCATTTGTTTTTTTAATTAAAAGAAAATATATAAAAAATATATAGTTTGTTTATTGTTTGTTAAGTACGTCAAGGTTGAATGCTTTCCCTTGCAACATGAACTCTACCTCTATATCCCTCTAATCTAAGGTTGATTCTTTTGCACGTAGCCAGAGAGAAATCTCCACTACGGTCTCCTATTTCCAATTCTAGCTTCTAGAACTAGTTATCCATCCTTTTCCTTGGAAGTAGAGGCAAGCTCCCTTGTTTCCTCTTGAATATTCTAACCAAAACTAATCAAAATTAGGTAACTAGCCATGGCCACATATCCCTTTGAAAATGGCTTCCATTCTGAAGGAAGTCCACCCATAGATGTCAACACAAGATCTATGTCAGGGACACTTTCATCAACAACTACTAGCTGATCTTTAATCTGAGCTATCTTGAAGAAATAAGAAGAACCTGAATCATCCTTCGTGAACTTCACTTGACAAAGTTGATCTTTTAGGGCCAAAATTTTGCTAGGATTCTCTTTCTCATATAGTTTCTTCAATGCATCATACATCTTCTTAGCATTGTTCTGGCTTGTGATAAGAGGTACAATATGTTATTTTACTAATTCCATCAAAATCCTCATGGATGTGGTTTCATTCTTCTTAAATCTTGATTTTTCTCGGACTCCCTTTGGCTATGAAATATCTCTAAGTATATGATCCTTGAGATAATGTTCATTTAGGAGTATGAGCATCCTATTCTTCCAAGATTGGAAGTTTGAAACTCCCTCCAATATGTCTTCTACTCTGAGTCCAACAACCATCTTGATTGATGACTGAAAAATGAGATTTGAAATTTCCTACAGAAAATTCAAACTTTACCAAAACAAACTGAAATTTCAGACATGCAATTTTTGGGCCCTAAAATTGCGGCCCTTGATTTTCAGACCCTAGATTTTCGACCCCTAGATTTTTGGCGCTTGATTTTCGGGCTTATTTTTTTGTTACTGATTTTTCGGTCCCATTTTTTTGGGCCTATTTTTTGAGTTGCCTTTTTGGATCTATTTTTTTGGGTTTCTTTTTCAGACTGTGTAATGGCCTCTTTTAGAACTGCTCTGATAACATGTTAGATTTTCTTAACCTTAGCAGTATAATTTATTTATTTATATTCATCCCACAATCATAGCATTATTTCATTTGCAACATAAACAAAATATGATCACTAAAAGATAACCTTGCACAAGAGACACAAAGAGACACAAAGATTTATTGATAAGCTCCAGACAAACCCTAGAGCCAAAGAAGAAAAGTCTCCAACAATGGCAAACCTAGAGATAGTCTTCTACAATTCAAGGACAATTTTTTTTCATCTTGAGAGGACTTCGCCACTTGTCTTTCTAGAGAAGTGCGCACCACTTGAGAGAGGGAGATAAACTTTTTTTTGAGAATGAAGTGTGAAAGCACTTTATTTATATTCTTCTTTTTACTATAACTTTCCACAATTAGGTTGACTTGACTTTCATTTATTTATTTATCTTTCCTTTTATCTTTTAACTCGAGTTGTCTTTTTATCGTCTAGGGTTATTTTACCCATTTCATTGAGGTAATTGCGCTATTCATATCTTTTCACTTTCTTTAGGACATCTTGAGAATATATTCCAATGCTACATAAACATCAACACAACAATCAACTAAATCAAAGGGGCTTGGGCCTAGTTGTGTACATGCACATACTATCATCTTGCAAAATATAGGGGTTTCTTGATTTCCATATATATATGTCTAGTAATAACAAAGATGAGCTTTGCAACCAGAATGATACACAATCCTCTAACCCCAAAATTAAGAGTTTTTGAAGTTTCCAACTTTTGCAAGAAACAAGGGGAGTCCAACGGCGAGCAATTAATGGAGAATGAAGTGCAGTTTAAAGTGAAAATCATGTTGTAGAGAAAATCACTTCGACATAGGAACTAGTCCAAATCAATGTATACAACAATAAATTTGTTAAGAAAGAGTCTTACCAGAGTGGAGTTAAGAGGAGTCACATTGAGGCATATCTTAGAAGGAAATTGGAGGTAGGTCATTTCAAATTCTTTGGATTAGTTGTTCATAAGGTAGCTCTATGGGAAACCAAGAGTGAATTTAATGCCACATGTAGTAAGTTCTTATTTGTTGTATATTTTGACCAAATAAAAACATGTATATTTTGGATCTTTGTACAAATCGAGTTGTGGTGAGTAAGAACTGAGAAAAGATGGAAAATAAAATTTGAATTTGGATATTTAAGCCTCGAAAATGGATGATGGTTATTAGATTGATGTTTGTGTCGAGGCCGCAATAGCCCCCTAAGTGCTATTGAGGCCTCAATATCCCCAAGTACAAATCATCACTTTCGTCGGGTGCTTGGAATTGAAGTGTGTTGAGGTTAGTGACACTCTAGATGGAAAATCAAATTTGAATTTGGATATTTAAGCCTCGAAAATGGATGATGGTTATTAGGTTGATGTTTGTGCCGAGGCCTCAATAGCCCCCTAAGTGCTATTAAGGCCTCAATAGCCCCAAGTACATGCTATTGAGGCCTCAATAGCCCCAAGTACAAATCATCACTTTCGTCACGTGCTTGGAATTGAAGTGTGTCGAGGTTGGTAACACTACACTCTTTTTGGATTAAAATATTTTTGTTGCTAATGAATCCTACCAACATTTTGAAAACTTGTATAACCGAGATATTAGACCAGCTGACATAATTAAATTTGAGCAATGCATAGGTCTAATCTTTTGCTAAAAAAGATAATCCATTTTACACATAATTTTGGGTACTCTACAAGTTGAACATTTTTACCTAAAAAAAAATGTTTATTATAGGTTTTCATGGATTACGAACCCAATGCAACTATAAAAGTTCAAATCGGAAGTCCCAAAGTTTGAGATCTCATGTTTATGATTCCTTGTCAAATTGAGGGTTGGACTTCATCAGTTATAAAAATTATGAAGATGGTGTTGATAAGGGCCTTGTAACCATTCATTGAAAAACTCCATTAGTCTTCTGTGAAATGCAAAAAGATCACTCCCCTCTCCACAGTGAATTGGATATTCTACAGCGTCAGAAATTTGGGCTACGTTAAAACATCACATAAGAATGTCGGAATTCTTTGTGCAATGTATTCATGAATTGAGAATGGCATCATCTTGCGTACTAAAGAAAATGGTTGCGAGCTCGTTACACTTCCATCTTTGGAGCAACGAATAGGTTCTTGGAGGGGGAGGACATTCGATATCTGGAACTTTTTTGGATCTGGATAAGTAGCCTTGTAATAAGTGTCTAAATAGAGCATTTGAGTGTGCTTAATTGTTAAGAATATGTGTTATCTTTTTGGAGATCAAGGTTCAAAACCTGTGGGGTAGGATTGCTCATCAACCTGTTGTGACAAGGCTAAAAAGATAGACTCCTACTAAAATAGAAGCTCAAAACATGTAAGGTGAATATGACTATGTCTAAAAGAAGTTTATCAAAGATACATGATTTGGAAATGCAAATCCAGAACTTGTAGTCAATTGATTCTTGGAGAGTTGAATCTACTACATCTAGTCCTTTTACCCTTTGTATGTTTTGTGGATCATCCAACATGCATTGCATGGATGAGCTTCAGCCTATGGAAATAGGGAGAATTGTTTCAATTGCTGGCAAGGAATCCAGGGAAGCTGACAAAGAAGTAGCAAAAGAGTGGGATCATAATTTGTTGCAACAAACAATGGGTAAGGAGCTATATGTACTAAATAAACAGTTGGAACAGAAAGAGGTGGAGATGAAATTGTTTGGCCAGGTTGATACTGCAGTGCTCAAAAGGTCAGGTCCAACTTATAAGGTAAAAAACAAAGAAGCGATGTTCCAATATCCGGATTAACGATAAAGGCTTGCAGTGGTGTCTTGAACAGGAGCTAAAAGTTGCAGTGCACATTATGATTCATGATGTTTGCGTTGAGTATGAGAAGCAAACTGAAGTGAAGTGAGAGTTGCAATTGCAAAACAGTTATCTATACTCTGGGCTCACCGTTGGCTGTCCCTGGGTGGCAGGGTAGTCCTTGTGAATTATGTGCTGCAAAGTCTACCGGTTTTTTGGTTATCTTTGGAAAATGTTTCGGTATTTATTTTTGTATAACATCAGAAGGAAGATTAGTCAACTCTTGTGGTCGGGTGCGAAACAAGAAAACAAGTTGTATCTATCGTCGTGGGAGAGCATTTCTTTGCTGAAGCGTCTGTGGGGTTGGGGTATAAAGCAGATGGATTGGTTCAGCGAAGCAGTCAGAGCTAAAGCATTGTTGCGTTATCTTTTTGGGGAGGGACTTCGAAGTTTGGAGCGATACTATGAGATCAAAGTACCTGTCAGGTATTCCGGTTTCTTTCTGGATCAGGCATGCTCGCAGAAGACATCAAATGTTTTTATGGTGTGGAACGGGTTGATCAAGGTCCTCTCTCTGGTGAGTAATTGGCTATCCTCGATGGTGGGGGATGGTATTCAAGTTTTTATAGGCATTGATCCCTTTTTGGGTTGTAATGGAAACTATCAACTGTCCAATGTCCTCATTAATTGGTTTGCATGCAAAGAGTATATATGTTTTGGCTCAAGTGAAAAGAAGGGACCTGAGGATTGTAGGGATCCCTATTGGTTGAATGTGGATGATTTGGGGTTTTTTGGTGAGTTGGGGGAGGAAGGGTATATATGTTTTGGCTCAAGTGAAGAAGAAGGGACCTGCGGATTGTAGGATGCCTATTGGTTGACTGTGGATGATTTGGGGCTTTTTGGTGAGTTGGGGGAGGAATGGAATAAGTTTTACTATGATGTTGTATTGTGTAGGGATATGTATTTCGCAGTAGTCGGACCGTCTAGTATAGAATTGGGGAAGTTAGATGGCAGCTTGACTGCTAAGGAGGCATATCAGGCTATTCCCTTTAGAGAAGGCTATTCTAGACGGAGGGGCTATCTTTCCTTAACGATTCTTAGGGATTCAAAAGTTATTATTGATTGGGTGTTGGGTAAGGTGGATTTTCATGTTGAGTATTTGGAATATTGGAAGAAGAGGAGGTTATTCTAGAGGGAGGGGCTATCTCTTGTTAAATGACAACTAAACTAATGTGTTTATGGGAGGTTTCTCATTATATCGTAAGTTTCCCATAACAGGAATAACAGGAAACAGTTTTCTCATAAAACTTCCTTCATGAAGTATATAGTGCATGGTTGGGATAAGTAATGGTGTGAGTTGTTTGTGAGGCTGAGACCGGTCATGTACTCTCTTCTTTTTCATTAATGAGTTTCAATACTTTGCTTGCATAGATGTTTCTCCTGTCTTTGAATATTTAAGATGTGGTATCAAAGCTAGTGCGAAGAGGCATCGAGAGAGAAAGAGAGCAAACATCCATCGGGGAGGAGTGTGTAGAAGATCAGTACCCAGTGTGGACCTTTGACAACCTACGCGTGAAAATACCCAGCGTGAAGCTTGACAACCGTCGTTGACCAGTCTGCGTGGAGCCACGAAAGAGTGGTGAAGGAATTACAGCGCTGTGGAAGAATCACGTGGAAGGGACGATGCGGGCAGCCTGAAGAGACCAACGGATCGCGTCTGAGGGTGAGTTGCTGCTTGGAGGATTTGCATAGCGTGAATGCCCACTGTTGGACGTGAAGAGAGGTCGCGCGTGGAGAGCGATGTCGTTCCTGGAGAGCCCGCGCGTGGAGAAAAAATTACTGTTGCTGCGTGTCAGAGTAAGAGGGAGTCTGTCTGCAGCCACCGGTGAGCCCATCTACGAAGGATTTCTGGGTAAAACGAAAAAAAAATACCTGTGCATTTTTTTAATTGGAAGTGAAATATATATATATATATATATATAAATTCAAGCCATTTGAATTTTTCAAAAGTCAATCCAAGACTGTATAGTGTTGTTTATATTGCCGAGTATTTTGTGGTGTCTTTTGTTTGGGAATATTTTGTTGAGGGAAAAATATATATATTCAATAATGTTTAGCACAAAGTTTGAAATTGAAAAATTTAATGGTAAAAACAATTTTGAACTATGGAAATTAAAGATTCGGGATTTATTAGTTCAGTAGAGGTTATAGAGAGTTTTAGACGGAAAAATAAAAAGACCTCTAACCATGTTAGATGATGAATTTGAGGATTTAGATGCCAAAGAGCTAAACACAATTCGATTATGTCTTGCAAATGATGTGTTGTTCAATATTATTGGAGAAACATTAGTAGCAAGCCTATGGAACAAGTTAGAAAGTATGTATATGACCAAATCAGTGACAAACAGAATTTACTTGAAGCGACAGCTGTATGGTATGAGAATGAAAGAAGGTACGAAGATAGCAGATCATTAAATGTTCTTAATATTCTTATTTTTCAGTTGAGTAGTATGGATGTTAAAATTGATGATGAAGATAAAGCATCGAATTTCTTATGTACTTTACATGAATCTTAGGGTCAAGTAGTTTCTTCCATTAGCCTTAGTACAACTGATACTTTACAATTTGACAATGTGGTTGTAGCATTATTGTCTGGGGAATTAAGTAAAAAATCTAGTCTTGAAACCTCTTCGCCTGAAGCTTTGGTTGTTAGAGGTCGATCCAAAGAGAAAGGAGAAAATTCAAGAGGTACTTCCAGGTCTAAATCGAAGGGCAGAAAGAGCAAATTAAAATGTTGGTACTGTAACAAAACTAGTCATCTCCAGAAGGACTGCTGGAAGAGACAAGAATCCAAGAATGATGAGTCCAAGTCAGAGACAAATTCAGTTAAGTCTTATGATTTAGGTATGATCGATGAGGTCTTGTCTGTTTGTAATATTTCTGAATATAATGAGGAATGACTATTAGATTCTAGCGCTTCGCACCATATCTGTCCTCATACAGATTGGTTTGTTTCCTATCAAACGGTTAATGATGGAATAGTTCTTTTAGGAGACAATCATTCATGTAAAACTATTGGGGTTGGAAGTGTTAAACTTAAAATGCTTGATGGAGTAATAAGAACACTTACAGATGTTAGACATGTACTTGAGTTAAAGAAAAACTTAGTTTCTTTGGGAGTGTTGGATTCTTGTGGTCATAAGTTTACAGGTTTTGATGAAACTCTAAAAGTTTCCAAGGGTGCTTTAGTGGCCATGAAGGCACAAAGGACATGAAACCTTTACAAAGTGGTTGGAATAACTCAAGTTAATGGTACCGCATTATCATCTAAAGAAGAGTCAAGATCCACTCAGCTATGGCATCAGCGTCTTGGTCATATGAGTGAAAAATGACTTCAGGTATTAATGAATCGTAAACTACTTCCAAATTTGAAAACTTTGAATTTGATGTTTTGTAAATATTGTATATATGGAAAGCAGTGTAGACAAAAATTCAAAGCAGGTAGTCATGTTAGTAAAGGTGTTTTTGATTACATTCATTCTGATTTGTGGGGTTTGTCTCCTACCGTTTCCTAAGGGGGAGCAAAATATTATGTATTATTTGTAGATGATTTTTCTAGAAAGGTTTGGGTTTGTGTCCTTACAATAAAATTTGGTGTGGTTAACACGTTTAAACAATTTAGAGTTATGGTGGAAAAAAGAACTGGCACGACAATCAAGTGTTGAAAAAATTGTTTATTTTTTCCACCATAACTCTAAATTGTTTAAACGTGTTAAACACATCAACTTTTATTTTAAGGGCATAGACCCAAACATTTCTAGAAAAATCATTCACAAATAATACATAATATTGTATTATTGCAGGAAGCCATTGATTGTGTTGGCAATGCTAAGTGGAACGCGACAATGAAAGAAGAAATGAATTCTCTGGAGAAAAACAAGACATGGGAATTGGTTGAACTCCCCAAAGATATAAAAACTGTTGGATGTAAATGGGTCTTCAAATTGAAGAAATGAGTTAATGGTAAGGTTGAAAGATACAAAGCCAGATTGATCGCAAAATGGTACTCTCAGATGGAATGTATAGACTATCATGAGATTTTTTCACAAGTTGTCAAACTTGTATCTATTTGTATTGTGTTAGCATTAGTTGCATTGCTTAACTTGGAGTTAGAGCAACTAGTTGTTAAAAGAATTTTCTTACATGGAGATTTAGATGAGGAGATTTATATGGAACAACCAAAAGGTTTTGTACATCATCATAAAGGTAGCCTTAGTTTGCAAGCTCAAGAAATCATTGTATGGCTTGAAACAGTCGCCCAAGCAATGGTACAAGAATTTTGCTTCTTTCATGGTGAGCCAAGGTTATACTAGAAGTGAGTATGATAATTGTTTCTACTTCAAAAAGTTGAATGATATATTCATTATCTCAGTATTGTATGTTGATGATATGCTTATTGTGAGCAAAAGAATGGACGAGATTAATAGAGTGAAGGCTAAGATGCCTAGGACTTTTGATATAAAGGATCTTGGAGCTGCAAAACAAATCTTGGGTATTGAGATACACAGAGACAGAATAAATGGTAAGCTTAGTTTTTCATGGGAGAAGTATGTCGAGAACATACTTGAAAGATTCGAAATGAATAAGGAAAATCCTATGAATGTTCCTTTAGCTTCCCATTTTAAACTTTCTTAAGGTTTATGTCCTAGTAGTGTTGAAGAAAATGATTATATGTCTTGTGTACCATATGCCAATACAGTAGAATGTTTAATGTATGCAATGGTGTGTACTAGACCTGATATTTCACATGTAATAGGTGTTGTTAGTAAGTACATGGCAAATCAAGGAAAAGAACATTGCAATGCAGTGAAATGCATACTTTGGTACCAAAGAGGCACAAGTGACTATTGTATCACCTTTAATAATAACATTGATTCTATGTGCCGTTTTGTTGATTCATATTTCGCTGGTGATTTGGACAAGAGAATGTCTACTTCAGGTTATGTTTTTACTCTTACAGGTGGAGCTATAAGTTGGATGTCAAAGCTTCAAGAAACAATTGCTTTATCCACTACAAAGGCTGAATACATTGTTGCCTCACATGCTTGCAAAGAGACAATTTGGTTGAGAGGTCTACTTAGAGAAATTGGAAGGTTGCGGAACATTGTGCCTGTCTTCTGTGACAGTCAAAGTGCTATTCATTTGGATACAAATCTTGTTTATCATAGTAATACTAAACGTATTGATGTAAAATATCATTTTGTAAGACAAGCCATTTGTGAAGGTGGAGTAGATCTGAAAAAATGTCCATACTCAAGAAAATTGTGCAGAAATGTTCACAAAACCAATATTGTTAGAGAAGTTGTGTTGGTGTGTAGCTTCTCTTGGTTTGAGAAAAAAGGTGATAAATAGTCTTGGGAAAAGTATTTGTAAATTTTGTTGTCAAGGTGGAGATTGTTAAATGACAACTAAACTAATGTGTTTATGGGAGGTTTCTCATTACGGGTGTTTACGGAAAGTTTCTCATAATGGGCATAACCGGCAACGCTTTACTCATATAACTTCTTTCATGAAGTATATAATGCATGGTTGTAATACATAATTATGTAGGTCGTTGTGAGGCAGTTAGTTATAAGGTTTAATGTTTTGGTTGTTTGTTTAGCTTACACTGCTGGTTACAAGCTTTATGCTTTATTTCTGATATAGAAAAAACATGTATATGTGTAATTTTGATTTTTTTAAAATAATTATAAGCTTTATGCTTTACTTCTGACACGGGAAGAACATGTATATGTATACTTTTGATTTTTTTAAAAATAACATGTTACAGTTTTATTTTCGTTTTGAAAAAAAATGATTTACTCACACAAGTAAATGAATCCCAATGGGGAGAGGTAAATGAATCCAATGTGAAGGGGATTTATTATAGCCTGTGTATTCAATGTGCATTGTGCATTGCTCAAGTTGAACCTTCGATTCATTATAGGTATGGAAATCTCACTCGTAATGAAAAGTCACAAGGCCCCTTGAGCGACCGTTTTTCAATGTTAGCTCACTCACACGTAAAGCTTCCATTTTTTTTTTCCGATTTTGTATTAATAAGAAAATTATTTAAAAAACTTGTGTGCATGAAGTAAAATAATGTGGATGAAATTGATGAAGGAAATTTTAATAATGGGAAATATGTAGAATATAGAAAGAAATTTCAGAAAATGAAGGGTTAAGAGAGATATCATTGATATATTAAGAAAGTGGCAATGCTAGTTTCATGTAGTCTAAGTCCATATGCAAAATTGATCAAGTGCATGGAATTTAATAATATGAATACATAAATCAGACACCACGGAGACCCACCAATATACAACAATGATTAGATTTTAAGCACTTAAAAGTTTCTCAGTAGTGTAGTGCACAAGGAAGCATTAGACTTTATTTAAATAATGCATGTTTTTGTGTGTAACAATCATCACTAAAGGACACAAGACCAACCAATATACAACGATGATTAGATCCAAAGCACCAAAACGTAATGCATGTTTTTATGTGTGCTCATTAATCCTTTGGAAAAGTTTAAGAGGAAGATAATGAAATAATAAAATGTAATGATGACTCCCACATTAAATTAATTTATGTGAAATCGAGGTGGGTGAATTCCTCTAAGAGAAAAAAGATAAATGTATGGAGGATTTGAAAAAGTTAAGGAGGTATACCTAACCTGGTTAAGGCTAAGAGTCGTTTGTAATTCTTTATAAATAGGTTTCCATACCTTAATAGGTGGGGAAGCTTCTACTTGTAAACTATTTTGGAAATTTTAATGAGGAGAAGCTTTTGATGTTTGAGTTTTTTGAGACGAATTTCAAGTTTAAGACCTCAATGCCTAGAAATATTTTTTGCTAATTTGTTGAGTTTCATAATTGTTGTGAGAATGTTTTTATATATTTTAGATAGGTCCTTTGTAGAAGTAGCATATATTTTTCTAATTTATCTCTGGAATGGTTTGTTTATAGCCACAAGCATAATATTGTAATACGCTATTCATTTTTTAGACTATTCTAGTGTGCATCTAGTTACTTATGTTTCTATCTTGCTCATGCAATAGTTGTTTATTGAGCAGTGATGTATTTGGAGTTATGTTTACATCTCTCATAATATTAGTTAGCCTAGGCATCATTATGCATTATGCATATTAGATTAGCTGCATTTCATCTATTATATCTCAGATAAAACTAAATGGTGGATTGAGCTGCAATCGGTAAAACCTCAAAATTGTAAAGGTTGTTGGGTTAGAATCTAGATGGGTTCCCTACACCAAATGGTGATAAGTCTAATTGAGACTTTTTATTGGGGGTAACCTCTGTTGTTTGCACAAGGCGATTCATCTCTGTGAATAGTTTGAAACCTAGAAGCAAAGCAATGTTCAAGGAGAAGCAATGAATGGTTAGAAATGGTAAAATAAAGAAGTGCAAGCTTGGAGGTGTGGCGATTTGTAAACTGTCACAACAAACTTACAATTTTTTGCGAATGATTTGTTATGTAATGTTTTACTTAAGATTGATATTTAAGATTACTATCTTAATGCTCTAAACATTGAAACAATTTGAGTCAGGAATAAAATAAGCTAAAAAATACCACACCATGTACATAATGAACACAAGATGTACCTTGGAAATACCTATATCGAACTATTCTTTGTTAATTTCTTCTCAAATATGAAAATTCAAGTACAAAGAAAGGAAAACTCACTAGTTCTTCTACTTCCTCCGTTTTGCTCAAATATCCTACTCTCTTGCTCTGCTCAACTATGGAGCAATGATCAATACAACAAAAGTGGAACACCTTTCGTTTCCTAGTGGCCTAGTGTTTAACATGTCTTGACAATTGTTTAGGGTTAGAGCTAAGGTTTCAACATCCCTCAATTCCTAGTTAAGGTAAGGGTTTTTGACCTTCTAGGGTCATCTTGATATTCCATATATAACTAGCTCCACATGTGTAAGCGATGGGTGGTGATGTGGTATCCACTCGATACAATGCTGGTCAAAAGCATAGGTCAGCGTGAGGGAGGCATACATTTCTCATACTAACTCTCATTGACATGATCTATGCATTGATGGAAAGCTCTTGATTTGTAGGAAAACGTTGAGAAGCTAAAGACTACGACGGTGACAATTTAGTCTTAAAAAATGATCATTTAATGCCCCAAATTGGTTCTAGAAGTTCCAAGATCATGGATCCTAGATTAAGACCCGCCCTTAAAAAGGACCTTATAAGTCAATAATGCTAATTTTTTCACTTATTGCACCGAGAGTAGCAAGGTGCTCTATGAGGGAGATGTTGTCACATAACGTAATATGACATTAAAAATATAAAATAATTACAAAATTCTCTTTAAAAAAATTCATGTTGGCTGGTAAAATAAAAATTCAAACCAAATGAGAAGTAATTGAAAAACTCCAAACCAATATAGATCCATCTTAAACTTGGATCTATTAAGCACCAAGGGATCAAATTTCTTGAGGTTTAATTTTTTTTTCAATGTGTAAAATATTAAGATAAAAAAGTACACCTAAAATTTTTGGATCCCTATTGGTGCTTGATAGATCTAGGTTTAACATGGATCTATGTTGGTAATGTGCCAAAATAGATGCAAGATTATATAGTGATCCTTTTTGGATCATGTGGAGGAATACCATCTATAATTTGGTCACGAGGATGCAAGTAGAAGGCCATAAAAAGGAGGTAAGTTGTACAACAAGGTTCCTACGTTTGATTGTTCAGTGGTTTGTGTGTTGGTTCAAATTCTTTTGAAGAATAAATATGTGGAAAACATTCAATTCTCCTACAACAAAGCCAAATATATCAAGGTCAGCACCAATAATGGAAATACAATTTCAATGATAGATTTACAGGTTGGTTGTAAAATGTGGCATAGGTAAAAGTTCATAATAAGTGGTTTGTTTGGTAGGTAAAATGATCTTATGGATGAGAATTTTTATAGGGTAAGGCAGGATCCAAATTCATGCTCTTAAATTTTGATATACTTTCAGTATCTAGGGGTAATAAAGAACAACTTTTTAGGGTTGAATTTTTCATCCAACATTGACTATAATCTTGTTAACGAGTCAATATTTAGACAAGTGGTTGATGAATTCATACATCTTGCATGAGGGATCTAGTGCATCTCATATAGTGAACACTCTTTCATTTTGTGGTAGGTGGGTTCAAATTTTCAGCCAACATTGAATGTAATTTTTCTAATGAGTCAATACTCAATCAAGTGGTTGTTGACTTGGTGTGTCTCACATCAATGGGATTGAGTACATCTCATGGAATGAACACTCTCTTTCATTTTGTGGCAGCGTCAATCATTTGCTGATTTATTGAGCGTAATTTAAAGGTGCATGTGTTGTAGAAAATGGGCATCAAAATGCGACTTTGTGAACATTAGAGTGGAGGACACCATAGGCGGACTACAAACATATTTTATGATATGCTTGGTCCAAATAAGTTCATATTTTGAGAAACTTTTGTTTTCCACATAGCTCTTGAGGAAGAATGATATTTCTAATATACTTAGCATAGTACTTTTATGTTAGGAATTTAAATAAATAAACAAAATGATTATTAAGTTGCATGTTATTTTTTCTAACTTAATGGCAATGGTTCATCTTCAGTCTATCTCACAAGACATATTATTGCAAATCTATTGATTATGATAAATTAAATAGAAATATTAATTGCCTCTCTTTTTCTTCAACTTTATTATAACCTCACACAAAATACCAACTCCTTTTAAACCTTAGCTAATGAAAATAAGGCCTCATAGGATGAACAAAAGCTTTAAAATAATGATATAATCCCTTAACTTAAGATCCCTCATGGTTCCCCCTTGGACTAGGAGAATTGCTTGGGGAATCATGGATTTAGTTCTCTCCTTATTTACACCTTATTATCCATCAAAATAAGGTTGGTGTCACTTATTAGTGTCCCATGCCATTATCCATGTTGACCACACACGCCCTTATCCACCCTTATATATGTGCACAATTTAATACTCTCTAGAAGAAAACATGAATCTTTTTAACTATTTGCATACAAAATATATCTAAATTTTGAAACAAATCCCTTACCCTTTTGAACAGTTCATTTCCAAAAGGTTCAATAAGAGCCTCTACATTCCATATTGTCACTTTAAGTGGGATATGGTAGCAATAAAATATGTATTACCCATATCAACATATCACGTAGCTTGACCAAAACACTGATAGAGTTCCATATTAATAGAACTTGGAGGACATAAGCAAAAGTATTGTGCATGGTGTGGATCTTGGGTTTCCTCACGATCCTTCTCGAGGTGAAAATCCTCTTGGTAGTTCTAAATGGGAGGCAAAGAACACGACCCTATGTTGTTCATATCATGTAGAGAGCCTTATGATGTTCATCTCAGGAACTTTTTCTAGGGCTTGATTCAAAATCATCCATACTATGGACTCAAAAGAAATGTCTAAAGGTTCACTTTGGCTTCATGTCTTGCTTGCACTATATGGAGGCAACTCCTTCTCAACAAACTTTTGATTCAACAATTTATACCTCACTTCATAAGGATAAGGTGTTATTTCAAGATATCACTACTGAACATCCACCCATCAAGGGTATGGAACATGGAACATGTTGAGTTGGACCCCACCAAAGGTCCCATAGCCATGAATTTTATTGATATTGATAATTTCAAAAGTTCGAGATAGAAAGGATCATGGAGGAAATTTTTGAATTTGGGATCATAACTCCTAGTAAGAGCCCTTTCGTTTCCCTAATTGTCTTGTGATGAGCAATGATGGTTCTTATTGCCTTTGAATTAATTAAAGAGCACTTAATCATATTGCAATCAAGAGTAACTTTCTCATGCCTCACATAGTTGATTTGATGGAGGTGCTACATGGTGCCTAGTTCTTTTCTAAGATTGACCTTCATTCAGACTACTCCTACATACCTATAAGAATCCAAGACCAAGATAAGACTCCATTCAAGGTTCTTCGAGGGTTCTTTGCTAGGTATTGAAACACTGCAAGTTGGTTATTCTAGTCAACCTCTAAAATGCCCCTACTTGATTCAGGAGGATCTCCATAGTCAAAGAGTGCAGAAGGTCTCTATTAGCTTCAAAGACAGTCATTCGATGAAGAGCTCACATAAATATTTGTGATGCAATTTAAATGGTGTCAAAAGTACTTCGTATGTGCAAGAAATTATAGGTTGAAATTTTGGACAAAAAGGAGGTTTTTTCAACAAAAGTCATAAACCATTAAAAACACCAAAGATCTCATGGAAGCTTTGTTAAAAGGTGAAATGGTTGATTATAAATGATTATTATTTTAATTAGTATGTGTTTCTCATGTAGTTTTCATTTAATCTGTAAAAAAAAAAATGGAATCTTTACAAAGCCATGAAGGCCTTTACACTTTGACTAGGTAATGAGATATCCTCTAAATTTATGAATGCAAAGTGTAAGAATCCACCTTACCTTTAGTTTCCTAGTCTTATGGAAAGTCTCATGGAGAGTTGATATCTTCATGGAGAAAGATGAGACCTTTATCCCACCTATCCTTTAAGGTGTCTCTTGATTCTAATTTAGGGGAGCTAAAGAGAGATATTCTCCTTAATTGATGTGATGAGTAAGCATCCATGAAAAGGCTATAAAATCCTCTCTTGGAGAAGGAAATTAAGCTTTTTTGGAGAGAGCTTGGTGTAATATTTTCTTTATTCTGGAGAGATTGATCAACGGGGTCTTGATTTTTCCATTTCATGTGAGAGCCTTAGGAGAAGGCTTCCCAGAGAGGGAGATTATGCCATGTGAATGAGAATTATGTCCATGTAATCAAACACTATTTTGAAGGATAACCAATAAAGCGACTCTAAGTTTTGATGAGCCTGGAGACGTAGCCAGGGGGTTCGGAGAACTCCATTACCATCTGGTTTGTCATGTATGTGTGTGTGTGTGAAATTTTGTATTTCCTTCTGATTAAGATGTGTTCATATACATAAAGTTTGACAAAGTGATTTTATATACATATATGCAAATGAGTGCTAGCAAATATCCTTATTGAAAGCTTTTATGTGAGTAAATACTCCTATGAGTTTTCATATCATTACTACATTTTAAGATTTATTGAACAAATTTTTGGTAAGTACCTTCATAATTTTGTTCTAGTCTTATTTGGTGATATATGTAGCAAAACACTCACAAATTATCAAGAGAATTTGGATCTTGTCTTAGTATTTTCGCATCCTAGCATCAACTATTTACAAAGGAATCTAAGTGTGAATTTTCGAAGACATCCCTTGAATATGGTGGCCATAAATTCTTGTAGAGGGTGGTTGTGTTGATCTTACCAAGATCCAATCAATTTAACAATGGCTAATTCTTAGCACTACCAAGAATATTCCAGTATTTTTGGGCCTAACAAGATTCTACATAGATTTGTTTTCAACTTAAGTTCTATTGCTTGTACCTTAACTAAGTTAACAAAGACGGATGGCTTTCATTTGTCCATAGAGGCATGTCAAACTTTAAAGTGCTTAAACACAATGATCGCTTCACCACCAATGCTAGCACCTCTACATTTAACTAGACCCTTCACCATTGAGTGTGATTCCTCTAGGTTCAACCTTGGCATAGTGCTCTTATAAGATTGTAGACCCATTCTCCTTTGAAATATGCAAAGTCGATCAATGGCATAGAGAGGATTCAGGAACATGTCTACATACAATAAATAAGGGATAAGAATACTTCATGTTGTGCCTAAGTGGTACCAATTCCTCTTAGTACTAGGTTTTGCATTAAAATTTATCATATTATGTTGAAGCGCTTCTTGACACATGGTATTTTAATAACGGAGAAACAAAAGTGGATTACATATCTCCAAGCCTATCAATTCAAGTTCATCTGTAAGAAGGGTAAGTAGAATATTTTTGTTTATGCCTTATCTTGGTAGGATCAAATTTAAATACATTTCAATGATACAACCTACATGGGTACAAGAGATCCTCATAGAATTCATACTAGATCCACTTATAATGAATGACAGTAGGAAATATTAATGGAAAGAAGGGACAACCTACCTTGTATTATCAAGAATGGTTGCATCCTCTTAAAAAAATGATTTTTTTATTATCTTAGATATCCTCTTATTACACAAGGTCTCCACCGTGGGCATTGGTATCCCTTTGTTGGTCATATGGGTTTCTATAGAACCTATAGGAATGTTTCCCATTGATTTTGAGCAGTTTTTGGTAGACTGTGACACTTGGAATGCAATAATGTGGAAATTGTTCCTTATCTTGGTCTTCTCTAATATAATGCCATCCACAACCATAAGTAGAAACATGTATATATGGCCTTCATCACTTGATGTCCACTTTGTAAAGATAAAGATTCTATCTTTATGGTGGTCACTAGTTTAACTAAGTATGTCAATTTTCCCTTGACTACCAATTTTATAACTCCATGGACTCCCCTTTTGCATTATTAGTGATCAAAATACCAAGTTTTTTAGTTACTTATGGAAAAATGTTTCAAATGATAAGGGGTTATATTCAATATGAGTAGTGCATATCACCCTCAAATAGATGATAAAAGTAAGGTGGTTAAAAATTGCTTAGAGGGATATATACATGGGACAAGCATGGTAAATAGCCTTGGTGGTTGCATCTTGTGGAGTGTTGGTATAATACTACCTAGAAATCTTCCACCAAAATGACCCCCTAATGCATTATATGAATATGTATCTCCATCGCCAAAGAACTAGTTCCTTCAAAGTGCTAGTGTACCTTTTTTGGGGTACATTCTACAAGAAATGAAAAACATCCTTTGCATCTTCAAGGATAACTTAACCATGGCAGCGATTCATATGACGCAATTAGTTGATCAACATTGCTTTGAAAACAATTTATAGTGGGATATATGGTCTTTGTTTGTATCCATCAACATAAGTAGAAAATTCTATGACAACATGGAAAGAGACATACTCAACCTAGGTCTATGACATATACAATGTGGGAAAAAAACTTAGGAGGTTACCTATGTACTAGACATTCCCAGTGGATACTCCATGCCACATGGGGATGTGATGTTTTCCATGTCTCTTGTTTAAAAAATAATATTGGAAACAAGGTGGCCACTCAAACAAATAGTTCACTTATCAATGAAGGTAAATTCATTTTGGAGCATAAGGGAATCTTGGATAGTAAGGATGATAAATCTTTGTAGAATACAAGTCCCAAAGTACAAGATCAAGTGGAGTGGTATCATAGAAGAGGAATCCACATGAAACTTTCAATATTTATCGGTATCTCAGGTGGCCATTGACTAACTATCTCTTCTCATGTTTTGGATATAATCATGCTTAATTTAGCTCACTTGGATAAAGTGCTAGTTTTGAAATGATTGGTTTTAGGTTCATTTTTTTTCTTTGTTCTTAAAGTAACTTATGTCATAAAATTCCCCATCTTTTCTTTCCACACAATCTTAAAAACCCACCAATATAGAGTTCAAAATAGGGGTTTCGAGATAAAATTTGGGCAATCTAATGTTGGAAATGTATCGAGAGGTATGTTTCTTATTTTTTTTAGTTGTTTTTTCTTTTTTGCTTTGATATTTATAACTAGTTCTTATTGTTGGTGTGAAAATAGAAAGTGTCTTCTTGTGCAATCATTAATTAAACTCATTATTCCATGCCATTGCAATCATATATTATGACTAGACTTATAATATCAACATAAAAAAATTAATTGTTGTATAAAATAAAATAAGATGATGAATTAGTAATTACCATGAAATTTTAATCCCTTTAGTGGGACCACGTCTTCGTCATGTGTAAAGTAATAAGTTATCCCCTAGTTCTCTTAACAATTATGCCTAGTGATGGAGTCATCTCAACATTTGGCATAGGGTGATCAGAAGGACCATGAGTAGAGGTTGGAATAGTACTAGGTGTAGTAGTAGATGGGGAACCACCAATAGGCCTAGGAATAGAGGAACTACCAACAACACTAGGAGTAGAGGCACCAGTAGTAGATGCAGGTGTGATACTCCTTAACCCAAGGTATTCAATCTGAAGAACAATTATAAATAAAACAAATTTATGTCAAGTACTTTAATTCATCAAAAACAATATGTTGTATACATTAAAGAACTTCCTTTCAAATCAAATTAAATTTTCAAATTTCTGTACTTTGTACTAATTGATTTTTCCAATCAAGTATATTTGTCTTTCCATACTTTTTTCAATAGTACAATTTGTTAAAATTTAAGTTCTTCTCAAACCTTAACCTTTTTTATAATAGAACTAAAAGGGTTAGGATCATCAAAGTAGTAATCATCATGTGACTATGACTAGGTGATGTGGAAGCCTACAAATAACCAAAAAGTTAAGATGGATTTAGAACATCAATAAAAAATGGACGAAAAAACATATAAATGTTATATTAGATTACATTCTTTGCATCAATATGTTTCCCACGATTAACTTGTGTCTATAACATGGTATGATAATTAGAAAAATATGCATAAATAAGATAAAATTGATGATAATGGTGATTCAAAGACAATATTCAATAAATGAAAACCACCAATTGTAAAACATAATTACCTCATTTCTTAATTTCGTTCAAATAGTAATAGATTGATGTGCCATTTTAAAAATAATTTCCTGGAGTACGGTGTCCATAATAAAATGGTAAACACTTCTATGCATAACTTGCTCAAGAGGGAAGGCATTGGTGCAAGCATTCAAAAACTACTTATTCAAAAGATACCTAACATCGGAGTATGATGCCCATAATAAAATGGTAAACACTTGTATGCATAACTTGCTCAAGAGGGAAGACATTGGTGCAAGCATTTAAAAAATACTTATTCAAAAGATACCTAACATTCATATTTATTGCACATTCATTAAAAAAAACTAAAACATGTAGTTTATTATTTTCATCTAAAGAAGTTCCTTTATATGTTCCTAATCATCACCATCATTAAAACACAAACATTCATGTTCCCCACAAGTGCACCCTAATGGCCGATCATATTCTTTGTCATATGATTCAAGGGTGCATCTTCAAAATCCTTTATATCAATGGATGGCTGACCCATTTCTTAATTGGGTTAAGTGGTCAAGTGGAAATGATGTCACCTGGAATTTTTAGTTCACCTAGCCACAAAAAAAAAAATTTCAAGCTTTCTTTTCCAATTGAAGCTAATAAGAAAGTAGTTGTCAATAAGATTGATAAGAATTCCATTGGTGGACTTGATAGATTTGTTGCATGGGGCATTTAAAAGCGTGCATGTAATCATACTAGTTTTCTATTCCCATGTTCCATGGTTGATGACAATGGCAAGAAAATATGTTGAATCAACATAAACATAATAAATAGGAAAATTTTCATAATAGGAACCTATTGGGAATTCATTCATGGTGTCTCGTTAGATTTTTGGTTTTTCTTTTGATGTGCAAATATAGCTCAATACACAAAAATACATTTTAAATGTACACCATATAGAAAAAGGGTATGTTGTGTTGGTAAAATATGTATGTGTAAAACTATTACAAATTATATTCAAACACAATGAATATAAGTTATAAATAATAATTACATGTTTACTTAATTCTATTCAAATTATAATGGATCAATAAGTCCTTCCTTGCAACTATTGATTTGATTGCACAAATCAAAGATTTATTTCCATCACACCCCTCAAAATGCAATTAGGTATCTTGTTTGTACTTCCATTGCATATGCACGCATGTGCACACACATGCACACACATTCATTCTCCTTTATTTTATTTTTTCTTTCATTTTCTTATAATTTACACAAATTTCACATCTATGCATACTTGGTAGATATCAGGTCATCCATAACCAATGTTTATAATCATACGTTGGGAAAACATAGTACATCGATTCAACTTCAGTGTTGTATGTAACACTTACACGATCCAGTGAAAAGAGCACTAGCCCATGGAAACTAGATGGAACAATTTGATATGTTCTTCCATTGATACAAAAATTAGTGTCCAACTCGGGAAGTGTAATTGGTTCCCAATTATTCACATAATTCCTATATCTCAATGGCAATTCATTGTCTCCATCAATCTCATTGTCATATGAGCATGTCCCTCCTTCAACAAGAAACAAATCCATACATTTTTAAAATTTTCTTCTAACATTACCACCTCTAATTGTTTGACTTAATGTCTTACTTGGTGTTTCCCCTTCCCCTTTCTCTTTAGAACTACCATCACCATCTAAATCAATATATTGCATATATCTATTAGGTTGTCTTTGCCTATGATATGATTTGTAACATTCATACCAATGGAAGAAATAACAAAAAATGTGAAATTTCTCATAGTTCTATTATTGGCACATAAAATAGAAGGTTGTTAACCATAATGCATACAACCTCCAATATTTTATTGCATCTCCATATATTCTAACTAAAAAAGTACCTTCCTCAAACCAATGAATGATTCATAAGGTAGTGACAATTTTTTTTATGTACCATCTATTCCATTATCTAAGTCCACACATAAAGATATATACAACTTAAAAACATAGGCAACTCATTGAACTTTATATATAAAGGTACAATATAATTCTCAATAGCAACAAGACACTCCAACTATTGCTTATTATGTGTATGTGATAATATATTGAACTTGTCATCATATATTTTATGCTCTAGCTTCCTCACTAATTCCCAATGCATACTTGTCAATCTAAATGAACATTCATTCATATTCATCCTTTGGCATATATCCTTAACATAACTCAAAGAAGGCATCCCACTTTTCTTTGTAGCATAACTCTTCCATATAGTTGTCCTCAAAATGTTTCTTGCAGACATGCTAGTAAATTTTGTCTTCATGAATCATATATATTATTCAAATTGCTCTATTAAAGTGTCGCACTATTAGTTAAAGAGTGAAAAGTAAAAAACAATTTCACCTCTTGGAAGTTGCAGCTTCATAAAAAATTGCAAAAATAGGCATGGATTTTGGTCTTGTAAACCCTTGATTGAGGTTTAGACTTTGATCAAGGATTTTAAAATACCTTAATTATGAGATTAAAACCTCAATTGAAATTATCTCTTAATCGAGGTACTACAAAAACATTTTTCATGTGCCTTGCTTGCCAAAAAGTGTGACCGACCTTCATGTATCCACCCAAATGTATAAGTTCAAACCCATATAATATTTTTTTATTAATGATATGTTTTTATCATTAATAAAAAAGATGATTGACATTTCTGAGAATTTAAGAAGATGACTGGAGTAGAAAATCGTTGAGATGAAAGATGTGTATTGTTCATAGGTAGAAACAATATCAATGTTCAATACAGAATTTTTATTAGATCCTTCCTAATATCCTTCTACAAGTCGAAGAAGTTGGTACCTGGCCTTCATTTATAGCAGAAAAAGTGGTCAAAATGGGTAAATTGTGAACTTTGGTTGTTGTAACTTCTAAATCGAAACTAAAAATGGGACAAAAGTGATGGTTCCCAACATTAAGTAAGACAATGCATCTAACTCCTCCTCTGTCAGTCATTCAGAACCGGGGAAAGAGGCACTATGGTAACAAGTTGGTGAAAAATGTGTACATTTTAGTTGGAATTCTAAAAGGATTTCAATTTATCTATTTAGATGTTGTATTCTTCCTTTTTCCTAACTAAAATGCATAAATGATACTAATGGGTTAAGTGTTAGCAGTACCCTCTTGAAACAGGATGGGAACCGAGACATTTTTGGCATTTTCTAGAATCAACAAAGGATCATAGCAGTTCACTCTCATCTCCAATTTTGTTGAAGTTCATATTAAACCCAAAAAAGTTCGATTTTTCGACTCCTAGCTCCAGTTATCTAAAGAGGCAGACAGAAGAGAAATGAAACATTTCTAGTTTTTAATAAGCACTCCCAAGTTTTGAAAGCAACCACGAGAATGTTAACAATAGATTCGACACTACTCACAAATCCATCGGGTGGAGGCCTAATCGCTTAACCTACAGAGCACGTGACATCAATTGAACAGACTCAAAGCATCACCATATCACTCTTTTTTATCTCGAGTGATCTTACCTACCTACACCAGTACATTTGGCACATTCAGCACAATTTGCAAGGAGATGTTTCAGATAGACTAGATGTTAGCAAATTATATTGAAAGATACATTTAATATATAGGTTAGAAGGGAGAAGCTATCCAAGCTAGCACCCACATGTGATGAACTTAGTTTTTACTATTACAGTTTAAAGAGACCAAGCTTGGATGTTAATTAGTTTTACAATTTAATGAAGATTGTAATTCCTGCAATTTATTGAGTAATCTTTCCATTCCTGTGTCACCTTTGATCAGCGCCCATCCATAGGTGACTATAGGGACTCGTGTGTTAAGTAAATTTATTGTTTCGTATATGTCTTCATAGAACATAATATATAGCGTAGAATTCCTACAAGTTGTAGCAATTTCCAGTATTTGAGAGGTGTATGATAATGGATAAGTCAAACTTCAAACAATAGATAATGAAGCAAGCTCATTTATAGTCATTGGACATAAGTTAAATCTTTAGAACAAACCAGTAAACAAAGAATTTTTTGAGCAGTTATCTTGGCAGCATGAGATGAAAGTGTTGGACAAACACATTCTTGTGTCTCCTTCACATTCCTCTTAAAATAAAATAAAAATATGTAAATAATATATAAAAAAATTATGTAGAAAAAAAAGGTTTAGTTGTGAAAATCCAGGCAACTGGAACAACATAAACCTGAATTATCATTGGAAAACCAAGTAACATTGGCCAATGAAAATTCTTAAAAATATCTATATGTATCTTTTTCAGTCAATTTCCAACTCATGAGTATCTTTTTGTACCTAACAAGTTTGTTGTTTGTAATGCATAAATAAATTTTATGTAGAAAAGACTTGAGGACAAGTCAATAATAAGGCTGGGAAGAAGGAATTGAAGAAGTCAAAATTCTGAGTTTTCTTGAAAAAACATTTTTATATGACAACATTTTACTCAAGAAGCATTGAAGCAGTTAATCAAAGGAACCTGAAAAGAATCCAAATAGAGGGACCTGTAAAAACATATCAAAGTTAGTAAAGAAGTTAAGCAAAGGAACCTGAAGGGTACATCAAGCAGAGGGAACTGAGAAAGAAATTTGTCACAAATTTAACGACTTTTTGAATATCATAGCAACTCCAAGAGCAGTGAATAATTTTAGAGATTTTTGCAGCAGCACTGCAATCTACGCTAATACAATAAGGTAGTATGACAAGCACAATAAAAGGAGCAGTAAATAAGTCTGTAAGAATTTTATTTTAATGATTTTAAAAAATTTGCATAAGTCTTCATTTTTAAGTCCTGACAAAAGTACCTATTACCCTCACAACCTCCTGCACTTTTTCATTCATTCAATTTCCCTTTAACATCAAAAATAGTGATCATGGGACTTGTTTTGGTTACAATAAAGGTATTTGAATCTCAGCCTTGCTGTTGCAACTCCAGGCATGTTGCAATTTCAGTCATTTTTTATCACAAAGAAAGCTATAAGGAAGGTTTCTTTAAATAGGATGAGAAGATTTTTGTTATTGTGACTTTAACCTAAATATTTTCACAAATCAAATCTAGCAATAAAACAGAAACATGCTCTAAGTTGGACCAATGCATTGGGAATTATAAGTTAAAAAATGCATAAAGTATAAAATGGGCATTTTTTTTTTAAGCATAAATAAAAATTACGGTGAAATATGATGTGATTGAAAGAATAATGATGATAAAAGAAGGAATGAAAACTCATAAGTAGCAAGCAACCATTCTCAACAATCATTTCTTCTTCCAAAAAATTTGCAAATTATGGATTTGATGGGTAGGAATGATTTAACTCTCCCAACGCAGGGGTAAGTATAAGAGATCACAGCCTTCCACTGCAATTCGACCAGAAGGTCCAGAACGGAATCTCTATTCCTGCTCTGTTGAAAGGATTTAATTTTATAGATAAAAGTGGTCATTTTCCAGCAAGTTCACTTCCATGAAGTTCTTTTGAAGATGTTGTTGTTTATCCCGGATATTCGAACATGTGCTGCTAATTTGATCACTCCTGCGTAGAATACATTTGAAAAACGAAAAACGAATAGTGCGTTGACAATTCCAGTTGTTAACATACGAATTTAATCTTTATGATAAGCCAAAACTGAAGTTGTAAAAATTGAATAGATACTCGGAATTTGGGTGTGCAAATCATGGATAGAAGAACGTGTTCAGGAAGGAGTCGTCTGAGGAAGGTAAGTTAAAAATTGTTGTTAAAAGAATTCATTACAACTAGCACCAAATTCAAATTCTAGAGGAACTTTCTGAGAAAGAAGAGAATTGTTATTTTAGCAGAGGTTGATAAAAAACAGAGTTGGGGTTCAACAGAGACATAGTAGGAGTTTGTTTTTGTTTTTTTTTTAATTCTACAAATTGGGTTGATAGGTACACATTTTTCATAAAATTCACTGTGGTTACAAAAACAATTATATTTATTCTTCCCCTCTTTGATTTGAAGAAAAAATGAAATACTTTTTTGTGTTTTCTTTACAGAGGTTTTTTTTTAAATACACACAGAATTGGAAATTTAGAAATCATTGCAAGCCAGATTTTTGAAAAATACTACATAGGATTAAATATTTGCTTGAATAAACATAAGGTTTTCTTGTTGAAATTGAAAAATGGTCTCTAGGTTTGAACCAGAAAGGTTTGATTTATCCACAATTCATGAAGTTTGTTTGGAGATTTTTGAAAAGAACCAGTGGATTTCCTTCTCTGAAAAATTTGATAAATTTGACGAACATTGTGAAAAAGTTGATTTAGAATTTTCTTGTTCATTTGATGGTGAAAGGGCTACAATGGGTAACTTCACCATCACGCTCTATGAAGACATTGTTGCACAAATAATTGGGTTACCTCAACGGGGAGAAAGGTACTTTAAAACAAAACAATTTAAAGATAAATCATGTACACCTTTTATATCCAGATCCTAGGGAAGCATCAGTAAATTGGAAAAAATGAATTCTAAGAAGTTGGTTGATTCGTCAAGTTGGTTGATTCGTCCATGGGATGAAATAGCCTATATCATTCATAAATTTTTCACTTGTGAAGTAAGATTCAATATTGTGTATTTGTATCACATCAAGTTGATGCAACATTTGAAGAATGTCTGTGAAATCAATATGCCTTACTTCTTGTTACAAAGCCTTTCTAAGATGGTCAAGGTTGTTCATAAATAAGAAATGAATTAAGAGAAAAGATTATACCACTATGGCTTCATCAAATTTATTATCACATATGAATTACAAAAGCAGGACTTGTCATGCAGCATTTATGGTTGATAATGGCTTTGAAACAATAAAAGAAGAATTAAAAGAAAAACAAATTTTGATGATAACAAGTAATGAAGAGGATATGCAAAACTCCAAGGCAACAAGCTCAAAACATCCTATGGGGAGGATAAGAACAAGAACCATGGTAAAAATAGAAAAATAATTCCAAATAAAAGATAAAATCTTCATCGCAGATGAGAAAAAATCGAGAAAATGCCAACAAGTTCAGAAAGGACAGGTACCAGAACATGATGATGAATCACATGAAATTCAATATGTGTACATTGAGAATTTGGAAGAGCAGTGAGAACAAATCCAATAAGTGAAAAATAACAAAATAATGAATTAATGAACACTATTTTTTCTACCTATGAGCAACAAACTACTGAGGATACAATAAAGTTGAAAAATGAAGGATTTTCAAAGAAAAACAAGAAGATAAGGGAGTTAAAAGGAAAAGTAAAGGAATTGGATTTGCTTGGAGGGAATCTTAAATAAGAGAATAACATATTAAATAAAAAGAATAAGAGGCTTCAAATTCAAATCATTTTAACTTCCAAAGAAGCATACTAGTGGTATTAACAAGAGAAGGCATTTAAGACAAAATACCAGAAGTTAAAAGTTCTCCATATAGCATAGGTCAATGTGGATACAACATAGGTGGCAGAGGGCCATTAACAACATGAAGACATGCAAGAACTTCCTCTGGGAGAGATGTTGGTCACCCATTTTTTATGTTTATTCTGTCATAAAATTCCTTGTTTTTCCTTCAAAAACTATCCATATCCTTCATATTTTATCCATACTTCCTTCAAACCTGGTTATATGAGGTATTATTGTCACTTTTTCATGAATTAAATTTTCCAATATTTAAAGCATTAAAATTAAATTTTAATAGAAATTACAGGATTTTACAACTTCCCGTAATTGCTCCTAGTTGTACATACGTGTAGGACAGTTGGGCGTGATCTGAGACATGTGGCAGAATCCCTGATGTCCAAGGATGGATGAATATCTATCAGCTTCACAAAATTATCTTCGTAGGTGTCTGGTCAACGCTGGTCAAACCACGCCATTTGTACAGGAAAAACTTTGTTCTTTAGCATAAAATCTGGGCAATTTTGAGATTTCGTGGGAAATTTCCCATTTTTGTGGATATGAAGGATGAATTCGACCCTTTGAGAGAAAATATAGGATCTCATCCTCAGATCAAGAGTATTTTTAGCATTTATAGTTGAAAACATTTTGTATAAATATCTCAAAGCAAACATAGTTTGAAACCTTTAGAATCAAAATTCATAGTTTGAGACTTAATAGAGTTTGTAGACCGTTGAATCGTTATTTGATTGGTTTTATGTCAAGATGCTGGAGTAATTGATCAGTAGTTAACAAAGTATATAAGATCGGATTGTGTTCAAGTGTGCTAGTGAAGCATTTGAGGGCCCCCTTTTCTAAACCTGCACATTCCTTCTTGTTCCATCGTTTTTTGGGGATGAGTGGTATCTCCACTTCCTATAGCTTTCTATTAAATTCGTACTTATCACAGTATTATTTCAATTCAAGTTTTGATTACGACATTTACTAGTTTAATTATCTTTAAGATGCACATTTAGTTGTTGTACCATTGGTATGTGTTATGAGTTATTTCTTGTAAAATAATTCAATGTATAATTTTGTCTTCAACAACAAGATGTTATAGTTCTCTTTACTTATTAAATATCTCAGACTTAGAATAATTGGTGAATAGAATGTTGATGAATGTTAAAGAATATAATGAAATTTCCTCCTATAATGGAGTTTAGTATTTCTTAACATTACAATGTTCAATCCATCTTAGAATTATTTCTTAAAAACTAAGTTTAGATCTAAAACCATATACTTTGGATGTGCTTCTAAGTTTTACAAATACTAGATTGACAATTAAAATTGCATGCCCTAGTTTACATATGTAGATTAGTCCAACAACGGGGAAGTATATGAAATTAGTGTGCGACAATTACCGCACTAATATCAATCGATAACTTGGTTATGAGCATCTTGGACTACGTCAAGAACAAGAGTGGGCTACACTACTATAGTATTCCAAGGAGAAGAATATGAGAAAAGAGGGACTTTCCTTGCCTCCAAGTGCAGTGCAAACACCAAGGTAGATAAAATAGTGTACAAAACAATGAATTATAATTTGTATATTGCATTTCACCACAATTTTTAAATCACATAAACATGTACTTGACTATTTTCGTAGGCTCAAAGACACCTCAAAGGCTACACATGCGAGACTTGAGAAGGTTGTCCAACTTAAACTTGGCCCAAGGGTCTACATTAAAGTGAAGGGGAGATATGTAAGTATTAAGATTTAAAAGTTGTCGGTGTTTCATTTTCATTTGTGTTTAAAATGATTTCCTTACCAAAATGTGTTATGTTACGGGATATGTAGTCCACAGACTTTGGTGTCATACACACCTAAAGAGATCCAACTTTCCTTCAAAGGAGGCTACAATGTTGTGGTTGAAAGGAGAAGAGCCAATGCAATTGACACTTCTATTGTCAACAAGGATGTATACAAACTCAATGCATTATGATTGACTACTTAATTATAATGTACAAAGTGACATTGTGTAGCTCTACAAAAACTACAAATTTTATTGTATGCAATACAAGAATATTTAGGTGTTCCTCATGAACTAGTTTTAGAGACCAAAGTCAGTACTTCTCAACCAAAGGTTCCCCCTACTACACCTACAAGTACCATGAATGAGTTGAATTATAGGAATTCATATTTTGTTGCTTACTATTTAGTATAAATAAGTTGATCAAAAATTGTTTTGCTTTAATTGTAGTTGGCGTCGACCCTAGTCCTAGGCAACCTACACGTAGACATATCTTGTGGTATCATGATGCAAATGCAATACCATAAGAAACTGGTCGATATGAGAATGAGGAAGTCGATGCCAATGATAGAATTATGGACTTCATTAAAAAAAAGAAACCTAAAAAGAAGTAGGGTAGTAGAGATTGGACATTATGCATGGTAGACATTTTTGTTGTATACGATAGTGTACTATTTATATGTGTGTGTGTGTGTTTGTGTGTGTATTTGCTAGAGGATTTCTATGTTTACAAGCTAAACTTGATTTGATTATATGTCGATTTTTATATTATGTACTGCTATTTTACATTTATAGTTTTTTGTGATGATGCTTTATATGTGTGAAATTTACAAGTGCTATGTTTTATGTTGTGTGTATGTTCATTTTCTTTGATTTTGTAATTAGCCTCTCTTAAGTTTAAATGAGCCTTATGTTTTAAGTATTTGTGTTTCTTTCATGTATGTTACAGTAAATAGATTGAGTATGGGGATTTAAGAGTGACGTGAGGAGGGGGGAGCGGGGAGGGGCTAGACGAGTTTCCACTTTCACGTGGTTGGCCATGTTCAGTAGAGAATAAATTATTCTTGAAACAGATAAAAGCTCATACATGTATTTCCCTTTGGTTTGTTTAGAGTGTGATACATGTTGGTTTGCATATTTATTTATCATGACATTATACACATAAAATTGTTATTTCATCATGATTTCTGCAGGTATTCACATGCAATATAAATGCAACTAATAACTATCGGTAAATCCAATGAATTTGGTGAGTAAAATATATCTGCATTTTATTTACACTTATGATTTTTTAATGAATGTTTTGTTGATTTTTTTACCGGTTTATGTTGTATTTAGCTAATTGTGAAATATATGATCTAATGTTGTTGTTCTCTTGGTCACCAAAATACACACAAAAACATTCAAAGGGATCAGTTTCATGTATTAAGTAATAAGGTGGTGCAGTAAAGGGTACAATATGTCATTCTTAGTTAGAGTTGTGAAATATTCGATGAAGTATTATTGTTGAAAATAATATCCTCTACATAATGTTACATTGAAAAAGAAAAAAAGAAAAATTTATTGGAATATCAAGAATTTGTGAAATGTGTCAGACATTAATACTTACATAGGAGCAATGATCCTATAAAAGTACCTCCTAACAAAATTTAGGGATTTTGATTACCATCTTGGGAAACACATCTAAATAGACGCCTTGCACAATGTTGATCACATTGATATAGCTTTTAAGTAACCTTTCCATGGATAAAAACATACTATCTCAGATGACCTATCTCAACAACTTCCTTGCATGGAATTGATTGCATTGGTATAATTCTCAAATATCCCTTTTAGTGGATCCCAAGAACCATGGAAACCATTAGGAATACCACCATGGATAACATGATCAACACCATGCAAAACCACTTCATTGACAACCAACGTTTAAGAGATCATCATCTTGGACATTAGGGTCACCAACCTGAAATCTACACCCAACTTTGAGTTTCACAACATCAAAACCTAAGTATTTCACTTATCAAAGAAAAATAGCCTTATCAGGGTTTGTTGTTGCAACTAGAAAGGGGTGACTCTTCTAATGGGAGAGGGTATAGCCTAGGGCCACACTCTTAGGATAATCAACACAATATATGGCATATATTTGATCAATTAGATATAAACAAGTTTGATGGTTTAAGTTCAAAAGGTTGGCTTACTCAGATGGAACACCACTTCTCTCTTTAAGTTATTACTATGACCTCATGAAACTTTGAGAGGATATGTTATACATGGATAGGTATCATTGGTTATGGTGGTAATGTCATAATAATTCCTATGGGGGTTACATTGCTTAGACCCACTTTGTAAACATCATTTATGATCTCTTTGAAATTTAATACTTATACAAAAAGTCTTGTTAAATGTAAGTTGATATTTTGTTGGGTATTTTTATCTAGTAATTTTCTTGCATAAGTACAATATTTGCATATGTAGGTGAACACGTGTTTCATGTGCTCATTGATGTGCTCATTGATGTCATTGATAAAATATATTTTTTATAATTTTTTTCAATCTTAAAGAAAAAGAAGTTATGTAATAATATACTTGCACATCATACACCTCATTTCTATAAGAAGTTCATGTGCTCATTGATGTCATTGATAAAATATATTTTTTATAATTTTTTTCAATCTTAAAGAAAAAGAAGTTATGTAATAATATACTTGCACATCATACACCTCATTTCTATAAGAAGATAGGCCTACATGTGAAGTGCTTCCTCTTCAAGTGACACATGCCATGCTCCAAAGTGAATATTCCCAATAATAAATTCTTAAATGTCTGAAACTATCCTCAATAAGCTACAATGCTCCACCTCCACAAGGATCCAAAGCTTCGGTTATCTTCTTAATCCATGTGCTCCTCTAGGTCCATCCCACCTACATGATAAATACCTAAACCGAAGTGCCTTCAAGTCAAGCACAAGCATCCATGCAAGAAACCAAGTGTCCCCATGTCATCTAGGGCTCAACACCCTCCTCCAAGGTGCCCAATATTTCTCCTCTAAATAAATTTATTCAAACTTGTAAGCAATTGACCTCCATGTGGCCATCATGAAGATGTCACCAAGATCCACAAGTGTCCAACACTCCAAGGAAGAAAGCAAAAAAAGCACCAAGATGAGGTCTAGCAATCGAAGAGTAATCCAAATCATTTATATGTCCATGATGACACATCCAAGGGTCATCCATACACCATGCACCTCACATGACATAAAGAAGCCCCAAGCATGGTGTAACACTTTTGGAGTAACATCGAAAGCTAACAAACACTTTTATGACCTAAGAGGAGATTTGAAGCAAGTGGGCTTAATAATACTTGAAGAAATTCATGTTGTATAACGTTATCAATCTTAAGCTTGTTGTAATTGAGGATGCAGACCTTAATTTATAGATCTTCTTGGAGCAAAAATTGAGTTTGAATGAAAAATCACATCAATGTGAATATGACTAGCATAGATCCATTTTAAACCCGAATCTATCAAGCACCAAGAGGATCCAATTTTTTGAGGTGTACATTTTTTTACCATTTGGATCCCTCTGGGTACTTGATAGATTGGGTTTAAAATGGATCTATGCTACTTTAAAAAAAAAAATATTTAAGTCGATATTTAATTTATATTTTTAATTTTTTTAATTTTTTAATATGTTTTTATTTATGTCGACTATCATAACATGACTAACGTGACAAGATCTCCCCCATATTTGGTTGGAGAGCACATCGCTTCTCTCGATGCAATATCTCGAAGCAATAACTCAAAGTATGACCAACGACTCTTCAATTGGATGAATTGGTTCCACTAATATAGTATGGGTGTGAGTTGACCAAAAATATTCTTGAAGTGTTTATCTCATTGAATTGGTCATGGAATTTGTAAACATCCATGTTTTAGTTTATATCCATGCACACGAATCCAAAGAGACTCTCCACGTTTTCTTTTCTAAAGCCACTTATTAATGTGACTTATTGGATTTCCAACCAGGGTTCGTTCGACGTCTGAGTGGTGTGGATTGAGCATCGATATCATAAATCTAACATCGATTAGAATACTTGACATTAGTTCGACGGATCATCCATGTTTTTTTTTCTCAATGCAATTGTAGACGTCTCTCTTTGGATGTTCATTTTATGTTGTGAACATCTCCTTTCATGTGCTAAACCAACCTTAAGTGTACTTTGTAAATGTCTCTTTTCAGACGCTAAACCATCATTAAGTCTACCGACAAAACGTCTATTTTCATACGTTAAACCGACATGAATTCTATTTACAAAACATATTTTTCAGACATTAAATCGATGTTAACTCTAATTTGGAAATGTATTTTTTTCAGAAATTTGTTGGACGTTACTTCCACATCAAAGGACGTCCCTTTTTCAACAAGCTCCTGACGTATTCTAACGTCGATTTTAGTATGCTCAACGAACGTTTAATCCACGTTTTTAAAAAAATTGGTCTAAGACGTCGCTTAAGCGGCGCTAAGTGACATCTCTTGGTATTCTTAAGTGGAAAAATTCTAGTGATGCCTTACTAACATGTAAAAGCACACCCATTCGACGCAAAAAGGTGTTGAACAAGTGTCAAATTTTGGGTCCAAATGTAGTAGTGTTACATGGTTTTCAATCATTGGGTATCCATCTTCTCATCTTTTGCATACCCCATAATCTTTTTATACATTCAAGAAAAGATAAAAACAAAAACACCATATATTTCCAAAATAGAGGAAGTTTCAACATTCAGTTTACTTTTTTCAACAACATCCCTTATCACCCTTGATTAGAGCCCTTACACCATGTCATTGAATATTGAAACGCATCTCATTTATGGTTACCATTGGGTTTTTTATACTCATCCTCTCATTTTTACACCATCTAAAAGATATTGAATTCACATTGCACCCACACCCAAATACCACATACTCTTTGGTCATGTTGTGTTAGAATGTTGAAAATTGTTTCCCATGTTAACCATCCATTTTACTCCAATCAAGGGAAGTCTGGATCCCCCTACTCATTGGTTTGTCTTGTCTCATTTTTTCAAGGTATCAAGTAGTTACAATATGTCCTTGGTTCTTCTCAAATGGATCCTCATCCCTTCATCCATCCTAGCTCTCATCGACCTCATCATAGTTTCTTATGAGATTTGGGGTATTTGGTTTTAGTACCTTCCCTCTAGTAAATGGCTTACCTTGGGATAAGAGGAGAGATTCATCGTTGTTTTTTTCTTTATTAGTCTCTCCTATGCTCAACGCCAACTCATTCATCACATCATGTAGAATCATACTTTCTAGTGGTTTCATTGTTTATAGTTATGGTTAAATACTTCCAAATATGGATGATTCCCCTTACGCGTCAATTTATACAGTCCCATCCTATTATGGTCCCCCACCCCAGTGGGTTTTTTATATCACCAATTATTTGCCCCTTATGTGTCATTGCCATAATACACAAATAACCAAACATTTCCTCTTTGGTTGAGGATTGAGGACAAATTCATCCTCACCCCCTTGATTTGTAAAGCAAGCCCCAAGGGCTCCTATTACAATCTACTTTGACAAAATTTCATGACCATGGGAATTTCTACCTCATTTGTATAAAAATTATTGTGTTTCATGTATCACATCTCAACTTTTTTCTTTACAAGTGGTCACAACCACTCTCCATCCGGTTATCCTTTACCTCCAAATTGCTCTCTCTCTCTCTCTCTCTCTCTCTCTCTCTCTCTCTCTCTCTCTCTCTCTCTCTCTCTATATATATATATATATATATATATATATATATATATTCATGAGGGAAGGAAGTGGCGATATGTTTCAACTATACAACCTATTCCTAACCTCACACATCAAGGGGCAACTGTTATCTCCTAAATTTTACACACCTACAACATTTCAACATCCAATATTGAAATACATCATCATCATACATCATGGAACTTATAAGGTATACTTTCATCACTAGTCAACACATGGAAATGAAATACCATGTTGAAATACCACTTTTACTCTAGTTGTGCAACTGTCAAAACTAGTGCCCGAGTGAAATGGCATGGAAAATCCCTTGATACAAGTGCAATCTTGAAAAATCACAAACTCATAAATTCCACATTACATTAATGACCATGCATTGCATGTTGGTGGACAAGAGTTTAAATGAAGCTCACTTACCATGTACTTGGGCCTTAATGGGCCACATTCTTATACTTTGGATGCACTTTATGAATGAATCTTTCACATTTGGAACGAGTGATTTAAGGACTTGCATTTTAGATATAAAAGGAAGCCATGGGCATGCATTTCATAAGGAAAAACTAGAGCAAGATTATGGTGTATAAATTGGTTTGGAAGACATCATATCCGGCCTTTATTCTTTCTTGACTCTTTCTCTTAAGAAGCATTTTTCTTCACCATTCCCAAGTAATTTTTACATTATTTTGGAGATTTAAAAGGACCCTTCCAAAAGGAAGTGTTGGCTACCACCTACCAGCATCATTCCTCAAGGTGATACCATTGTATTTATGCCTTCTATTGGACATTTACAATAAGTTTTCCTCCATTTGTTTGTTTGAATTTCATCTTAGTAGTTTTTGTTTTTTGTTAGTAGCTCACATGTTTTATTTCCTTTGTTTATTAGCTTCAACACATAATTATTTGTCGTAGTAACCATCATTTATTTTGTTGTCTTGTATGCAACCACAAATATAACCCATATTGCATGTAATGTGCACACACAAGTGATCCATTCATGTCCATAAGTGGTCCATAAGTGATACAACTAACCTATACACACGTTCACACCCCGTACACATAAGAGGCACACATAACATAAGTGACACTCCTATCCTATACACTTATCCATGCATCTAAGCCATACACATAATGGTTAAGACAATTTTGTATTTTAATAGGGAGTTTATTATGGATGCTATTTAAGATTTAATGCTAATACCAATTCTCATTCATAAATGTATATATAAAATAATTATCTTATAAAAAAATTATTGTAGAAATTTTACTATTAATAAGAATTAAGAAATTTATTTCTTAACAAACAAATCTTATTATAGTTATTAAAACATTTTTTAGTTTTTTTTTAAATATACTTAATTTTAACATAATATTATTATTATCATAATGAAAGTGTACATAAAACCAGTCTTTTTAATCATTTTTTATCCATAATCAAAGTTCAATAATTCACTATATTATGTATAATAAATTAAAACCATTATTCTCATTCATTTACTCTTAATATACATAAAATATTTATGAAATCAATGATTTATAATATTTATTAGATAGTTTTATTTATTATAAGTAGAATATTAATGTAATTTTTTTTTAAAATTATGTTATTCTTTTAAAGAAACATAGACAATGCTAAAAAATAATTTATTTTTAATTGATGAAAAACTAGTTTTTGTCTTTTAACTTCTTTATAAATTATGAGAATTAAGAATTTATTTTTCATGTTTTATGCCATCTTTTAATTTCTTTGTAAATTATGAAAAATAGTGAATACAAGTTTTACATAAATATATTATTTATATTTGAATTAACTTTATGCTTACTAAGTAATGCTTTTGAAAACAATTATGAACCATTTCCAATTAAAACAAACAAAAAAAATAATAATAACATCTTATAATTGTTAGTTAAAATTATTATGGCTAATATAGATAAAATTAAAATATTATATTAAACAAATTTATAAGAAAATATAATTTATTAAAAAATGACATAAATTAATGTTGTAAATTGAATATTACATTACCTGATATAATATTTTTAAAATGTAATAAAAAAATATTTAAATAAAATAATAACATTTTAAAAAATAATAAAAACTATAAAATTATATAAATTATACAAATAAAATGATAATATTTTTAAAAGTAATAAAAAACTCTAATTTTTTTTAAATGAATGAAATATATTTTTATCTAAATTTTAAATATTAATTTATTTTATTTAAAAAATAGATAAAAATTTAACTGCTAAACAAATTTAAAAACTAATATATATATATATATATATATATATATATATATATTTCAATGAATCTTAGATATTTGCTTACTTATGCCTCCTTCATTTACACCTACCAAAGGATCAAGGTTCTTACTGCTTCAGTATCATTTAACTAATTGAGGTTGTTTATTAAAAAGAAAACATTGGTATTATTCATTCTCATTCATTTGTTTTAGTGTTATGATTTTTATTTAAATGCTATTAATTTCTTTTTTTTTCAAAAATTTATGAACAAAGAGTTAGGGCTGGTGAAAACTTGGAGGCTCCAGTGAAATTTATTGAATATGTTTTCCGTCCGCATGAAATCTACTGGGAACCTCTGCAATTGAATATTTCATTATAGGCATTAAAAATTTGGAATAAAAAAACTCAAAAACTCAAATAAAAAAATTATCATAAACATACCATAGATTGGATTACTTCCCTCATCCCCTAATAATTGAATTCTTCTTCTTTGGCTCTCTTCCTCGCTAATCGATCTCTCTCCAACTGTACTCGATTTATTGGATCACCTTCATTCATGTTCTGAAAATCAATAAAACTGGTTAGAAGAAACTAAGAAAAAAATTGAAATTACAGTGTTTCCTTAAGATGCCTTTGATCTTCTGCATATATTCTAAGAAAACCAATGAAATACTATTCAGAGCAAATGATTTTAGAAAAAAAATCTAATTACATTCGCCTTCATGGATGAGAAAGTTGTAGTATTTAGCTTGGGTTGACCTCCTGCAAAACAATAAGAAATTACATTAATGAAATAATAAAATAATAAAAACCCTTTAATATGATATAAAATCTGCCATCAAACTGCAATGTTCAGAGCTATTGAAATGGAGATAGGAGCTATTAAATCAACAGCATGGGGAGGGCAGAGCAACTAAGCATCAGAAACCGTACTAAGGAATGAATGTAGTAAATGCATTTAAAAGGGAAATAATAGTATATATTAAAATAATGGTATATATTATTGGAATTGTTTCTAATTTTTAATATAATGTTTCTAATTTATTTTTAGTTTTTGTTATTTTATTTTATTTTATGATGTGTCATTTTTAAATATTAACTTGTTTTTTAAATTATATTTTTTATTGCAATTGTTTCTAATTTTTAATATAGTGTTTCTACTTTGTTTATATGATGTTTCTTTTTACTAGTGTTTGTTGCATTGTTTAACATTTTTTAAATTATGTTTAGTATTTTTAGTTTTTGTTATTTTATTTTATGATGTTTTTTTTTTAATATTAATATGTTGATGTTTTTTTTTTTAAATATTAACATGTGTTTTATATTATATTTATTATTTTTATTTTTTGTTATTTTGTTTTACGATGTTTTTTTTTTAATATTTAGTAAGTAGGGAATTGAATAATTACTTTGTTTTATTCTTTTTCTTAATTTGTAATTTGTTTTTAATTTTAATATTTAGTTTGTAAGTTAAAATAGATTTTGGTTTAAAGTCTATGTATACAATAATATTAATGTTTTTTATATTAAGATAAAAAAAAAAATTAAAACATGTGATTTTAAATTATCTATATATTTTTGGCTTGTGATATTTTCAGATGTATTAAGTGTTTCATAAGGTCTGTTCTTTTTTGAAAATATTGATTTATTGCTAACTATTGTTATATAATTTGTTTTTATTGTTGTTTTAGTTTTTCACTCTTTTTTAATGTTTCTTTTAGGATTGTTTGGTATATAAGTGAAGTGTTATTGTGTGTTGGTTTTATGTATTTAATTATCATAACAATTTTAATATGACTATATATATTAAATATTGAATCTACTATAATAAATAAATAGTTAAAAATTAGTCCAGTTGGGTAGCTCAGTTGGTTGGAGATTATGTGGCCAAGATGTTAGTAGGTCGAGGTCAACGCTTGAATTCTCTATCCCTTTCGGGGACAAGTTCCCAAAACTGGTGCTTATAGGGTGAGGTCCCCATGGGTGGGCCCCTTGAAATTCTTTCCACGAAGCTATGGTGCAACGAAGTGGCAACGAACCACATAAAAAAACAATAAAAATAAAATAAAATAGTTAAATGGTAATTATCAAAGGTATCAACAAAATTTATGTAATAAATTATTGATCCACATACATATGAAACTCAATAATCGAACTTAGAATAAACAAAATACATATAAGAAGAAAAAAATACTAACTTATATTAGATGAAGGCTTCATAACATTTTGATATGATTACATGCATGTCCACATTTGACAAGTCAAAAGGCTAACCATTATTTAATAATATACCTAACTAATTAACCAATCTAATTTGATAATGGGGTGTGAACCAAATCCAAACATCATATTGTGATGGATGGGCCTCCCATTCATACCAATTCCTCCTAATTGAAGGAGAAATGATCCCTTCTTTCTTCCTCTCAGGTGAAATGTGAGAAAACTAAAACCAAGTCTAAAATGATAGTTGTTGAGTTGTGCTGAAAAATAATGAATACATTGAAGAGTGTGTTGGTTCAGACTAAAGCGGGTGACTACATAGACTAAGGTGGGAGGGTGTGCCTCCAAAGGAAGTTGAACTGAGGAAGTGCCTACATCAACCGGGGTGGGAGGGCATGTCTCCAAATGAACCCAATCCAGATGTTGTCATGAAGAGTTGTTGAGCTGATTAGGTGCCTACACAAAACGGGGTGGGAAGGAACACCTCCAAATGAACCCAATATGGATGTTGTTGTGAGGTGTTGAGCAGAAGTAGGAAGTAGGGCGCAATTCCTCGCGCTAACCCTGGCTCAATATGGTGCTAATCTTGGTGTTATTCTGGACGTTTTTTTTGGAGGCTATTCTGGGCATTATATGGGATGCTATTTTGGACACTAATTGGGATGCTAATTAGTGTCCAAAATAGCGGCAAATTTTAAAAAGGGATGCTAATAACTCCATTAAAAGCCTCGTCTCATGTAAAAGCGTCCACTTTTACCAAAAAATGATGAAAAATACACTAAAAGTGATAGTGGACGTTAAAAAGGACACTAAAAGAGATGCTAATCACAGGTTTTTGTTGTAGTGTGTTGGGGGTTGGAGCATTAAATTGATGTAGATCTACAATTTTCACTGTCATGTCCATATGCATTTCCATTCTTTGGATGGAATACTTCAGATTCTTACACCAACATAAACTGAAATTCTAAAACCCAAAACTATTGATACAAGAAAAAAAGTCGTAGTTCCATAAGTAAAATATAACTATTGATTAGAACCTTCGACATGGAATACAGAGAGGCTGAGTGCAACCCGGGCATTGGAACTTCACTGATCCATATCTGAGACAACAATTTCCCATCCATTGTTCGTTGGATGCTTCTCAATCTTTGGGATGGGAAGTTGAACACGCACTTCAATACGCATAGTCATAGGGAATAAACGCAGACGCAGTGAACGAGTAACGGCAAATGGAAACTTCTTCAACATGCAGAGGTACATGAAACAGACGCAGACGCAATGAACCCACAACGTAGCAAAGGAAACCTCTCTAAATAAGTGGAGACATTGATTGAACAAGAAAGATGACACACGACAACAAATCATTGATAGGGGGGACACCCAAAAAGGTACAGTACTTTTCAAAACTCGCCTGAGAGAAAAAACGCCAATCGACGTAAATATTTCCATGGCCATGTTGCAACAGATCACATACCATCCTCCAAGAAATTTCCACTTAAATTCATTAGTCTTTTTAATGGCTCATAATATTAAAGTGTTTGCACGGTGGGTGTAGGTTATTTTTTCGATAGGAAAGTGAATTCTACCATGTAAAGAAAAGTCTCAACTATCGACATCTAGCTTTCTTTCTACCATCGACACTTTGTTCTTCCAACCACCGAAAGAGTTGATAATAAGCTTTTTAAGCTACCGACAAAAAATGATGAAAATGTTATCTGAATATGTAGAAAACTTAGAAAGGAGAAGGTAAGAGTGATTGGAATCCAAGGAAATTGAGAAAAAGAGGAGGTAAGAGTGATTGGAATCCAAAGAAATTGAGAACGGAATTATTTGATTTGGTATTAAAATTTTAAATTTATACTTAAAGTCGTCATTAAAAAAAGTTGTATTTTTATTTTAATTTAAATCTCATTTATAATATATTTACTTTTAAATTTCATATAATATATGTATAAATTATTTTAAAAATATTAAAATTAAATAACCAAGTAACAATATTTTTCTAACATATTATCTCACGTTAACAATATTATTCTAACATATTATATCACAAATTTTGTAATAATAGAACTATACACAAAACTAATGCCTCTCCATAAATAATAATAAAATAATAAACTTATCATATACAATATATTTAACTACTTTAAAAAATTTAAATGTTTAAAAAACAATTACAAAATATATATCAAGTAAAAGAAAGGCAATTGAACTCTAAAATGACGGACTTGATATTAAGTAGAAAGAAGTTCTGACTTTTAGAAAAGTAAAGGAGTGTAGGTTTAAACTTTCATAGGGCTTAAAATGCTTGCAAAAGCTATATCTGTCTGTCATATGGTTTATGGGTTAGTAGAATGTTTTCTGTTAAAAAAGAACGAAACAAAAAAGGATTTATACGATCCCCAAACCACCTATGTTAATTGTAATGAACCCCTCTATTCAATCCAAGTCAGATCCAATTTTGGTACAGAAACATATAAAAATATCGATATAACAATGAAAATATGCGTAGATTTATTTTTATATCATATGCATAGATTTATTTTATATCTACAAGAGGTTAACGCTGAACATAGCTCTATGGTATGTACTTTAGTTTGCATTTAACTTAATCTGATCTTCATGCTCAGAATTTCATTCAGCCTGAACTGGATTGCAAAACCAAAAAGACGGTGATTAGATTTTATCTAAAATCAGCAGGGCGTCAGGAAAGCTCCAAGAATAGGCAAAAACAAGCCTTCAATTATACCAGGTCCCACCACAGCCAACAAAAGCTCGCTTCCATTCGACATAAAGGTAGCAGCCTGAAACATCAGGTATCCATAAACGGCCAGTAATTAAAACAAGTTTCCTCGCAGCTACTCGAAGACAAAACCCGTTGCAGTTCAGTCTACAAAGTGGGCTTCACTATAAATCACCTAGGAGCCATCTCATGAAATCCATCGGAAACCAATTCTGCCCCACGATCGATTCCCGTTGAGTATCTCTGGAGAAGTGGCCTTTGCGCTACGTTGTGGACGCATACACATTGCAGAAGCAAGAGCGAAAGGAATACAGAGAGCCCCTTCATCGCAGGAGAACCTTAAGCTTGCTAATCTGTCAGAGTCGATCTCAGTCCCTTGGCAACTTCTTCAACACCCAGAGGTACAGGAAACAAACGCAGACGCAACGAATCCGCAGCAAAGGAAACCTCTCTAAAATACGTGGGGATCGTTGATTGGACCAGCAAAATGCCACGCGGCAACAAATCATTGGCAGGAGGGACGACCATAGAGGTACAGTACTTTTCGAAACTCTTCGAGAGAGAAAAAACGCCTATCGACGTAAATATTTATATGCAGAAGAGTGAGCTATTAAATCTTAGTAAAGTGTTTATTAGAATATTAAAGATTGAAAAATAAAATATTTATACGTAAAAGGGTGAGCTATTAAATCTTAAAATGCGTTCATGAATAGTTTTGGTATAATTAGATCTTATAATGATACCATGACACTAACTTAATTCAAATGGATTTCATGGGTTGTGCTTATGCATATGTCCATATCAACTAAAATATTATTTAAATAAATGTCACAAAATTATTTTTAGTTCCTTTTCAATAAAGTGACGGCTGATTGCTATTACTTGATATTATATGAAAGAAATCTTCGATTACTTAAATCTGAGTGGGTATGTCAACTTGACTATTCCTTGTGTTTTTTAAATCTTAGTGGGTATGTCAACTTGACTAGTTGCTTGTGTTTTGTCTTTAAAGATAGATAGTTATTTATCATTATTTTATTAATAAAAAATAAATGTCACAAAATTATTTAACTAAATCAATTCGTTCCTTTTCAATAAAGTGACGGCTGATTGCTATTACTTGATATTATCTTAAAACTATGCAAGAAATCTTCGATTACTTAAATCTGAGTGGGTATGTCAACTTGACTACTCCTTGTGTTTTTTAAATCTTAGTGGGTATGTCAACTTGACTAGTTGCTTGTGTTTTGTCTTTAAAGATAGATAGTTATTTATCATTATTTTATTAATAAAAAATACAAAACAGTTTAACATAGAAATATCTCAAAATAAAAATATTTAATATGATTCATGGCCAGATTTCACAAATTTGATAGTTAATTCATGGAAAACAGTAATGTTTGTTTCTGCCTAGGCCTATCTCGGGCTGCCTTTTTTATCAAACAAATTCAGTTTAGGGCATGCATAGAGAGAATTTTATTGTGAAGAGGAGCGTAACATGCAAAGAATTATACATAGCAGATATGGGGTGCTCTGCAGGGGAATCCTCGCCTGCACTTCCAATACCTGAGCTTCCCTGGGAAAATCATATCCATGGCGAATCGGAGAACCGTCGATGTTACTTTGCAGGAGGGGTTGTTGGTCTCTTTTCAACGAAATCTCTACACTTTGTCTACTCCTCTTACACTTTACATTGGCTCTCACGAGTACGTATGTTAATCTGTGATAACACTTTTTATTCCTTCTCTTCTTTTATAATTGTTAAGAAAAGCAAAAGCCTATTTGGAATTAAAGGAAAAATAAATTTAAAATTTATTTTTATTAAACTTTAAAATTGGAAATTAAAAATAAAAAATATCTAAATATTATATTATATTTATTATTTTTAATTTTTCTATTCAATTTCTTAGCCATAATTATTATTATTAGGTAATCAAATCTACCAAATAGTTATTATTAGCTTATCAAATCTACCAAAGGTTTTAAGTGTCTTTAAACTCTCCATAAAGAAAAATAGGGTCAAAATACACACATCCACATACACGGACCAAAACCATGTCGGAACTAAAAGACCAAATCGAGAAACTCAAGAAGGACATCAAGTCCCTCGTCGCTAACCAAAAAAGCTTGAAGGAATAAATGAAAAATAAAAATACAATGCTTAAGAAAGAAATCAAAGACGAAGTTGTTATGGTACTAGAAATAAGGCTAGATGAAAAATTGGACATCATGAATGAGAAACAAAAAGGCTTTGATGACAAAATGAGTACCATGACTCAAGACATAGACACCATAACACATAACTTGAGCACCATGACGAAAAACCATAATACATTAATGGAGGGGTTACAAAAACTAATTCCTAGTATAGACCATGTCAGCAGTCTAGACATGTTAGATGCCTCATTTCATGTTTCCACACAGGAAACACTTGCTAAGAATCAAGAAGATTTGCAAAAGGAAATAAAGATTAACAATGTGATGCTTAAAAAAGAGATAGAAACAAAAGTACTTCCAAATATGGAGGCACGATTAACCAACAAAATTGACGCTATCAGTAAGATAGTAGAGAAGGAAAAGGCTAAAAATCACTGCCAACAATGAAGCAGTTCAAATAAGTCGGTTGCATCGTCCAATAGCTTCGAGCCACCATCAAACCGTAAAGCAAAAGGTAACCAATATCATCCTTACATAGTGTACCCACCTCACACCCACCTAAGGAAAAAATAGAGTTGTCAAAATATAATGGAAGTGAAGACCAATGTGTTGCTTGGTTAAACAAAACGGAAGAGTACTTCAACATCTACAATATTCAGCCTGACGAGGAGAAGGTGAAATATGTGTCAATGCATATGGAAGGGTACGCCTATAACTGGTACTTGTGGTGGAAGAGAGACACTTTCTCCTACACCTGGAACTTGTTCAAAAATTATTTTTTTAATAGGTTTCAAGGAATTGCAGAAGATGAATTTTTCAGTAATCTTACCAGATTACAATAAGTTGGAAGCGTTGAGGAATTCACACATCAGTGGGAATCCCTATCGACACGAGTATTTGGGTTTTCTAACAAACAAAGACTCGAAATATATTTAGGTGGTCTTAAACCATACCTCCAAAAAGAATTAAAGATGCATGGCATACCAAACCTAGAAGTGGAAAGATATAAAGCAAAAGCAGCAGAACACAAATTGGAAGGAATAAAAACAAGAGGCGATAACAATTATCGGTAAGAAAAATAGACACAATGTAGATATTGTGAAAATAATTGGTCACCCATCAATGCCACAAACCTCATTCATATGCCGATGAAATTGAAAATATGTTGAAAACGTCTAACAGTTACTCTAATAATAGAAAAAAGAAGAAAGACGCATGTCGTCGATGTGGTGATGACTGGACCCAAGACCATAAATGTAGGAACAATCAGATAGTACAATGCAAAATCATCAATGGAAAGGAAGTGCAAGTATCTCCAAAATAAGTCTCGTCTAATTCAAATATCGACATAGAATCAGAGTAAAGAATGACATTAGAAAAATCAAGCTTTGAGGACAAAGCTTTCCCAAGGGGAAGGAAATGTTATGAATATTTAAATGATATTATTAATTATAAATAAATAAATTATTATTTACTAAGGTGAAAGGGTGTAACCCTTCACTATGCATGCTCAATCCTTATAAAGAAGAGCCTCATTGTAATATTTTATCATCAGCTATCAATATATTATTATTTTTATCCTCAATCATGGAATATGGACTTGCTTGTTAACTCTCCAACCAGATACAGTTGTGCCATTAGGCTTGTCATCATTAGATATATCGACTTATTGTATCTTAACTTTTGCATCCATACATTCTGGTGCCTTGCTTTCATTGATCTGTTGACTACCTTCTTTGAACTGTGAAAATGTTGGAGGAAAATATTCCAATGTCAATCTTTCAGGGTCTTCTTTTTCTGATGTTTGAATTTTAAATATTGTCTTAATTGGTTTTGAAGTTTCTAGATGGTCAGCTTTCCATTGAAATATTTTCCCTTTTGTGGTTTCTGTTTCTAGTCGAAGTCTTGTCAACTTTTGTATTTCATCTGACCGGATGTTATGACACGTGGCCTTCTGTCAGTTAGGTCGACTCTTTATTGTGATATTGGTGTCGATCAGTTGTAGGAAGGTTTTTATTTGTTTAGATGCTTCGACCAATAGTTCATCCTGAGATGAGAATTTGAAGTCCTTAAGGAAATTTTCTTTTAGTTCCTTCCATGTGAACGTTTCTCCTCTTGCTTCTTCCATTTTATACCATTTAATTGGTATATCATCTAATTTTTTTGGAAATAAGTGAGGCCAAAATCGCTCATAATTATACCCTAATCTTCTCCATTCTTTTTCACATATATCAATGTGTTTCTTAGGATCTTGGCCTTGTGTGAAAACTGGAATGTTTGATTGTGTTATGAATTTCTTTCCTCCAAACCTTTCAATAAAATATGTAGATGTTGTCCTCTAGGTTTGTAATCTCGACTGATGTGTTTCCCACCACCGTGCAGCTTGTCCTGTGAATGTTTCGACAAAAATTTGGAGTCATCCTTGTTCACCTATAGTTTTAGAAACTTGTTTGACATGAATTTATGGTGATTGTCGCTCTTTCTATCTAAGTGGTGGTCGGTTTTATGAGTCATTCTCCACTAGTGTTAGGGATGGATACTCTCTAATTTTTCGTTCAAATATCTTGGGAATTAAAGTGACTGAAAAGCATTGATGGGTTTTCTTTTTGGGAATAGCTTGGATAATCCAACATTCTCGTACTTGTAGTTCATAGTTTTCTATTTCTCAATCGTATAGTTCTGCGTAATATTTATATCCAATCGAATCATGATTCCCAAGGTGGAGTTCTCCATATGCGTTAGGTTTGGTGTAATCCTCATTGTTCTGTATTTGATACAATTGTCGAACGTCAATATCCTCGTCGATGAGTTCCATCCAAGTTTCTCCTTGGGATGGATGAATTGGAACAATGAATTTGTGCCCATTACCTTTAAGTTTAATTCTTTATTTATCTAATGATGTGGATGCTTTCATCTTCTGTCCCCATGGACGGCCTACTAGAGCAAGGAAGGAACTGGATCCTTCCTTGGGGTTGATTATTTCGAAGTTGAATTTAGTTGAGATACCTGTAATAGTCATGTCTACATTTTTCCAGACCCCAATAAGTTCGATTAGTCCTTGGTCCTCTAACTTTAAATATATGTCGGATTCATTTAATTGAGGTTTGACGAGTTGTTCCCATGTGTCTCTAGTCATTATGTTTACCTGCAATCCGAAGTCGAGAACGACTTGTCGGACCTGGTAGCCTTTAATTTCAAGGTCGACTAATGGTTCTGCATCATTCTTGTCTTTTTTATTAAGGCTACATATACTTTTAGCTTGTTTATATTCACCAAATGTATTTTTAAGACTGTACATTAAATCTATTACCTTTGCAACATACTCATCTTTATTAATCAGTTTGATTAGTTTGTTAGTAGTCTTTTGGTGGGAGTCGTCATATTCTTTATATGTTGTTAGTTATTGGAACATTATTGATGCATCATTATATAATTGTTTTTGTTCATCAGGGTTGGGATAGTATTCTTTCCTTTTTATTTTACTTATTTGTGGATTATTAATGCCAATTTGTGTTCCTTGTCGAGTTACAATTTGTAAATTCTTAGTTTTAACAATATCATATTTTTGAACACTAGACAAGACATTAACATTCTTTTTATTATTTATTTTTTCAAGCATGGTAGGGAAATCCTCCAAAGAGTAATTGCCTACTCCACAACTTGTACAAAATTTAAAGTAGGTTTGGTTCTTGTACGAGCAGTCCACATGTCGATGTCCCTCATTTAGGCATGTATACACTAGATGGGACGACATGGTCAATTTTCTCGATTTCCAAAATATTGTCCTTCACCTTGAAATAATCCTCGTTGGTTATAGCTATCATTCTAGCGCTCGTATCTACGACCATCATATATTTGATAATTGTTTCTATCGTTCCAGTCGTTATTGCCATTTCTTTCATTGTTGTCAGCGTTATTATTTTGAGTGACAACATTGGTCTGATAAATCGCTTGGTAGTTCTATTGATTTTTCAAATTCAGCTAACATTCTGTTGTCGAGTGGATTTTGAATTCACAAATTACACACCAGAGAGCTTGTTCATTTTTCATGTTATATGGGAAATATTTTGTTGTGTGTAAGTCATGCTCTTGGAATATGTCGCAAAATATTTCATTTGAATGAACTGGATGTCATGTCGACGATCATCTTGTCGAAAATAATATTTCGTATGACCAGTCATCGAGCATTTGGTACACCAGACATCGTTTCCTCTTAGGCTTATTTCTCATATTGATTTTTGCATACTTTCAAGTTTTTCCTCAATACATCGATTGACAGGATTTATAAGACAATCCTCCTCCATTTCAATTTGCAGCGCTTTTGTAAGTGCATCTTCACATGTATTAAAGTTGTCTAGCTAAATGTGCATTTGAATTTTCGGTGATAATTCGTCAACAAACGACTCGATATAATTTTTCATCAATATTATATTCCAGTGGGCTCAACAAGTCCTTAAATATTTTGTCGTATTCCTGTACTGTTTCAGTCGACTTATGACCGGTGGTTTTTAACTTTTTAGCGGCAATATGCTTTGCATCGGGAGTTTTAAAGAAAGACATAAATTGTTGCTTAATTTGATCCTTTAGTGTGTTTGGTGTTTTCTCTATGTAGGTCATGTACCAATTTAATGCTCTTTTTCAAAGAGCACGAGCAAACTGTGCCATTTGACAATTCTCGTGGGTAATGGATTTGGCCTCCCATATCGACTCACAGACAAACCAATGTCCTTCAGGGTCTTTGTCTCCCTCATGGAGGGGAATATGAGTGGTCATGTGTGTCATATATGCAGTGTCTTCATCTTCTTTTGTTGGTGGGGGTGGTGGCGGTGGGTCACTTCCTGTGACTGAGCTCTTTTCACAGTTATTTTCAATGAAAGTTTTGTTTTCGTCGGTAATGTTTTCTGTATCAATCTGTCCACTTTCGAATAGAAGATGGTTTATGTGGACTACTTTTGTCGATACCCAAGTAAATTTTTGTTCAAACTAGGGTACTCTTACTGGTGATATCTACTATTCTAGTGATTTATCTAGAACTGGAATTGGATAGGGGGCGCTCCTCCACATTCTAAGTAAAGTAGTTGAAAACAACGATTGGAAGAATAGGGGTGAAAAGTGACCCAATTCCCTTCTCACGGTCAATGAATTAAAACATGGTCGACATTATTTCCTTCACCATCTAGTCGACTCCATACACCTACTTGGCCAGCTCGTAGTCCTAGATATTCATGAACAATGTCCTAATCTTGGGAACTTTGAGGAAGATTTGACAGGGAATGCGAAATTATATTTTGAGGTTGGAGAGCTCTACCCCTCTCTATCCACAAGTCTTCTTCCATGGGTGACAGATATTCATCGACGCCCTCTTCTTGTCGGCCATGAACCGACTCTACCATATTTCTTCAGGTTTTGTCCCTCTAGTCATCTTTCTTTCTTGCTGGAGTACAACATCTTTCTCTTTGATTTCTTCCCGCATCTTTCTTCTCTTCTCTCGTTCTATTTCTTGTATATATGGAGTGATTTTGTGTGTGAATGCTCTATTTTTTCCTTTTTGTTTTGACTTTTAATTGCTAACCCTGGTGTTTTCTTCATTGGTCGACTATTATTTCTCTACTTTACTCAGAACATGACCAGCTACCCCCCCATTGTTGACCCAAATGATTTTTAGAAATCTAGTTGGGTGCAACTAATTATTTGGTGAGAAAGTACCCCCACTCTCTCTCTCTTGGACGAATTTTCCCCAGTCTTTTTTTCTTGGCTTCTCAGTTTGTGTTTATTAGTGTTGTTCAGGAATAAACACCCTTGTAACCTAGGGTTTGGGGTTACCAACTTAATTCTAAAACTTGCAGACAATTAGCTTTAGCTAAGTACAAAAAGGAAATAGGAAGAAATATTGGACTCACCCAATTACCGATGGTTGATCCAAGCTTTATCTTCTTCTGATCTGCTTCTCTCCAAAGCTTTCAGGGATGCACCTCCTTCACCTGCAAAGAGCAAATTCTCCAAGTACAATCTTATACATGTATATATAACAACTTAGATAAACAACATATATAGTGCTTAATCAAATATATTCATCAACCCTAATACATGAAAGAGACTCAACACAATGTTGGAAGAAGAATTCTCTTTGTTAACAATTAGTGAATGAGATAAGTGTACTACCCGACGCTTGAGACAAGGACTCCTCTGCAACCAAAGGACTCTGAGTTCTGCTGCTCCAAGACTTCTGAAGATATACCACCGGCATAACTTTTCTTTCCAAAATTGATTGATTAATGCCCTCCCTAAGGCCTCTATTTATACTTTGGGAAATTGAGTAGTTTCGAAGGTTAAGGAGGTTGATTTGGTTGGGGTAGTTGATGATTAAGGCCCAACTAATCTCCATTAATCGTGATTTATATTTTTTAATGTCGAATGGAGATGTACGCGACTATTAATATAAGAAACCCATGTATGAAACGTGAGTCTTTTAAAGGAAACCCGCGTATAGATCTGTACGCGGGTTGTAATGGAGATAGTCATGTACAGTACACGAGTTGTCAATGAGAATAGTCACGTATGTATGCGAGTTTCAATGGATATAGTCGCGTATGCCAAATCACACAGAAAAATAATGTAGCAAGCTGGTTGAAAGATAAATGCATCTCATGTCATGCCCACCTATAGTGTTTAGGAAAAATTCAATCCTATAGTGTCCTTTTGTGTACCAACATATGTAATCTCGGCACTCAGACAGAGAACTGCCATTTGGGTTGATAACAGATGCCCCCTAATGTGTGAGATCAGAGGGATGCGATGGCCAAAATACATTATAATCATTATCTTTGGAGAACTCAAAAGTCCAATGGAGTAGAGGTAGTACCTGAAACAAATACATAATAATGTCATATACAAAGTCATATCTGAGGATGTTATGTTCAATATACTGGAACACTAGCTCCTTTACAATATTTGAGTACATCATATAGTATGGGTACAAGACCACATATATTACAAAGGTGGACCGAAGCCACAATAATGATGAATCTTCAAAGATCTGGAAGTTGTGTAAGTAACCACAACATAATCTTGCGCAACTTAGTCCATGAATGTGAAACTAAGGTCTTCATAAAGATTCCCAAAAAACCAATACAATCCAAGCCATGTGAATAGATGTTATTGAAGTCAAACATGGAGCGGATTCAACAAATTGTCAATCAATAGGTGATAATTGACAACTGAAGCAAATGAATTCACCAATAATGAAAGTGAATCCTGAGGTACGATCGCCAAAACTCTAGGTCTTCGTCGTCAAGAAGTGCTGATGTAGAACCATACTGTGATAAGGAAGGCAATAGATCCTCCAACGGATCACAAGAGTGACTAGGAACTGGGTAAAAGAAGGGAGACACAAGTAGTAACAGATATGACAATGATGGAATCAGGATATAGATCAAACACAGGGTTAAGTCCTTGAACAGTGACCACAACACAGAGATGAACCAAGGCATCTTTTAACTTTACAGATCATTACAACTAGACTTATATGTCATGTAGGAGACATGATCAAATTCCCCAGGTATAACTGACAAGAGGAGGAGTAAGAAACTTGAAGTAATATCTGAACTGAAAGTGAACACTGAGACATGAGTATCACAAAAAATAGAGAGTGCTTTGTTCAAGGATGACATGCTGCCACTAACTAAGAACCAAAAGAAAACTTCTTCCTTACCTTCCCTGTTAAGTTTTAACGAGTCCAGGAAAGTCAACTCGAGTCTCTCTTAATGCTTGATTGTGTCACTGATTCGTGGATTTTATAAGCCCAAACTAGTACATGCTCACTTGGTGTTTTCATGTTTTAGAGAGTCTGGAAACTCCAAAGAAGACTCCAAGGGGGGGTCCTTTTTCGTCCAATTTAGTCTCCTGAGGCCAGAAAAGTATAAAACATACCACAAAAGAACTCTCTTAACTTCCATAGAAGAAAAGGTGAACCTTTTTCGTACTTAGTCAGAGAGGTTCAAAAAATGTTAAATTACCACCTACCCAACGATCCTTTGAGAGTAGCATATAGCTTGAGTTTTATGAGTGTGAAGGAAAGCAAGATCACTCGAAAAGATCCATTTGAGTACGAGAAATGGGTCTTACAATAATAAACTTGATTCTTTGTTCTTGGTGTTTAACGAGCATGACAAAGACAAAAATTACACTCATAATCTTTTTCATGTTTAGGTCCAGAGCACGAAAAAGAGAAAACTAGACTCATACTGCGAGTTCCTTTTCCGTAAGTTTAGTCCCTCGGGTCCGGAAAAGTGATAAACCTGTACCTGAGAATACTCTTCTCAATTCTGTAGAAAAGAGAGTAATCCTTTCTCGTATTATTCCACATGGTTCGAGGAAGATATAACCTACCACCAATGTGGATGCCCATTCACGTATTCTTAACAAGCTTGAGCAGACAAGTTTACTCGGCAGTCAAGTCTGTTTTAACGAGTTAGACCTGGGCCTAAAGAAACTCCATAAGGGCGGGGAGTCCTATAAAGGGATAGCTTGTAAAAAGAGACCAAAATGAGGCTCAATCTGGCATGAAAAATAGGTAAAAATATTCCCCTGAACCTAAGACAGCTGCAGCATGAGTATCGAAAAAAAAATAGGTTCTAAATGAGGATACTCATGGGAGGAAAGCCCTATCCACGAAAGAACAAGGGTAAATACAAGGAGCTAATGGTTAAAAATACCATAGTACGTGGTCAAAATGTTAATGCTAGGTTTAAGATGGATTAGGTATAAATGCAGAATGCATGTGAAATGACAAAAAACCATCCTATATGAGCAAAAACACCTTAAAAATGATGATAAACTTGTCACATGGAAGAAAAGATATGGTATTAGTTTTAAAAATTATGAACTATAGGGAAAAAACCCATTTGAAAAATAAATTTTCTATAAATAGTTCAAAACATAAATAAAAACTCACCATTTGATTTTTTAACCAAAAAAGACAAGTTTTCAGCTCTACCTTTGATTACTCGGTGTGGACGATCCGGTGAACCATTCCCAAATCCGCAAGTGTCAGGTAAAACTACACTCCATGCGCTTTCATTTGATCCGAGCAATTGTCAACATTGAGCCCTAATTTCATGTTTTTAAACGCCTTCAAAACAACAATGATGTGTATGCGGGTTTGGTATAATAAAATTCGCGTACACGCATTCTCTACGCGAGTTACCTGAAAGACAGTCGCGTATAGTACGTGGCTTGCCTTAAAAGACAGTCGCATACATTGCATGAGGTGACAAAAGAATATTTAGGGTCAAAAATTTCAAATTTTGTATGAATTTGATGGTTGGAAATTGCTTGGTTATTAGATTGAAAGATGGTGCTTGGGTGGAGGGAGCGAGAACATGAAGACATGGACCAAGAAGCTCTTCAAGATGCCCCCACAGTGAATGTTTTACGTCAAAGTGGGTTATTGAATTTTTTATGTACCTCACCCATGCGGGCCAATGTCTGCCTCTTGGAGTTCTTGATAAATTATTGGGATCATGATTTGGGCATGTTTGACCTTCAAGGTGAGTCTTTGGATATTACTTCGGAGGATGTCTATTTTATTGCTGGTTTATCATGACAGGGAGCTCCGGTGAACTTGGAAGGCATCGGCAGAGGCGGTGACCCTCTAAGTGTGCAGAACTATATTGATATATACTGCTAGCCAAGTATGCAAAAGAGGGGTAGCTGCATCCCTATTGTTCACATTCACAACTTTCCTTTACGGGTGTTGGCGAGCACTATAGTGAGGGTTGCAGGGTCATCATCACTTCACCTTGAAACTCGGAACCAGATGAGACTAGAAGTAGATTTTATGCAGGGAGCCCTATATGACTGGTGCTCCGGAATGATCTCGATAATAAAAAAACAGCTCTCTGACTGCAAAAGAGGCAGGAGGAAAAATTTTGGTTATTCTAGCATACTAGCAACCTTCTTCTTTGAGAGAGTGCCAGGATTGAGTGCTGCAGTACCTTTGCCAGTTTGTTCTCCTCGTCAGCCTAGGTTGAGTAGATGGTGAGCTATCTTCCTCCGCTAGGGAGGTGGTGGCTTAGTCTAGAGTGTCTATGATGACGACTTCTACTTTTGGTGGGAGCGACAGTTGCCAGCCTTGGAGTAGTTTCCATATGCTGGAATGGATTTCCATGGTGATACTGACCTCGTCCTCCCTCCAAGAGGAGCATGGGGAGAGTTAGGTAATTTTTATTTTCAAAATTTTTAAATTTTTTTTGAATTTTAAATATAGAGATATATACATATGTATAAGAGTTCTAATCCTTTTAAAATGTCAAAATGCAGATATTGGACCAGTCCGCCCTGCTGGGAATCCACGCATGTATGTGCGTCATATTTTGGGAGAAGACTAGGGCTTGATTAGGGTTCTTGAGGGGAAGCTGGCCAGGCTTACCCAGAGAGTATCTACCTTACGGATTGAGCACATCCCATCCATCATGCTGGAGCTAGTGGTTGGTGTACCACCTATCTGGATACGCCTTTTAAGGCGAGTAGCCAGAGCAGTACTTGTGTACATAGATGTTGTTGAGGTTGTTGAAGCCGAGGAGGCTGAAGAAGCCCGTGTGCAGCGCGATCAAGGGGATCAGGGTGGTGCAAGTGACCAGGGCGGTCAAGCTTAGACCTAGGAGCTTTTGATGGACTTTGATCCATATTTTGTATATTTTTTGTATATTATACAGTTATGACTGGATCTGAGGATCAGAGACTCGACCTATCTATATGGACAGATATTCACATATATATATATATATTTGTCGGTTTATTTACAAAATTTTTTAATGTGTCTGCTGTATATTTTTATGTAAAATGTGTTAAATGCCAATCCAAGATGTAATTAACGTATGCATCAGTTAATGAATTTTGATTCCTTGGAATATGATTTAATGTAATGAACTCAAAATTTCTTTCCAATAACCTAACTTGCATAAACTGACGCAATAGAATAGGGTTCCGCACCTGATAAGCCCGATTGAGCTGGGAAACCACCAGTTGAGAGTCCAGTCGGACTTCCAGCTGAGTGATGCCACGTGACAAAGCATCCCATAGAAGCTCAATGACAGCCCTATATTCAGCCACATTATTGGAAGCAGGACCTAAGCAAGCACCTCCTGAGGAAACTAACTATCCTGAGGGCGAATAAATGACCCATGCGGTCGAAGCTAAATTACAAGTGTTGTGACTGGTGCCATCAGTGAAACCTAGGAACCTCTTGGAATACATCTGAAACAACCAATAGATGGTATAAAAAACATAAACCGATGAACTAGTGTACATAAAAATACATACAATAAAATATAAGAAAAAGTGCTAAGCCTAAGCATAGTACTTTTTCAGGTACAGCCCATTTCTAGGCTCAGCCAGCTTATTCCCATCGAAATCTATCAATTCATCTGTGCCCTTCTTTAACACTTTCGACATGATATAAGGTCCTAACCACATAGGCCTGAAATTTCTTGCCCCCAGGAGTTATTTGTCTTGGTCCCAGAGCAAAACAAGTTCCCCTTCAAAGAAAATTCGAGGCTTGACCGATTTATCATATTGGATTTTGATCCTATTTTTATGATCTTGGTTTGCTGTCAACGCATCTCTACGCTGTTCATCAAGATGTTCTAAATGTAATAGACGTTCTTCAAGCTTAGTTGTATCAGGTAACACATGAATAGCAATTCTTAAAGACGGGATTTGACATTCAATCGGGGTAACATCTTCCACTCCATGGACGAGTTGGAAAGGTGAAAACCATGTAGCAGTTTTTACATTAGTCTGATATGCCCAAAGTGCAAGATATAGCATGATATTCCAGTTGGAACAGGCTGCATTAATAGTACGTTTGACGATAGTCTTCAAAGTTTTATTAACAGCCTCGACTTAACCATTTGCTTGAGGATAGAACGAAGATGAATGTTCTTGTCTAAATCCTAGCATAGTGGTCAATTCAGTCATCATGCTATTTTGGAAATGGCTACCATGGTCAGTGACAATCACTTTAGGTATATCGAATCGTGCAATAATTTGATTGAACATGAAAGAAGCTGCAGTTTCCCCATCAGCTTTAAAGGTGGGCATTGCCTCTGCCCATTTCGTAAAATAGTCCACAGCGACAATGATATATTTGTGTCCCCCAGCCGAGGCTGGTTTACACGTCACGTAATCAATCCCCCACTTCATGAAGGGGCCCACTAAGATGATGGGAAATAATGGAGAGGGATGTGACCGCATCTTTCTAGTGTAAAGCTAACAAGGATGACAGCGCTTCACTACTTCCACACAATATTTAAAGACTATGGGCCAGAAATAACCGGCACGTAATATCTTCTAGGTCATTGTTAACCCAGATAAATGACCCCCACACGCTCCACTATGGGCATCATTTAGGACAATCTCCGCTTCCTTGTGGGTAAGACATCGACGCAAAATGGAATCTACCCCCCTACGGTATAAATTATCTCCTATGATGAGGTAGTTCTTGGCATGTAGGCGTAGTTTACATCGTTCTTGTTAGGGTTAACCTTGACTTGAGATCGAGTCAAAGGTGGTTAGGTCTAGCACATGGTTTGGGCACATGGTTTGTTGTAGCCTATGGTATTGTCCCATGGTATTGCATGGGTTAACCTTGACTTGAGATCGAGTCAAAGGTGGTTAGGTCTAGCACATGGTTTGGGCACATGGTTTGTTGTAGCCCATGGTATTGCATGTGATTAAGCCTTTATAAGGCTTGAGGAGGCTCCATTGTAATCGTACTGGATATGTGTACTGTATTGTACTGAGTATTGTATTGTATTGGATGTGGGTACTGTATTGTACTAGAAGAGAGACTGTGAGAGCGTGAAGAGGAAGTGCAGCGGTTTTGCTGCAGGGCGTATCCCTTCATCTTTCTGGACTGAAATAAAAGGACTGGCAAATTTGTTTGTGGACGTAGCCCATCATTTGGGTGAACCACGTTATATTTGTGTCTCTCTGTAATGTTTAATGTGTTTTTGCATCTTGTTTATTGATTTAACTATATAATTGTTATTGCTCTGCGGTCCTGTTTTCTAACAATTGGTATCAGAGCCAAAAGGTCTATTTGGTTTGTAAACTCGCAGGAAAGAAGGGTTCCTGGTTCGAGTGAGAGAAATGGCAGAAGAAGGAAAGTTTAGGGTTGATAAATTTAATGGCCAAAACTATCAATTATGGAAGATGCAAATGGAGGACTATCTGTACCAGAAATATCTGTACTTGTCGTTGGGAGGAAAAGCAAAACAGCCAGCGGCTATGAAGGATGAAGAATGGGAGGTTCTTGACAGAAAGGCACTAGAAACAATACGGCTGTGCCTGGCTTCGTCAGTGGCCTTCAATATTTCGAAAGAAATAACAACAGAGGGTGTGATGAGCGCATTGAGTAAGCTCTACGAAAAACCCTCGGCTTCTAACAAGATATTTTTAATGAAGCGTTTATTTAATATGAAGATGTCGAAAAGTGGATCTATTGCTAACCATGTAAATGAGTTTAATACACTTACCAGTCAGTTAAGTTCTGTAAAAGTGAACTTTGATGATGAGGTTAGGGCTCTTCTAATCTTGTGCTCATTGCCAGAAAGCTAGAATAGCTTGGTCATGGCTGTAAGTAACTTTGTCCCTAGTTCAAGCACTCTTAAGTTTGATGATGTTGTTAGTGTTATTCTTAGCGAGGAAATGTGAAGGAAAAGCACATGTGAGACATCAGGTAATGCGTTGACCATGGAGAGCAGAGGGAGACAAAAAGAGAGAGAGGAAGGAGCCCAGGAAATCACGGCAAGTCTAAAAAGGGAAGATCCAAGTCCAGATTCGGAAAAATAGAATGCTGGAACTGCGGTAAGAAAGGACATCTAAAGAAAGACTGCAGAGCACCAAAGAAGAAAGGTGAGAGGCAGCAAGAGACTACCCAGGAAGCTAATGTAGCAGGTGATGTGTTACAAGATTCTTTGATTCTTGCATTAGATAATACTAGTGATTACTGGGTAGTAGATTCAGGGGCTTCATGTCATGCTACACCCCATAGGAAATTCTTTTATGATTATGTTCAAGGTGATTTTGGGCATGTGTTATTGGGGGATGATGAACCATGTAAAATTGTTGGAAAGGGTAAGGTACGGATTAAACTAAATAATGGAAATGACTGGTTGCTAAAGGATGTAAGGCACACTCCTGCTATGAAAAGAAATCTGATCTCAACAGGGTAGTTGGGAGATGGCGGCTGTTTGTCTACGTTTGGAGAAACGTGGTGGAAGGTTACTAAAGGATCAATGGTAATTGCAAAAGGAAATAGGATAGGTACGTTATATTTATGTCCTCATAACACTGATTATTATATTTCTGTAGCTTCCACAGAAACAGGTGCAGCGTTGTGGCATCATAGGCTTGGCCACATGAGTGAGAAGGGGATGCAGATTCTCCACTCAAGGAAACTGCTTCCAGATTTGAAGCATGTAAGTTTGGAATTTTGTGAGAACTGTGTTTATGGAAAACAGAAGAGAGTTAGATTTCTCAGGGTTGGGAAACAAAAGAAGAGTGAAAAGTTAGAGCTTGTCCATACATATGTATGGGGACTAGCTCAGGTACAATCTCTTGGTGGCTCTCGTTATTATGTTACTTTTATTGATGATGCAACTAGAAAAACTTGGGTTTATTGCATTAGACAGAAATATGATGTGTTTGATACTTTTAAGAAGTGGAAAGCTTTGGCTGAGAATGAGACAGGAAAAAGGTTGAAATGTCTCAGATCTGATAATGGAGGCGAAAACTGCAGCAAGGAGTTTGATAGTTACTGTTCACACAATGGGATTCGCAGAGAGAAGACAGTCCTTGGAACAACCCAAGAAAATGGTGTGTCAGAAAGGATGAACAGAATGATCATGGAGCGTGCAAGGTGTATGAGATTGCATGCAGGGTTGCCCTTACAGTTTTTGGCTGATGCTGTAAACAATGTTGTTTATTTAATAAACAGAGGGCCTTCAAGCACTTTGGATGGTGGAATTCCAGAGGAGGCTCCATTGTAAACAGGCCTGGAGGTGAGCGGTGCCTAGCTCGCTTGGCCCAGATGGCTAGTTTTGGCCATGTAATGAAGATCTTTATTGGTGCTGGTTTTCCCCGCATGGGGTTTCCAGGGTATATTGTGTGTCTATCTTGAATGTTGCTTGATGTGCTTATTTCTGGATCATTATTATGTTAATGTTGCTCGTTTTAACCTAACAACTGGTATCAGAGCCATGGTTTGGCTTGGTTATGCTCGTTGGTGTTTCTATGTTGAATCAAATTGTGGGGTGCATGTTCGGTGGTACCCGACACCCTAGTAGTAATTTTTTGGTCCATGTGAAACTTAGCCGTAGGCAAGTTTGGATTTCTCTAGATTCTAAAAGCACAAGGTATCCCTCTTATGCGCAAAGAAGGGATGTTGCATCAAGTGTGGAATGAACCACTAGGTAGGTACGAGGGTGGCAGGTGTACTCGTAGCCTATCTTGATGTGGATCGGAGAAGTTGAGTCTTCGATTGCAGGAGAAATGTGAGATGGTTTAATCTCAGTTTTGGACCAAGATTGATGAGCCATTTATGTGAAGAGAATTCCTAGAGAATTGGCGGTTACAGAGGCCGATGACCCATGTAATCCGGTAGATGGATTTTTCTTTATATGGACATCAATGACAGAGTTTGGATGTAGGTACAAAGGGAGCATGGCAAAAGACGAGCAAGGAAGCGAGCATGGAAAGCGAGAGGATGAAGCAATGGATGGTGATGGTGTAGTCACCATGAAGGCACATGAAAAAAAAAACTAATGGAGCGGTTTGCATGTAAATGGGTGGCTGTAAGACCTAGTAAGGCATGCATACCCCTGGTAACTCACCGGTAAAGTCAGGAGATAGACCTAGGTGATAGGGGGGTATGTAAGATTCCTCGGTAAATATTTGAGGGGAGTTGATGATTACTCCAAGTCAAGTTTAAAGGGGGGATTGTTAGGGTTAACCTTGACTTGAGATCGAGTCAAAGGTGGTTAGGTCTAGGACATGGTTTGGGCACATGGTTTGTTGTAGCCCATGGTATTGTCCCATGGTATTGCATGTGTTAAGCATTTTTCCATATTGATAAAGATGATAGAACAAAGCTTGAAGCTAAATCCAAGAAATGTACCTTTATTGGATACGAGGTTGATGATTTTGGTTATCGCTTATGGGATCTTCAAAATCGCAAAATCATTAGGAGTAGAGATGTAGTATTCAATGAAAAGGTCATGTACAAAGATCAGTTGCACGGAAAGAAAGAAGAAAAGGAAAACACAGAGTACACAGTGCTTGATGAAATCAAAGAAAATGAAGTTCCAAAAGCACCAGAAAATCAAGAGCAGCAGCAGGTACCTGAAACTCCTGCAACTGTAAGAAGGTCTACCAGGTTAAGTAGACCCCCTGAACGATTCTCTCCTTCACTGTGTTATTTATTGATGACTGGTTCTGGTGAGCCAGAATGTTTTGAAGAAGCAATGCAGGTAGAAACTAGAAAGAAGTGGGAGTAAGGCATGGATGAGGAGATGGATTGATTGGTAAGAAACCAGACTTGGGATCTGGTTAAGTTTCCTGCAGGGAAAAGGGTATTGTAGAATAAATGGGTTTACAGGTTGAAGGAAGAAGATGGAGGAAAGAAGCGGTACAAGGCTAGACTTGTTGTAAAGGGGTTTGCACAAAAGAAAGGTATAGACTTAAATGAAATATTTTCTCCTGTTGTTAAAATGACTTCAATTAGAACTATTTTAAGTCTAGTGGTGGTAGAAGATTTGCATCTTGAACAATTAGATGTAAAAACGGCCTTTCTCCATGGGGATTTGGAGGAAGAGATTATTGTGCAGTAGCCACAAGGGTATGAGGTCAAAGGGAAGGAGAATTTGGTTTGCAGGTTGCAGAAGAGCTTGTATGGCCTGAAGCAAGCTCCAAGGCAGTGGTATTTAAAATTTGATAAGTTTATGACAGAACAAGGTTATGATAGATGTCATTCTGACCACTGTGCTTATTTCAGGAGGCTAGATAACAGAAGATATATTATCTTGTTATTGTATGTGGATGACATGCTTGTTGCAGGGTCTAACATGTAGGATATAAATGTGTTCAAAAGAAAACTAGCTAAATCATTTGCGATGAAGGATTTGGGTGCTGCAAAGCAAATCCTTGGTATGAGAATAACAAGAGACGGGAAAAATCGCAAATTGACATTGTCTCAAGGTGAGTACATAGAAAAGGTGTTGCAGAGGTTTATAATGCAGAATGCAAAACCAGTCAGCACACCTTTGGCAAGCCATTTCAAACTAAGCAAGCATATGTGTCCAAAGACACAGGAAGAGATAAATTACATGTCCAAGATTCCCTATTCATCGGCAGTTGGGAAATTGGTGTATGCCATGGTGTGCACAAGACCAGATATTGCACATGCAGTGGGAGTTGTGAGCAGGTATATGAATAATCCAGGTAAAGAGCATTGGAAAGTAGTACAGTGGATACTCAGGTATTTGAGAGGTACCACTTCTCATGCATTATGTTTTGGAGGTTCAGACACTGTTCTACAGGGATATGTTGATGCAGATATGGCTGGTGATAAAGACAGCAGGAGGAGCACCACAGGCTATGTGTTCACTGTAGGTGGAACAACAGTAATTTGGATTTCAAAACTGCAACAGGTTGTTGCACTTTCAACAACAGAAGCAGAGTATGTTGCTGCTACAGAGGCTAGTAAAGAGATGATTTGGTTGTAGAGGTTCATGGAAGAATTGGGTAAGAAACAGGAGAATAGTAGGTTGTAAAGTGACAGCCAGAGTGCCATTCATCTTGCAAAGAAATCAGTCTTTCATTCAAGGACTAAACATATAGAACTCAAGTACCACTTCATAAGATTTGTTCTAGATGAAGAACTATTAAAACTGGAAAAGATTCACACTAGCCAGAATCCTGCAGACATGTTGACAAAGGGAGTAACTAGAGAGAAACTGAGTTCCTGCTCGGTTTCTGTTGGCCTTAAAGCATGAAGGTGAAAAGAATAAATTTGCCAAGTCCAAGGTCCAGCAAGTGCAGCAGCGGTAGAGTTGTTGTGATTAGTCACCATGAAGGCACATAAAAATGTAATGGAACGGTTTGCATGTAAATGGGCATATGGCTGTAAGACCTGGTAAGGAATGCATACCCTTGGTAACTCACTGGTAAATCCAGGAGATAGACCTAGGTGATAGGGGGGTGTATGTAAGATTCCTCGGTAAATACTTGAGGGGAGTTGGTGATTACTCCAAGTCAAGTTTAAAGGGGGGATTGTTAGTGTTAACCTTGACTTGAGATCGATTCAAAGGTGGTTAGGTCTAGCACATGGTTTGGGCACATGGTTTGTTGTAGCCCATGGTATTGTCCCATGGTATTGCATGTGTTAACCTTGACTTGAGATCGAGTCAAAGGTGGTTAGGTCTAGCACATGGTTTGGGCACATGGTTTGTTGTATCCCATGGTATTGCATGTGATTAAGCCTTTATAAGGCTTGAGGAGGCTCCATTGTAATCGTACTGGATATGTGTACTGTATTGTACTGAGTATTGTATTGTACTGGATGTGGGTACTGTATTGTACTGGAAGAGAGACTATGAGAGCATGAAGAGGAAGTGCAGCGGTTTTGCTGCAGGGCGTATCCCTTCATCTTTCTGGACCGAAATAAAAGGACTGGAAAATTTGTTTGTGGACATAGCCCATCATTTGGGTGAACCACGTTATATCTGTGTCTGTCTGTAATGTTTAATTTGTTTTTGCATATTGTTTATTGATTTAACTGTATAGTTGTTATTGCTCTGCGGTCCTGTTTTCTAACAGTTCTTCCCGCAAGAAAGCTGCAGGATACTTCAAAGTCTGGAGATAGATAAGTATATCTCCATACCAGGGATCAGAGGTGGAAATCAAAAAGATGTGCTCATCTGGGAATGAGTCTTCTTCAATAGCTACATCTTCCTCTACTGGAAATTCTGCAATAAGCTCAGCAAAAACTAAGGATTTTTTGGATTTGGTGGATTGAAAATCCAAATCAAACTGTTGGAGAATGACTATCCATTTGTTGAATTTTCCTCCAACTATCCATTGGGACAAAACATATTGAAAAGGATTAACATTTGCCACTACCTTCGTAGTCCTTAGTAAGATGTAGTGACGTAACCTCTGAACAGCATAAACGGCTGCTAAGGCCAACTTCTCCACGTGGGAGTACCTAAGTTCAAGTCCAGCTAAAGCACGACTCAGATATTAAATGAAATGCTCTTGGAGCTTATTGTCCTCCTGGACTAGGAATACCCTTATGGTCGACTCAGATGCGGCCAGATACAATATAAAATCCCTAAAGTAATATGGCGGACGCAATAATGGTGCTGACAACAAAGCCTTTTTCAATGCCTCGAATGCGAGTTGCGCAAATTCATCCCACACAAATGGGGTGTCATGTTTTAACAGGCACATGAAACCCTTAGTAATCTTGGCATAATTTACAGTGAAACGTCGAAGAAAATTGGACTTCCCCTGTAGGATCTGAAGTTGCATGATAGAACGAGGAGGAGGCATATTTACAATGGCCTCAAATTTCAACGGATCCACCTGAATGCCTCTGTTAGAGACAATGAATCTAAGTAATCTCCCTGACTCAACACAGAACACACACTTGTGGGAATTCAAGTGAATTTTATAGTATCTGCATCGTTCAAAAATGAAACGCAAGTGATCTGGATGGCCAATCCTCGAATGTACAGGCAGATCATCAAGGTAGGGTTCGACAATGGCTTTAATATCATGAAAATCAAATTCATTTCCCGTTGAAAGGTAGCCCCAGCATTTTTCAATCCAAAGGGAATTTTCTTGTACGCGAAGGTACCCTAAAGACAAATGAAAGTTGTTTTATGTTGGTCTTCCGGTTTAATTTGAATTTGATTATATCTAGAGAAACCATCCATAAACGAAAAGACTTCACCTCCCATGCAAGCATCAATAATTTGATCTATAAATGGTGTGGGATAGTTGTCTTTAGGACAGGCTTTGTTTAAATCTCTAAATTCAGTACATACGCGTATGGTCCCTTTCTTTTTATCAACAGGAACAGGGTTGGATACCCATTTCGTCAAAGCTATGGGATAAATAAAACCAGCTTTCAACAGTTTTTCTACTTCATCCTTCACTGTCGTTGCTTTACGTGGGTTAACAGGTATCAACTTTTTCCGAACAGGTTTAGCGTCAGGGTATGTTCAGATCTTGTGCTCAACTATAGATGGATCAATGCCTGGCATCTCCTCATATGACCAGGCAAAAATGTCGTGGAATTTCTTAAATAAAGCTATATAGATCACAATCTCCTTAGGAGAGCAGTTTGCGCCAATATGTATATTTTATACAACGTCAGGATTTACAGAGATGTTGATAGGGATGGTAGCAAAAATATTTTCCATATTCCCCTCACCAAACATTCCTTCCCTTGGTAAGGGATTAACAGGCATATCAACATCGTCTGCCAGTCTCATATGAAACTCTTGATTATCTATCCTGCTTAACTTTGGAAGAAAAAATGATCAATGGTGAAGATCTTCACAGATCTTATCTCATCCTCACATGGCTTCATCAGAAGGTAAAACCATATCTAAACAATCTGTAGAATGCAAAGAGTTTTCTACCCAAGCAGGAAAATAGGATTCTTCTAGTTCCTCTGAGACTGTGAGGGGGACCGGAAAGGGATCAACATTGGTTTGGGTGATAGCTTGATAAGCCACTTCCACTGCTGATAAGGGAACTTCAAGTTCATGGTGGGAAGGGAGAACCCAAGGATCAGTCCTATCAACAATCGTGGCTATGGACTTCCCCGCACTAGTAGAACCTATATAATTAATCAGAGCTGGAAGATCAAATGTGCCCATCAATGATGCGTACATTCCAGCCCCTAAGCTCTCTGAAGCAGGTTTGACCTGATCAACCAATGGCACATTGGACTCATTAGATTCCATGCGGACTATTCAAGTAAAATTGAGTTGGTCAATAGTAACCAACTTCCCTTCGTGTGGAAACACTACCACCCGAAAGACGACTGATGCACTAAGCAGACATGGCATAATTCTAGCTTCTTCCCAAGAGAAAATTATAGTCCAAAGGTGTATCAATCACCTCCACCTCAACATACACTGCTTTCCCTTCTAGCTTAATTTCAAAACCCGGTAGGATACCATGCAGACGGAATGACCTTATGTCGAAAGTAGTGAGCAGGGTGTTTGATGGGACTAGCTCTGCGGATCCAAGAGATTTCCAACATGACAAGAACATAACACATGTAGAAGCACCGTCATCAACAACTGCCCTTCTAATGGTCTTTCCACCATGTATGACATCTATCGACAAGGCTACATGATATGGTAGGCGAATTTTGACATCAGAAAAATTAAATTTCGCCATGAGACTCTATGAGTCCATACTGCCTAACGCTGCTAAGAGTGCATCCCACTGGGAGGGACAAATCTGTAACACCTCTAAATCCAACATTGCACAAGGTGTTTGGGCTAAGTCTTCAACTACGAAGTAGTTTGTTGCGGCCCTAGCATTAGGATTATGCAAAGTCTTCTTAAAGACACCTTTTGGTATCTTGGGCATAATTTCAGCAGGTTTCTCAATCGTGAGAGGGTTAGAAGTTTCACCTATGGACTTACCCTTCTCCGAGGTCTCTTTTTCATAGTTCTTATTCCTAGTCTGTAGTAAAGTTTGAGATCGAACCATGTTGATATAATTGGGGTCAGGGGCATTTGGGGTGCCCCTTGCTGCATTTGAAGCTGAAGCAGAATTCTGCCCCTGGGGAAACAGATCCTTCAGGACAATCGGTTGTTGAGCTTTTAACAGCTTCTGAGCTTGTTCCATAAGGGGACAAAGATGGGTGAGGTGATCTTCATGGCACAAATTACATGGGAAATTCACCTTCTTCTTTTCTTTCTTTCCCCCATCAGCATTGTTTGTGGGTTTTTGCTTGTTTTGATTTCCCTCCCCTTTCTTTCATCTCTTCTTTTTCCCACCGGGCTGCTAATTTCCCTTCTGAGAGGTTTGTGCAAAAACATTTGAATTTTGGGGTGAGGGGGCAGCCTTTGCTGCCTCTGCCGTAGAATGTTTGACGGACAACTGATGGAGCTATTTGGCCAAAGATTCTACAGTGGGATAATTAACGAAACCAACCACACCATCGGCATGGGATCTAGGCTTAGGTTTCTCTACGTCATGTGTTGGCCTCGGTGCCTCAAGGATAATCTCATATAAGATCCTAGACCGAGAATATATAAAATCTAGTTGTTGGGCCCTAAGGATAGCTTCTTCCTCATTTGTCACTCTTGAAGTAGAGACGTCCTTAGATATATAAGGCAATAGGGATTTAAGGAACCATTCTAATAAAAACTCAGGAGGAATAGTGGCTTTAATAAGGCTTTTCCGCCTCCTCCACTCTTGGATGTGATCCGAGATATGGGTGGCCTTGTTCTACCAGAAGGTAGAAAACAAGTCCATTCTGAAATCATATCGGACAGGAAGCTGGAAGTGACTAAGGAAAGCGTTAGCCAAGTCCCAAAAACTAGTAAACGCAGTAGAAGGCAACTCAATGTACCATTTTGTTGTAGTACTCATCAATGTTCTTTGGAACAGCCTCAACCGAACTGAATCTTTGTTCAATGAGTTGGAAGAGCACCATAAATGAAAAGTGGTGGCATGAGCCCCAGGATCTTCACCAACTTTGCCTTCGAATTTTGGGATGTCCGAGGGCAGTTTGGTAGGGACAAGTGTCTAGGAGGGATCATGCCTCACCGGTTCATTGATCAGTTTAGACAAATCTGGCAAGTTTAACATTGCCAGGAAAGGAAGCTTAGGTCTAACCGGAGCACTAAAAGTACTAGTTTGGGGATTAGAGGGACCTAGCCCCATATTCCCATATGTGAAGGTGGGGTTGCCCCCTGCTGTTGGTTTTGAAGTGGATGGATTGCTTTGAAAAGGGTTCCATCCATAAGCCACAGGATTGTTGGTGTAAGGTGCAGTATAAGAGGTTTTGGCTACCCCAGTCGAAATTGGGGTTTAAAATACAGGAGCAGACATCCCTCCGCTAAAAACAAAAAAAGAGAGCTCGTGAACGGAGAAGAAACCGAAGTTTGGAAACCTTGACAATAAGGGTTAGTGTTTCCAAATTACACCCCTACATATGAGGGTGTTGGGCCAACTTATGGAGTGGGTGGGGGAACGTACCCCCCATTCCAAGGAAATCCTTGGACAAAAGCCGAGGATCCTATAGGACCACTCTGGGTAGTGTGTGCAAAGGAGGTAGGAATTGTAGGTACCCTAGGAATCCTAGTGACCATACCACCAGAAGCACCTGCTAGCCTTGTGGGAGCCGGTGGTTGAACCACTCGGCTCGCTGGAGTTAAGGGCATAGTAGGTATACTGGATCTAGGGGCACCTACTGGGGGAGGTGGTACCCCTTCAGCTGGAGCGGTTGAGGTGGAAATAAAAGAACTTTCTTCTGTAGTAGACATTATCCTACCCACAAGGACACCAATCACGGGTGGATCAAAAGGACGAACCTGAATGATCACATGATCGTTTAAGTCAGTTAGAGGTGTATTAAAATTCCTTGCAAACTCGTCAACCTGCAAGTCTTTTGTCTCAACTATGTTTAAATTAAGAAGGTTTTCCCTAAGTTCTGGTTCACCCGGAACTTCGCTAACTCCTATCGGTTCAAAAGAACCGTCCATGTCCAATCTTCGCCTTTGAGAGGGAGGTGGAGGTTCCAATGTAATAAGTGGAGGAAGGTTTTGCAACCTTCATGACCTTCTGATAGGTTGGTCCTCTACGATTGTAAATTTTACATTTCAAACCCTAAGGTCAGCTAAACATAGACAAACCACAGAGAAATCACTATAAAAATTCCTAAAGTCTCAACAATCACAAGGTGTACAAGATATGCTTTCCCGAAGAAAGTTGAGAGACAGTTTCTTGGCGTCCTTGAAGAGATTCTTAGGCACAAGCGGAGGAATCACCCACTTCCCTCCTACACTTTCAACAAGGGTTACCTTCCAAGCCCGTTTAAGGTGAACTAGAAATAACCTTCCGGTTTACCTGTGTATGAACCCTAGATGTCAAAATACTAGAGGCTACCTTAACTATACCAATAGTTTGGGGGGACAGTCGCAAGCCTGATTCGTATCCATGGGCAAGGTAGCTGAGCCCGAAACTCTGTCTAGGACAGAATCCCCAGATGCGTAAAAACCTTGGTTTACGTTTCGACAAGCAATCGGAGGGTTATCTCTTCAGTCCAATGCCTCCACACGGCCTCATGCTTAACTCTCGTTTGAGAGGAGCTTCCCAAATACTATCGATAAAGAGAAGGATTTACCTATTGAATGGCCCACTATATCTTAATTTAAGTACTTATGGAGAGTTTACACTTCCTGTCCCATAAGTATAGCCTAAGCTAGTAAGTGTATGGCCCTATAAAACAAAAATTACTAATAAATTTTAATTATGGTGTTCATTTTAAGGGTTGTTTTTACTCAGAAGGCAAGTGGAGTGAAAGACTATGATGTTATTGACTCAATAAGAAATGTAAAAACAGGTGTATAAATCAATTTCAAAGCAAATGATCACTACTTAAAACAAGCTTCTCTTTTTCTTTTTCTTTTTTGTAAATATAAACTGATGAAAATGCAACTCATAAAGAGAAAACTAAGACTATATTTTTGTAATTTTTGAGATTTTATTTAAAAACTGAAAATAAAACTACTATATGCAATTCAAATGCAAAAGTTTCTAATGTTTTCTTTTCACTTTTCAAATTCCTCAAAGACTACTATGCACCTAAATGCAAAATTCTTGAGTATGCTTGAATCAATTAACTGTATAAAGTAAGCAAAATGAAGTAAAGCAGATTCATAAAACCAAAGATCAACCACCTAAGGAAGACTTGGAAAAAATCTAGCTTGGGAAGACACAATGAATGGAAATTACTGAAATCAATCAAAGGAAAGTGACAAACCAACACTATCCGGAGATAGAAAAGGATAAACGGTGTCTAGAACCCTGATCACTGATTCAGACAACTAGCACTTGAACCTCTCACCCAACAGGCCAATCCACTTCAAGTTGCTAACAGAAAAACAATCCAAACAATAAAAACTCAAGGGCTTACTAGAAAGCACAAAGTATGGTTAACGGGGTCATCAAACTTATAGTGCAATGCTAATATTAAATACCACTAAGAAAGACAAAATCCACAAAAGGACAGGGACAAGCAACCCAACCCTAAAAAATTTTGTTGCTCAAGCTTGTACGCGACTGTCTACAAGAGCAAACTGCGTACTGTACGTGACTATGCAATAGCACAACCCGCGTACACAAACCTCTGTACGCGACTATGTATCACAGCAACCCGCGTATAGGAGTTAATTTTTTCAAAAAAAGAAAAATTATAAAGGACTTCAAAGCACCACTACAAGTCTGAACCAAGACAAAACACCACACACTGAATCAAAGCAAATACTGGGCAAGGATCTACAGAGTTAACCCACAACAGTCTGGGCTCCCCAGCGGAGTCGCCAGTTCTGTTGTTCAGGAATAAACACCCTTGTAACCTAGGGTTTGGGGTTACCAACTTACTTCTAAAACTTGCAAACAATTAGCTTTAGCTAAGTACAGAAAGGAAATAGGAAGAAATATTGGACTCACCCAATTACCGACGGTTGATCCAAGCTTTATCTTCTTCCGCTCTGCTTCTCTCCAAAGCTTTCAGGGATGCACCTCCTTCACCTACAAAGAGTAAATTCTCCAAGTACAATCTTATACATTTATATATAATAGGTTAGATAAACAACATATATAGTGCTTAATCGAATATATTCATCAACCCTAATACATGAAAGAGACTCAACACAATATTGGAAGAAGAGTTATCTTTATTAACAATCAATGAATTAGATAAGTGTACAACCCGATGCCTGAGACAAGGACTCCTCTGCAACCAAAGGACTCTGAGTTCTGCTGCTCCAAGACTTCTGAAGATATACCACCAGCATAACTTTTCTCTCCAAAATTGATTAATTAATGCCCTCCCCAAGGCCTCTATTTATACTTTGGGAAATAGAGTAGTTTCAAAGGTTGAGGAGGTTGAGATGGTTGGGTAGTTGATGATTAAGGCCCAACTAATATCCATTAATCGTGATTTATATTTTTTAATGTTGAATGGAGATGTATGGGACTATTAATATAAGAAACCCACATATCACACGCGAGTCTCTTAAAGGCAACCTGCGTATGGATCTGTACGTGGGTTGTAATGGAGATAGTCGCATATAGTACGCGAGTTGTCAACGAGAATAGTCACGTATGTACATGAGTTTCAATGGAGATAGTCGCATACGCCAAATCACACTTAGAAAAATAATGTAGCAAGCTGGTTGAAAGGTAAATGCATCTCATGTCATGCCCATCTATAGTGTTTAGGCAAACTTCAATCATATAGTTTCCTTTTGTGTACCAACATATGTAATGTCGGCACTCGAATGGAGAAGTGCCATTTGGGTTGATAACACTCGGTGGTGTTAGCAATAGTGGACGAGGTTCGACAATGTGTCCTGCGCTTTTATAAATCATGAATCTAAACAAAAGTGTCAGTAGAGAACAAAGGAATTGTTCAATGAGGTCGTTGTAGAATCCCTCTCTAATTTTATCGACAGAGACTCGTTCTTTAACAGCTCACTCCTCACAAAATTCGTCATCAATTCTTTCAAACCACTCTGATAAATTTGTGCGGCCTCCTCTGGTCAGTTTTTGGTGTAATTTTCGTTCTTTTTCACCTACCGGATTTTTCATCCATAAGCTTCTTCAGTGCATAAGGGACAGACTCAACAAACTTTTCATGTGTTTCAGAGAAGAATTTCTCCTTTGCTTGATCAATAATTAGTTTGTTTCTTCTAGCGTAATTTTGCAAGTAGTTCGCTTTTTTACACTCTCGCTAGTCCTTAATCTCTTGCTTTGATATCATCGGTTTAGTCATTTTCATTCGTGACATGTACCACTGGCAGCGGAACCAATGTTGTAATCAATCATATTGCAAGGTTACCAATGATACATATACATATTCATATAACAATGATGTAGATAACAGATAAGGAATGGTAGAAAGAATAACAATAGTGTATAGTAGTCAAGAACACATGTGGTTTCATACATAAAACTAAACCAAGTCTTTATCTGGCTCTACAGCCTATATATATGATTTACAAACAGTTACATAACTGCTTGTCAGTTCAACCAACTGACACAACCTATGAGATCGGCATAATCTACTTGTTTACACTTAGTCGACTAAAGGACCTAGTCGGCTAACTGACCTAGGCTCCTCCAACAATTGTTTAGAAACAAGAAATGAATAAGGAGAAAATATTATACCACTATGGCTTCATCAAAATTATTATCACATATGAATTACAAAAGCAGTACTTGTCATGGCAGAAGTTTGTGGTTGATAATGGCTTTGAAACAATAAAAGAAGAATTAAAGGAAAAAGAAATTTTGATGATAACAGGTAGTGAAGAGGATATACAAAACTCCAAGGAAGCAAGCTAAAAACATCCTATGGGGAGGATAAGAACAATAAGCATGGTAAAAATAGAAAAACAATTCCAAATAAAAGATAAAATATTCACCATGTATGAGAAAAAATCAAGAAAACACCAACAAGTTCAGAAAGGATAGGTAGAAGAACATGATGATGAATCACAACAAATTCAATATGCATACATTCAGAATTTGGAAGAGCAAGGAGAAGAAAATATAATAAGTGAAAAAGAGAAAAGTAATGAAGTAATGAACACTACTTTTTCTACTTATGAGCAACAAACTACTGAGGATACAAGAAAGATGAAAAATGAAGGATTTTCAAAGAAAAACAAGAAGATAAGGGAGTTAAAAGGAAAATTAAAGGAATTGGAATTTGGAGGGAATCTTAAAAAAGAGAATGACATAGTGAAGAAGACAAATAAGAGGCTTCAAATTCAAAACATTTTAACTTCCAAACAAGCATGCAAGTGGTATCAGCGACGGAAGGCATTTAAGACAAAATACTAGAAGTTAAAAGTTCTTCATATAGCACAGGTCAATGTGGATACAATAGAGGTGGCAGAGGGCCATTAACAACATTCTAAAATACTTTTTATGCATGAGTACATACAATATCTTCCTCTTGGGAGAGATGTTGGTCACCATTTTTTATGTTTATTTTGTCATAAAATTCCATGTTTTTCCTTAAAAAACCATACATATCCTTCATATTTTATCCATACTTCCTTCAAACCTGATTATATGAGGTATAATTGTCACTTCTTTTCATGAATTGAGTTTTTGCAATTTTTAAAGTATTAAAATTGAATTTTTGCAATTTTTAAAGCATTAAAATTAAATTTTAATAGAAATTACAGGATTTTACAACTTCTCGTAATTTCTCCTAGATTTACATACTTCCAGAACAACTATGCACGATTTGAGACATGTGGCAGAATCCTTGATCTCCAAGGATGTATGAATATATATTAGCTTCATGAAATTGGCTTCGTAGGTGTCTGGTCAACACTGGTCAAACCACACCATATGTATAGGAGAAAAAAAATCTTGGAATAGAATCTGGGCAATTTTGATATTTCATGGGAATTTTCCCATTTTTGTGGATTTGAAGGATGAATTCGACCCTCTGAGAAAAAATATAGGATCTCATCCTCAAATTAGCGGTACTTTTAACATTTCTAGTTGTAAACATTTTGTATAAATACCTCAAAGCATACATAGTTTGATACCTTCAGAATTGGGAATTCGTACTTTGAGACTTAATAGAGTTTGCAGACCTTTGAATCGTTATTTGACTGGTGTTATGTTAATTGTCACTTCTTTTCATGAATTGAGTTTTTGCAAATTTTAAAGTATTAAAATTGAATTTTTTCAATTTTTAAAGCATTAAAATTAAGTTTTAATAGAAATTACAGGATTTTACAACTTCTCGTAATTTCTCCTAGATTTACATACTTCCAGAACAACTATGCACGATCTGAGACATGTGGCAGAATCCATGATCTCCAAGGATGTATGAATATATATTAGCTTCATGAAATTGGCTTCGTAGGTGACTGGTCAACACTGGTCAAACCACACCATATGTATAGGAAAAAAAAATCTTGGAATAGAATCTGGGCAATTTTGATATTTCATGGGATTTTTCCCATTTTTGTGGATTTGAAGGATGAATTCGACCCTCTAAGATAAAATATAGGATCTCATCCTCAAATTAGCGGTACTTTTAACATTTCTAGTTGTAAACATTTTGTATAAATACCTCAAAGCATACATAGTTTGATACCTTCAGAATTGGGAATTCATACTTTGAGACTTAATAGAGTTTGCAGACCTTTGAATCGTTATTTGACTGGTGTTATGTCATGATGATGGAGTAATTTATCAGTAATTAAAATTGTATATAAGATCGGATTGTGTTCAAGTGTGCAAGTGAAGCATTTGAGGGCCCCCTTTTCCAAACTTGTGCATTCCTTCTTGTTCCATCGTTTTTTGGGTATGAGTGGTATATGCACTTCCTATAGCTTGCTATTAAATTCATTCTTATCATATTATTATTTCAATTCAATTTTTTATTATGACATTTACTAGTTTAATGATATTTAAGATGCACATTTCGATGTTGTAACATTGGTATATGATGTGAGTTGTTTCTTATAAAAGAATTCAATGTATAATTTTGTCTTCGACAACAGGATGTTATAGTTCTCTATACTTATTAAATATCTTAGACTTAGAATAATTGATGAATAGAATGTTGATGAATGTTTAAAAATCTAATGAAATTTCCTCGTGTAAGGGAGTTTAGTATTTCTTATTATTACAGTGTTCAATCCATCTTAGAATTATTTCTTAAAAACTAAGTTTAGATATAAAACCATATACTTTGGATGTCCTTCTAAGTTTTACAAATACTGGATTGACAATTAAAATTACATGCCCTAGTTTACATATGTAGATTAGGCCAACAACGGGGAAGTACATGAAATCAGTGTTGGACAATTTCCACACTAATATCAATCGATAACTTGGTTATGAGCATCTTGGACTACGTCTAGAAAAAGAGTGGGTTGCACTACTAGAGGATTCCAAGGATAAGAAGATGAGAAAAGAGAGACTTTCCTTGCCTCCAAGTGTAGTGGAAACACCAAGGTAGATAAAATAGTGTACCGAACAATGAATTATAATTAGTATATTGCATTTCACCACAATTTTTAAATCACGTTTACATGTACTTAACTATTTTTGTAGGCTCAAAGACACCTCAAAAGATACACAGGCTAGACTTGAGAAGGTTGTCCAACATAAACTTGGCCCAAGGGTCTATAATAAAGTGAAGGGGAGATATGTAAGTATTAAGATTTAAAAGTTGTTGATGTTTCATTTTCATTTGTGTTTAAAATCGGGATATGTAGTCCATGGACTTTTGGCGTCATGCACACCTAAAGAGATCCAACTTTCCTTCAAAGGAGGCTACAATCTTGTGGTTGAAAGGAGAAGGGCCAATGCAATTGACACTTCTACTGTCAACAAGGATGTATACAAACTCAATGCATTCTGATTGACTAATTAATTATAATGTGCAAAGTGACATTGTGTAGTTCTACAAAAACTACAAATTTTATTGCATGCAATACAAGAATATTTAGGTGTTCCTTGTGAACTAGTTTTAGAGACCGAAGTCAGTAATGTTCAACCAGAGGTTCCCCCTACTGCACCCATAGGTGCCATGAATGAGCTGAATTATAGAAATTCATATTTTGTTGGTTATTATTTAGTATAAATAAGTTGATCAAAAAATGTTTTGCTTTAATTGCAGTTGGCATTGATCCTAGTCCTAGGAATCCTACACGTAGACGTATATTGTGGTATCATGATCCCAATGCAGTACCATAAGAAACTGGTCGATGTGAGAATGAGGAAGTCGATGCCAATGATAGAATTGTGGACTNNTATATATATATATATATATATATATATATATATATATATATATATATATATATATACTATAGGACTTCTATGTTTACAAGCTAAACTTGGATTGGTTATATGTAAATTTTTATATTATGTACCTCTATTTTACATTTATAGTTTTTTGTGATAATGCTTTATATGTGTGAAATTTACAAGTGTTATGTTTTATGTTGTATGTATGTTCATTTTCTTTGATTTTGTAATTAGCCTCTATTAAGTTTAAATGAGTGTTATGTTTTATGTAGTTTACATGTTTCTTTCATGTATGTTATAGTAAATATATTGGGTATGGGGATTTAAGAGTCATGTGAGGAGGGGGGAGGGGCTAGACAAGTTTCCACTTTCACATGGTTGGCCATGTTCAGTAGAGAATAAATTATTCTTGAAACATATAAAAAGCTCATACATGTATTTCCCTCTGGTTTGTTTAGAGTGTGATACATGTTGATTTGCATATTTATTTATCATGTCATTATACACATAAAATTATTATTTCATCATGATTTCTATAGATATTCACATGCAATATAAATACAACTAATAACTATCAGTAAATCTAGTGAATTTGGTGAGTAAAAGATATCTGCATTTTCTTTACGCTTATGATTTTTTGATGAATGTTTTGTTGATTTGTTTACCTGTTTATGTTTTATTTAGCTAATTGTGAAATATATGATCTAATGTTGTTTGTTCTCTTGGTCACCAAAATACACAAAAAAACACTCAAAGGGATTAGTTTCATGTACTAAGGAATAAGGTGGTGCAGTATAGGGTACAGTCAGTCGTTCTTAGTTAGAGTTGTGAAAGATTCAATGAATTATTATTGTTGAAAATAATATCCTCTACATAATGTGACACTAAAAAAGAAAAAAAGAAAATTTTATTGGAATATCAAGAATTTGTGAAATGTGTCAAACAATAATACTTAGATAGGAGTAATGCTCCTATAAAAGTACCCCCAACAAAATTTAGGTATTTTGAGTACCATCTTGGGAAACACATATAAATAGACACCTTGCACAATGTTGATCACATTGATATAGATTTCAAGTAACCTTTCCATGGATAAAAACATACTATTTCGGATTACCTCTCTCAACCACTTCCTTGCATGGCATTGATTGCATTGGTATAATTCTCAAATATCCCTTTTAGTGGATCCCAAGAACCGTGGAAACCATTAGGAGTACCGCCATGGATAACATGAAAAACCACTTCATTGAAAACCAATGTTTAAGAGATTGTCATCTCGGACATTAGGGTCACCAACCTCAAATCTACGCCCAACTTTGAGTTTCACGACATCAAAACCTAAGTATTTCACTTATCAAAGAAAAATAACCTTATCGGGATTTGTTGTTGCAGCCAGAAAGGGGTGACTCTTCTAATGGGAGAGGGTATATCCTAGGGCCACACTTTTAGGATAATCAACACAATATATTGTATATATTGGATAAAGTAGATATAAACAAGTTTAATGGTTTAAGTCCAAAAGGTTGGGTTACTCAGATGGAACACCGCTCTCTCTTTAATCTATTACTATGACCTAATGAAACTTTGAGAGGATATGTTATACATGGATAGGGATCATTGGTTATAGTGTTAATGTCATAATAATTCCTGTAGGGGTTACATTGCTTAGACCCACTTTGTAAAACCATTTATGTTCTCTTTGAAATTTGATACTCATTAAAAAAGTCTTGTAAAATGTAAGTTGATATTTTGTTGGGTATTTCTATCTAGTAATTTTCTTGCATAAGTACCATATTTACATATGTAGGTGAACATTTTTTTCATGTGCTCATTGATGTCATTTTTATATTGCTTTATAATCTTAAAGAAAATTAAGTTATGTAATAATATACTTAGACATCATATACCTAATTTCTATGAGAAGATATGCCTACATCTGAAGTGCTTCCTCTTCAAGTAACAGTTGTTGTGCTCCAAAGTGAATATTCGCAACAATAAAGTCTCTAAGGCGTTGTTGCAGCTGCAATTGTTTTCCCAAATTTTCTTAAAATTTTGGACCCCCTTTTGATTTTATCTTGCCTAAAATGGTTTGGATTCATGAACTCTGTTTTGTTTTTCCCTTGGCTACAGTTTGCATTGTTTCGAGGTCAACTGTTTTCATGCTTTTCGAAAAATTGTTGTATCTGCAAATGATTTGGGTCGTGGAATTTAAAGTTCGATTTGAAAATGTTGTCCTTTGATCTGAATGATTTCTTTCAGTGCTATCGGAAGTCTATTTCTGTTTGAATCAAAGTTTTAGTTCTCTTTGCAGCCGTGGTGTCGGAGAAGAAACAAACTACTTCTATCGCTGCACCGCCGAAGTCTTTCGAAACTTGACATGTTTTTTTTGGTTTTTCGGAGGTCAGTTGAACATGAATCGTGGCCATAGATCTCTATGCAGCCGCCACTGTGGAAGCTAAACAATGAACGGCCCGATCGATAGTTTTGATTGTCGTCGATTCCTTGGTTTATTGATCAACTGTTTAATTTGCGATGTTTATTTAACACTATCGAAAGTTGTTTGAGGTTTGATTCGGGGCCCTAGTTCCCTACACAGTCATCATTGCGGAAACTAAATGATGAATGACCCGACAGACAGTTTTAACCCTCGCGGATTCCATGATTTTTATTGTTCAGACCTTTGATTGTTTTCGATGACTATGCTTTTTATTTTATCGAAATATTTTTTAACTAGCGGTTGGAGCATTAGTCTCCTGTATCGTCGCCATTTCGGAGGACGAATGGAGAACGGGCCATTGGATAAGTTTAAATCCGTTGATTCCGTGGTTTTATTGGTTCGAACTTGTTTATCTTACCGACGCTGCGGAGATCCTTATTTTATTTTTGTCGATCCGTAGTCTTAAAGTTTCCAATCGCCGAAGTTTTCATTGGATTGCGGAAGCCATAGTTTGATTGTTACCCGCCGTTGCAGCTCCTCAATGAACTAATCGCTCGATGTTGTTGTTCCGTTCACTGATGGTTTGTCCTGACTTTCGCCGATGTTTTCTTTTTGCTGCAGAACTCTTAGTCCTTGTGACTTCCATCGTTGTGGCTCCTTAGCAAGCTGACCATCCAATGCTATAGTTGTTCTGATATCCGATGCGACAGTTTTTAATGCTTTATTTTGCCGACGTTTTATGCTGACCCAGGATCCTTAGTATTTTTGTTTTCCGCCATTGCGGCGGCTTAGTGAACTAACCTTCTGGCTTGTAGTTTTTCCATTCATCGATGAGGAGTTTTATCTGCCCGATGCTTAGTTTTCCCGCCAGTGAGGGTTTTTCCAGCCATTTTGTGTGTGTTTTTACCTTATTTTATGGACAGCGGAGGTTTCAGATGCTTTTATCATTTTGGGGTTTTCGAGACAAGAGCACAGTACAGGGCCTCACTTTTGATGATTAGTTTTATTGTTAGTATGGTTTACATTTTTTGAAAAGATGCAATCCAAATTAACGATGAATTTTTCATTTTAATTGCAGACGAACTTAGAAGATTCTCCAGACCCAGTTTGATGATTACTGTTGCGAAGAAGGACAAAGCAGAAGGAAGTTGGCTGAAAAGCAATAGGCAGAGATGTTCTGAGACCAACAAAATCTTAAAAAGGATAAATAAAAGACAAAGCAGAATCGATAGCAACAAAGGCCCAGGCTTGGAAAAGGTTCATCAAATACCGAGCTGGTCCCATTTTATGAAGTACTCATAAGTCTTAATCCGAAATGTAACGCATTATATGAATCATGAGCACTCACAAAAGGACAAAATTGTGAGATTAAACGGTATGGGGGAGCCCAAAGGTCACCCAGGGGGGGCAGCCCAAGGGTTTTGGTGGTTTTGTTTAAATATAGGAAAGTTAGAGGGAACAAGGGACTTTTTCCCAGTTAGATTTGTGAAGACATATTGTAAGAAGAACTATTTCCTTTTGCAATAGATAATTACAATTTTCTTGTTGAAGAAAGCTTGGTGGAATGTTCAAATGTTATGCTATGGATTTGTTGAAGAGGAACTATTTCGTTTTCAGCTATGTGTCCATTAACTATGAGATCGTTCTAACTCTTTGAACCTATGTTCTTGTATGGATGTTCTCTGGTTTATTTTATGAAAATTTCCACTATGAGTAATGAATGTTGTTCATAAACAATTGGCTATCTCGTTGTTCAAATATCTTTAAATGTTCATGTGTTTTGAAAGAAGTATCAACTATCTGTGATTTTTCATAATGCATGTACAAAATCCATTACTCATCTATGAATGATAATCTTGCTCTCTAGGGATAGGTTAGGTTGTTATTTTAAATTTCTTGCTATGTGTGATTCAGATGCGAGAGAGTTTAAGACGAGAGGTAAGAACCTGCGCATCACATTGTGACTCCTCCTCGTATTCTTCATCAATCTGCATCTTAGATAGGCACTTGCATATCATAACTAAAGTAAAAAATACAAAAATATATATGGTGGACCGGGCCGCAACCGGTAAAACCCTTTGTTTTTGTTACTTGACCTACGGTAGCCGGACCGCAAACCAGACGGATTCCCTACACCAAACAGTCACGGGCTAGTTGGGAACGTTGAATAGGGAGAATCCCTTACTGTTGTTGCCTGCAAATTTCCAGGCCTCAATAGTTTCTGGTGCTATAAGGAGGGTCGCCAGTGCATGGCTGGCCGAGGAAATGCGTTTTTTTGATATTATTCCACCGGTGACAGTTCAAAAAGCAGTTTGTTTCCCAATCCAATTCCTGAAGAGAAGGGTAAAGAGCACTTGTATTCTGTCGATAACAAAGTAGTTAATGATCTGAGAAGAAATACTAGGGCATATGTGAAGAAGATTGGAGGATTACCAATTATCCCTGACTTACCTAGAAGAGAATACAAGAAGAAAGACCGTCTTGTATTGGAAGACTCAACGTTGGTTGGAGATTTGGAAGAACTTGTAGAAACATCCTTACAAGAATTTGTTCAGCCTTTGAATCAAGTGGACCCAGAGACCCCTTACTGTTCACCTGTTCATACTCCTATTCATTCACCACCTCACTCTCCACCCAGACTCATGTCAGGTGTAAACACAAATCAGCCACCCAACCCATCAAATCCACCACCTGCTTGGAAAGCCAGATCACCTTTAAACCTAACACCTCCTTTGCATGACTTACCTCAGGATTTTGAGAAAATGCTGCCCAAATTTGACCCAAGTGAAAAGATTTTAGTAGATGATCACTTTCAAATATTTTACTTGGCCATAGAAAGATTAAGGGCTGGAGAACACGAAGATGTAGTCTGCAGACTTTTTCCACATACGCTTAAAGGAGCAGCAGCCTCATGGTATTTTGCTCTGCCTGCAAACTCAATCCCAAACTAGGATACTTTTGAAAGAATATTCAGAAATAAATATGCAGCCCAGAAAACCCATGCAGCACTAATGAAAGGTTTAGGCGCTTTGAAAAAAGAAAGAAAGGAAAAGGTTCATAATTTTACTCAAAGGTTTTCTGTTTTCCTTAAGAATTTCTCTGCAACTGATAAGCCTTCTGACAAGGTTCTGATTGAGTATTATACCTCAGCTTTAGGTCCTGACTTGGCTATGTTCGCAAAAGCTCAAGTTAAGCCTACGTTATTGGAGACTTATGAAGAAGCTAAAAGAGTAGAGGCTGAAAAGGAAAGTTTAGAAGATTATCTTGAGCAATTTGGAGAAAAACCTTTTGGGAAGAAAGCCTTATTACTGTCTAAACCTAAAGAGGAGCAATCACATGATTTTGAGGGGATGCTAAAAATGATGCTGAAACTTTCCAACAAAATAATAGATTTGGATAAAGAGAAGGAAGCTCAGAAAGGATATAAGTCGTATTACAAGAGAATAGAGGATAAAAACCAATCCAAACCTCCTCCATACAGTCCGGCAACGATGAATTTAACAGAGGTAGGTATGGATAATTTTGTAGTTTCCACCAACAACCCCATTCTGAAAAAAATTGTCCTCAATGGATAAATTCAATGACATTGGTAATGAATCGATTGTTGGATTCCAAATTAACCGAGGATAGTGATGAAGGAGGGAAAGACAACAATAAATCAACAGAAAAATAGGAGGATGAGGCCATGGTTTTATGGGACTGTGTATCGTTGTTTGATGTCGAGGAAGAAAAGGATCTGAGACATGAAGATATCCTAGAAACAAATGTAACGACGAGGAGCCAGGGATTGATTAAGGAAAAATGTATTATGCTCCCAAAAATTAGGAGACTTCAAAAGAATGTTAAGAAATTTCAAAAATATTCCTCAGCTAATAAAATTCCAGAATTTACCATCACCAATCAAAATCCTAGACAAATCGACATGCCTATTAAGCGCAATGAAGAAAAGATAAATAATGTTAAACCGAATCTCACAGAACATAAGATGGATTATGACATTGTGGAGGATATAAAAAATGTAAGGGCGAACATCTCCTTATTTGAGATGTGCAATGTGCCGCAGCAGAAGAAAAATCTATTGAAAGCACTTGAAATATCATAGGAGAATCTTCCCACTGACAATCAGCCCCAAGAAGAAGAAATTGGTGAGGCAAGTATGGGAGGTAAGACTGAATGCAAGACTCCACCTTTTCTCCTTACTTTTGAAAATTTCAACCACAACGTGCATAATTGCCTAGTAGACTCGGGGGCATCAGTCAACGTTATGCTGCTATCAGTCTGCAAAAGGATAAATGGGAAACCTAAACCTTCTACTTGGAGGGTCATTCAGTTGGATAGAACGAACGTGAAGGTAATTGGGGAAATGGAGGATGTTCCCATTCGCTTATATTCTAATGATAAGGTATGTCAATTCATTGACATCATGGTGGCTGACATACCAGAAGCTTATGGACTTATTTTGAGCAGAGATTGGTCGGCAAAGCTTAGTGGATATTTTTCCTCGGATTGGTCACATCTGTGGCTACCTCATAAAGGAAGCCCAAATCAAATTAAATTTTTAAGGGAGCCACACATAAAACACAATGTTACTCAGTTCGAAGGAAAGAATGAACCAGTGAATTCTGTCTTGGGAAATTACTTTATTGAACTAGAACCAGGAAATTATCAAGTGGAAGAAGCCAGAGATACGTCAAACGCTCAGCCTGATCTCCTTCGATTCTCACAGGCTAATGAAATCGACTGTAAAATAGTAGACTTAACTGTAGATGTAGGTATTAATTCACGCACAATAGCGGTTAGCAATTTTTGGACACTTTTCTTTGATGGTTCTAAAACTTTAGAGGGGCTAGGAGCTGGCTGTGTCCTGACTGATCCTAAGAAAAATAAACATTTCCTTTCATGTAGGTTAGAGTTTGAATGTACCAATAACACAGCTAAATATGAAGCATTAGTTCAGGGACTAAGAAAAGCAATTGAATTAGAGGCAAAAAATATGAAAGTGTTTGGAGATTCTGAAATAATTGTAAAACAAATTCGAAATCAAATACATTGCATTTCTTCTCATTTAAAAGCTTATCAAAATGAAGTATGGGATTTGCTTAAATTTTTTAGTGCATTTAACATTGTATCGATTCCTAGACTTAAGAATGCAGCAGCTGACTTGTTGGCCACCTCAGCTGCGAGGCTTGTGCCCTCTAATAATCGGTGTTCTATTGAATTGCTTTTCAGGCCTTTAGTTCCAGATATGATTACCAATCTCCGAGTCAATTTGATGATGATCAACAAATCATAGAATTCTTGACAAATGACGAGACCTTCAAAGGCGCAATTATTGATGATGAAGAACACCAAGCCAAGCTAAAATTCGATAATTTTATTCCTAAAGGAGTCAGGACTTTGGACCGAATGTTTGATTTGAATGAAAAATTTAGAAGGCCAGTGAATGTGAAGACTCATAGCTCGTCTCTACAGTTCGAGTTGATTAATTTGGGGACTGAAATTGAGCCTAAATATGTGAATTTGGGAAAGTGTTTCTCCCCAGGTGAAAGGAATAAGTTCATCAGTTTATTAAAACAATACAAAGATGTTTTTGCCTGGACGTATGAAGATTTGAAGACATATGACACCAATATTATTCAACACGTTATTCAGCGGTGCTTACCCAGAAGGAATCTGTTGCTCAAACTGCTCAAGGAAGTCCTGGATATCTATCAGACCATGATATGATGGAATCTTAGTGATCTCTGCACCAATACATCGCAGTGACTTACTCATAAACACACATCTGCACGCTGAGACTTCGTAAAGTCTGTTCTGCCAGTTCTCTAGACCAACATCGGAATCCTATGCGCATGAGCTGTCGCATCGCCAACTAATGTTCCCTTCTGCGGTTGGATTGATGTAGTCGTTCTGGTTCGCAGTCATCTGGTAGAGGCTATCCATGTTATGTGCCTCCTCCTCTGCTCGGATAGGTTCAATATATCTAGGACCCTAGTGAGGATCCAACGGCGCGATGACCCGGATCTGCGCATCCTCAAAGGTCAATTGTCTTCTCTTTAGGTCGATGACAGCCTTGCTACCGATCGCCCAATCGATACTTAATAATGCTGGATACGGTCGACTGTCGCCAATGATTTCTATAACCTCGAATTCCGCAAAACTGCGAACTCCGTCAATGTCAACTAGCACCTGCGGCAGTCGACCCAATGGTGATACTCGTTGCTGCTTAGCTAATCTCAGGTGGATAGGCGATCTGACTAACTGAGGGCTACCCATCTGTTCCCATGTCTGCTTAGTCAGAACATTCACCTCTGATCCTAGGTCTAAGACGACCTCATCCATTTCAAACTCTCCAATCTGTGCTGTGAGCTTCATCTCTCTTTCGGTCCTTGTATGTCCTGTAATATTATGAACAGCGCGGTGTGCACTGCCCGAGAGAGAAGGTTGCTGACACTGATCTATGATGTGATGTAGCTTGCTGATAGCTTTTTCATTTCTCACGAGTTTCAAGCAACTGCGTAGGAAGGATTGTACACTTCCTGTCGATTCATCATCGCCGCATCTTCCCGATGTGGTAGCCTATGGTATCTGTTTAGGGCTATCACCACAAGGTGATTGCTACGGTACGCCCCTAGACGGGGGTACCTACGATCCTGATTGCGTAGGTTCATCAAAGGAAGCCTTGGCTTTGTGAAATGTCTCTTTATTCTTCTGCAGGTCGAATGATGTTGCTTTACTAGGAGCTCTGCGGACCCAATCCTGACTTGTGTTCTTTTCGATATCCTACGATGTCCCACTGGTGGAAGCACCGCTATGAGTCACAATATTGACTCTTGGTTCTGGCTCTACCTGCTCAGCAGCAATAAGCTGGATGTTCTGGTGTGTTGCTGGCTTAGGTTCTCTGATCTTAGCTATCAAGGTAGGACATTCCTCTATAGTATGATCATAAGATTTGCAGTAGTTACAAGTGGTGGTGGGGCTCTGACAGTCCCTAGCATAGTGTCCTACAACTCCACAGTTATAACAAGTGATTGGTCCACGACCACGGCCAAAACCTTCTCCTCGGCCAAAGCCTCCTCCACGTCCTCATCCTCTGAATCCTGCTCCACATCCACCGTAAGCCGGATCAGGCTGTGGTCCTGCTGCTGGACCCTGTGTTTCTGATTGGACTCTGTACACGTCATGTTTTCTATCTAACATGAGATCATAGGCTCGGCAATCCTGTTCATCATGTCTAACGGACTTGCAGAAGACACAGTATAGGTTCTTAGGTGTCTGTACATACTTCTGAAGCAAAGGGCATTGCTGAGGCTGATGTCCTTGTGTCTTGCATATTTCACACCATGGCCCTTGCGTTCATGGTAAGGGGTTAGGAGCCCCTGACGCTAAATATTCTGCAAAGACTGGACAGTTTTCTTTGGTATGACCCTGTGCTTTACATCGTAAGCACCATATGTCTTGCATAACCTCTTTCCCTTTCTTAAGTTCATGTATCTGTAATGTGAGGTTGGCCAACTGGTTCTGTAGAGTTGTCATGCCTGCGCTGGTTTCAGCTAAAGGTGAAGCTTCTAGCTTCATCGCCATCTCCAACGCGTCATCCTATGTCTGAAGTTTCTGCTGCATTAGTGGCAGTCTGATGTGAGGGAGCAACGCTGCAATAAACCATTCCTTATGCTGCTCCGGTGCAAACTCAAAGCTTACTTGGTCTATAAGAGCTTTGAATTTCTGGTCAAAGTCCCATACTGACTCTGATGGTAGCTGCTTAATATCCTTGAGCGCTGTTATACACTGAGACTCAGACTTAGGTTTCTTGAACTCTTTAATCATGGTAGTCCTGACCTGGACGAGTGTTCTGGGTGTGGTAGCGTACTTCATATACCATGTTAAAGCTCGTTCTCTCAATGTGGTGACCAACTGTACAAGTTTAATGTTATCATCGTGAATTTGCTTAATGGTCCACATGGCTTCGCATAGAAACCAATGTTGTTCCAGGTCCTCTGCTCCTGTACCCTTAAAGGTAGGTAGCTTCATATCATCTCCCATTCTATTTATCTGCGATGGGTTCTGATTGACTGGATTACTACCACTCGGCAGTGTAGGTGAAGTCGATGTAGCGGTAGTAGGTACTTTCTGTGAGCTACTGGATGGAGTACCTACGGGATTACTCTGAGTCCCGGTCTGTTTCTGTGGGGTATAGGGATGGTAAGGGATACCCCCCTCTGGTTCTTTTGTGGTACTAGGACTCGGTTGCCTAATATTGTCTGAACTGTCTCCAAATACAGGAGAGTCGAAAGCTACTTTATATTTCTTGCCACTACGTGTTTGTCCAATGTCATCAAAATCACTTTCAAACTCTTGTGACATTACTATCTTTACTTATTCATCTGAAATCATGTCCATTACTCATTTTTCATGTAGCAGCATATTGATGGACAAGTTTAGAGATTTTAGGTACTTACCACGATATCCTTTGAAGAAGTACCGCTCAGTCTCGCTGAAGCTTTTTCTCTGGTCAACTGCAAATTCTGTAACAAAGCCTTCTAGCACACTCTCAAGCCAGAAGTCCACTACTCTCGTAATGGGATTGTCAAGGCTCTGAAAGGTCTGAATCAGCTCCGGTGTCCAGAAAATGTTTCTTTTCTTCTTGAATATGTCCCTATCTGTCAACTTTGATAACCAGTCGTAAAGCTCGTTTCCATAGGTTGCAAAAAATATCGCGTGTATATCTGAAGAGATATGCTTTTGTAACCAGTCCTCTGTGCTCAATTTAGGGCTCCAATTTTCTTTCTTGGAAAACTCCCTTAAGTTTGACTCCAGCCACTGGTGAAACTCTTCTCTAGTAGGATGCCAACAGAACATTAGCGCTTAGTTGTTCAAAACCGGCAACGAAACCATTTGTTGGTTATCATGGGCAAACCCAGGTTTACTATAATCAACCAACAACACCCCTAGCTGACTGGCCCTTTCGGCGACAGACCGCAAAGCGGCCTGAAGTCTCACCCGAAGTGATTCTAATGGGTTGGCCAAGGACTCAAGTGTCTTGGACCAGGTCCTGTGGCAATCCTACTTGTGACTCACAGCTCCCCTAGCTGCGAGGTCTCTTTCTCTGCGCGTCGCGCGATCTTCTGCTCCCGTCGCGCAGTCTCCTCGTCTCGCAGCTCTTCTAGCCGCGAGATATTCCTTTATACCGTCGTGCGGTCCTTTTCTACGTCGCGCACTTTCCCTGATTCGCGATATCTCCATCCTTACCGCGTCGCCGCGCACCGTGCGACACGCGGCTCCCGCCCAACGCTAAGTCTTCAACCTGCGGTATCGCGCACCACAGCTCCTCTGCCGGTGTGGTATCACCTCTCTGTGATATCCTACCTCCACGGTTTAGCGCACTTAGTGTTGCTCCTGTTGACGTGCAAGACTTAACATACAAGGCTATTCAATACAGCAACTAGTGACTATTTCACGCAAAGCATAAATGAACCATATACAACTTGCCAAAGACTTCGACTTATGTTTATCCTTCTATATTACTGTGAACTGATTAACACATTCATTCATTAAACTATAAACAAAGTCCATGAAATGATTGAGAACTGCATAAGTAAACATAACACATAAACCAATCACATAACACTTGATTTTAACGTGGTTCACCTCCAGGATGGAAGTTACGTCCACAGAACTGTGTTTTTATTATAGCTCATGGGAAGGTAAAACACAGTTCTGCTGCACCGCATATGCAGCTCAAGATCTTCTCTCTTAGATCTCTTTTCTTCTCTATATTGCTCTCCTACAATATACTCTTCCCTCTATGTCGATCCCTGCAAACCGTTACACGCATGCTCTATAAGCCAGCTACTGCTTACAGTAAGATTTCTACCGCTGATAACAGAACCAGAGCTAGGATTTTACAACAATCTAATAATTTACTAAAAAAACAACTTACAACTGAACGAACCAACCCTTTTACAATACAAAGTATATCCCTTTATAGGCAGCCCGAAGGTCTCGCCATTACAACACTGTGGGCCTGTCCCAACAGTAACCCAAAACCATAACTAGTGACAGTCGGCCATATCTGTACTTTGAGGTAGCCACTTGCCTTCACACCACAGCTCTCTGCAGTCTTCCATGCTTCCCGGCATTGATCATGGGTACTGTGCACCGCTTCGCTTTTCTGTCCTTCGTCTTCAATGCTTCAGCCTCGTTGCTCCTTCTCCTTTATGAGGGTCGCTGAGCCCTCCTGTCTTCCGTCGCTGCCTTCAATGCAGTGGGTGAGCTCTCTCTTCTTGGTCGCTCAGGTACCGTTGCCTTTCTTTACTTCTCTATCTTAAAATTCATGGTTTTTGGCTCTGCTCTGCAGCTGAAAACGTGCTACAGCGTCGTAGCTCTATCTTATCTTCTTTCCGCCAAAACTGTCTGTCCACTAAACTGGCAGCTTCTTCTGTAGCTGCGGGACCCTGCTCCAACAGGAGATGAGTTCCCCATATCATTTATGAGTACTGGTCTGCAAGGGGCCGAATTGAATTACCCAGCCGTGGATAAACAAGCTTATGCCGTGTTCAAAGCGGTAAAACAATTCAGACCATACATACTTAAGAACCAGACAAAGGTAATCGTTCCACACCTAGCCGTGAGGTCTCTTTTTGTACAAAAGGAGTTAGGAGAAAGAAGAGGCAACTGGGTAACAGCTCTACAGGAGTATGACCTCGATTTCAAGCCATCCTCCATAGTTAAAGGGCAGGGGTTGTGCAAACTAATGACCAAAATTAAAGACAATGAAGAAAATAACTGGGAAAATGAAGTTGAGTTACATTTAATGGACATATGTCCTCTGTTCACAGCTCCAGACTCCTGGTATCGAGACCTTGTGCATTACCTTCAGGCGGCATTGTTACTGGAACACTGGAATTCTAAGCAAAGGAGAGCACTGCGTCTTAAATCAGCCTCATATCAGATTGCTGAAGGAATATTATTCAGAAGGAATTACGATGGAGTTCTTCTTAGATGCTTAGAGAAAGAAGATGCGAAGAAGGTCATGATAGACCTACATGATGGGCCTGCTGGAGGACATTTCTCTGAAGATACAACAGCCCATAAAATTCTCAGAGCCGGATATTATTGGCCCACACTATTCAAAGATGCACATGCCCATGTCAGAAAGTGCGACATCTGTCAAAGGTGTGGTGGAAGACAAGTTAAAGCAGCGGGACCATTAAATCCTGTGATGATAACATAACCTTTTGATCAGTGGAGGATGGACATTATTGGGGATACCAAGCCAAATTCTTCCTTGCAACACAAATATATTCTGACGGCAACCGATTACTTCACTCATTGGGTCGAAGCCATTCTGTTGCGTAAAGTGAATGAAGATGCGGTCATGGACTTCTTGCAAGATCATATTATGACCAGGTTTGGAGTTCCAATTTCTTTAGTTTTCGATAATGCTACTTATTTTTCCTCTATTAGATTAACTGCATTTTCTCATGAGAAAGGAATTAAGTTGCACTACTCTGCAAATTACTATCCACAAGGCAATGGCTTGGCAGAATCTACGAACAAGAATCTGATTAGAATTTTAAAAAAGATTGTGATAGAAAACCAGAGGAGTTGGCACTCAGTATTACCAAATGCTCTTTGGGCTGACAGGGTCACCCCCGAGACTTCGTTAGGTGTGTCCCCGTATACCCTTGTTTATGGAAAAGAGGCCATTCTACCTCCCAATATCATGCTACCCTCCTCCATAATAGCTCAGGAATCAAGAGGATCAGATAATGAAGTTTTGCAGATGAGGATACATAATATTTTGAAGGCAGAAGAATCTAGATCCAAGGCTAGAGAACATTTTAAACAACAACAGGAGGTAGTGAAGAGGTGGTTTGATAAGCACAAAGCTGGAACAAAAGAATTTGAGGTGGGAGATTTGGTTCTCAAGTGGGATCACCCTCATGATGAGAAAGGAAAACACACAAAATTTCAATAGTTATGGGTAGGCCCTTTCCAAATTGCGGCAAAGCTTGGCCCCTCAACCTATAAGTTGCAAGACTTACAGGGATAGGAAGAGAACTTACCAGTAAATGGTTTAGTTCTTAAGCCTTATTTTTCTTGATTTGGTTTTGTTTTGTTCCGTTTTGTATATAAATAATTGACCTGTTTTGCCACTTTGATTTGTTTCTTTTCCTTTTTGTTTAGAGTATTTTTCTCTTGATTCCAATAAAAAGAAGTAAGCTTTTGGTTGCATGGAGAGCATTATAATTCCGGACTAACTAAAATACTTGATTATAAGACTGTGTATTATGGTTTTATCTGATAGAATTTCTTCTAGTTTAGCAGTTTTCCTAAATGGCTATGAACACATTGAAGTCCTGCTTAATCCCTGTAAAATATCTCAATATTAAAAGGTCTGGAATACTATTTTGAGGCTCCATCCATCTCACACTTAAAAATTTCCTAGGGGGTGACAGCAAAAGACCCATGGAAAGGAAGCAGGGTAAACAATATATTATATATAAATGATCCCATGCCAAGAATTGAAAGCCAAAAGGCAAATAAGAGTAAAAAATCTCCTGAGGAAGCAATATGTATCAAAACAAAGTACTGAACCATACAAGTACAAAATTGCCAAAGTTCTTCTCCGTCCGTGAGCTAAAAACTAAATACATCTCTCACACAAAATGACACTATGGATAGAGGAGCCTGAATAAAAAATTCAGAAAGAAAGGCATGCAGGAGGATTCAAATGAAAGGACAAAAAGTCCAAAAGCACAAAAAAGTGCAAAGTGGCATGGGAATGAGGAACAAATGAATATTTATGTCTACCATATGTTACAATCATGTGGTGTCCAAGCTGGAAGCTACCCGAAGATAGAGGTAAAAAAATGAAACTCATATTCCTGGCCTCAAAAGAGTTATCTTGAATTTGAAACCTTGGTTTCCATTTTCCTAAATTGGACTATCATCAATGATTAAAAGTACATACATTTTCCATTTGGGAAATCCAGACATTTAGAAGAATTCAACATGTTGGTTTTATTGTCAAACAGTCTGTTACTTAAGGAAGAAATTGTCCAGAGATCTAGGTTCACCAGGTAGTCGCCAATTGTTGCAGCTGCAACTGTTTGCCCCAAAATTTTTAAAAATTTTGGACCCCCTTTTGATTTTATCTTCCCTAAAATGGTTTGGATTCATGAACTCTGTTTTGTTTTTCCCTTGGCTACAGTTTGGATTGTTTCAAGGTCAACTGTTTTCATGCTTTTCGAAAAATTGTTGTGTCTGCAAATGCTTTGGGTCGTGGAGTTTAAAGTTCGATTTGAAAATGTTGTCCTTTGATCTGAATGATTTCTTTCAGTGTTATCGGAAGTCTATTTCTGTTCGAATCAAAGTTTTAGTTCTCTTTGCAGCCGCGGTGTCGGAGAAGAAACAAACTACTTCTATCACTGCACCGCCGAAGTCTTTCGAAACTTAACATGTTTTTTTTTTTTTTTTTGGTTTTTCGGAGTTCAGTTGAACATGAATCACGACCATATTTCTCTATGCAGTCGCCGTTGCGGAATCTAAACAATGAACGACCCGATGGATAGTTTTGATTGTCACCAATTCCTTGGTTTATTGATCAACTGTTTAATTTTTTATGTTTATTTAACACTATCGAAAGTTGTTTGAGGTTTGATTCGAGGCCGTAGTTCCCTATACAGCCGCCATTGCAGAAACTAAATGATGAATGACCCGATGGACAGTTTTAATCCTCGCCAATTCCATGATTTTTATTGTTCATACCTTTGATTGTTTTCGATGACTATGCTTTTTATTTTATCAGAATATTTTTTAACTAGCGGTCGGAGCATTAGTCTCCTGTATCACCACCGTTTCAGAGGACGAATGGAGAATGGGCCATTGGATAAGTTTAAGTCCGTCGATTTTGTGGTTTTATTGGTTCGAACTTGTTTATCTTACCGACGCTGCAGAGATCCTTATTTTATTTTTGTCGATCTGTAGTCTTAAATTTTTCGATCGCCGAAGTTTTCATTGGATTGCGGAAGCCGTAATTTGATTATTACCTGTTGTTGCGGCTCCTCAATGAACTAATCGCTCGATGCTGCTATTCCGTTCGCTGATGGTTTGTCCTAACTTTCGTTGATGGTTTATTTTTGCTGCAAAACCCTTAGTCCATGTGACTTCCGCCGTTGCAGCTCCTTAGCAAGATGACCATCCGATGCTATAGTTGTTCCAATATCTGATGCGACAATTTTTAATGTTCTATTTCGTCGACGTTTTATGCTGACCCGGGATCCTTAATCTTTTTGTTTTTCACCATTGTGGTGGCTTAGTGAACTAACCTTCTGACTTGTAGTTTTTCCATTCACCGATGAGGAGTTTTATCTACCCGATGCTTATTTTTCCCGCTGGTGAGGGTTTTTCCAGCTGTTTTGTGTGTGTTTTTACCTTATTTTATGGACGACAGAGGTTTCAGATTCTTTTATCATTTTGGGGTTTTCGCGACGAGAGCGCAGTACAGGGCCTCACTTTTGATGATTAGTTTTATTGTTAGTATGGTTTACGTTTTTTGAAAAGATGCAATCCGAATTAATGATGAATTTTTTGTTTTAATTGCAGACGGACTTAGAAGATTCTCTAGAACCAGTTTGATGATTACTGTTGCGAAGAAGGACAAAGCAGAAGGAAGTTGGCTGAAAAGTGATAGGCAAAGATGTTCTGAGACCAACGGGATCTTAAAAAGGACAAATAAAAGACAAAGCAGAATCGATAGCAGCAAAGGCCCAGGCTTGGAAAAAGTTCATCAGTTACCGAGCTGGTCCCATTTTATGAAGTACTCATAAGTCTTAATCCGAAATGTAACGCATTATATGAATCATGAGCACTCACAAAAGGACAAAATTGTGAGATTAAACGGTTGGGGGGAGCCCAAAGGTCACCCGGGGGGGGCATCCCAAGGGTTTTGGTGGTTTTGTTTAAATATAGGAAAGTTAGAGGGAACAGGGGACTTTTTGCCAGTTAGATTTGTGAAGACATATTGTAAGAAGAACTATTTCCTTTTGCAATAGATAATTACAATTTTCCTGTTGAAGAAAGCTTGGTGGAATGTTCAAATGTTGTGCTATGGATTTGTTGAAGAGGAACTATTTCATTTTCAGCTTTGTGTCCATTAATTATGAGATCGTTCTAACTCTTTCAACCTATGTTCTTGTATGGATGTTCTCTGGTTTATTTTATGAAAAATTCCACTATGAGTAATGAATGTTGTTCATAAACAATTGGCTATCTAGTTGTTCAAATATCTTTAAATGTTTATGTGTTTTGAAAGAAGTATCAGCTATCTATGATTTTTCATAATGCATGTACAAAATCCATTACTCATCAATGAATGATAATCTTGCTCCCTAGGGATAGGTTAGGTTGTTAGTTTTAATTTCTTGTTGTGTGTGATTCAGATGCGAGAGAGTTTAAGACAAGAGGTAAAAATATGTGCATCACATTGTGACTGCTCCTCATATTCTTCATCAATCTGCATCTTAGATAGGCACTTGCATATCATAACTAAAGTCAAAAATACAAAAATATATACGGTGGACCAGGCCGCGACCGGTAAAACCCTTTGTTTTTGTTACTTGACCTACGGTAGCCGGACCGCAAACCAGATGGATTCCCTACACCAAACAGTCATGGGGTAGTTGGAAATGTTGACTGGGGAGAATCCCTTGCTGTTGTTGCCTGCGAATTTCCAGGCCTCAACAGGCGTGAAACTCTCCTCGAGAAGCTACAATGCTCCACCTCCACGGGGATCCAAAGCTTCGGTTATCTTCCTAATCCATGTGCTCCTCTAGGTCCATCTGACCTACATGATAAACCTCAACCGAGGTGCCTTCAAGTCAAGCACAAGCCTCCATGCAAGAAGCCAAGTGTGCCCATGTAATCTAGGGATCAATGCCCTCCTCCAAGGTGCCCAATATTTCTCCTCTAAATAAATTCATTCACACTTGTAAACAATTGACCTCCACATGGCCATCATGAAGATGTCACCAATCTCCACAAGTGTCCAACGCTCCAAGGAAAAAAACAAAAAAGCAACAAAATGAGGTCTAGCAATCAATGAGTAATCCAAATCATGTATATGTCCATGATGACACATTCAAGGGTCATCCATACACCACGCACCTCGCATGACATGAAACAACCTCAATCATGGTGTAACACTTTTGGAGTAACATTGTAAGCTAACAAACACGTATATGACCTAAAAGGAGGTTTGGATCAAGTCCCAGCTTAATAATACTTAAATAAATTCATGTTGTATAACATTATCAATCTTAAGGTTGTTGGAATTGAGGATGGAGACCTTCATTTATAGTTCTTCTTGGAGCAAAAAATGAGTTTGAATGAAATACCACATCATTGTGAATATGATAACTCAAAATATGACCAATGACTCTTCAATTGGATGAATTGGTTCCACTAGTATGGGTGTGAGTTGACCAAAGGTATTCTTGAAGTGTTTATCTCATTGAATTGGCCATGTAATTTGCAAACATCCATTGCTACAGACTGCATATTTTAGGTTATATCCATGCACAAGAATCCAAACCGACTCTCCATGTTTTCTTTTTTAAAGCCACTTATAAACGTGGCTTATTGGATTTCCAACCGACGTTCGTTCGATGTCCAAGTTGTGGGGGTTGAACATCGATATCATAAATATAGCGTCGATTATAATACTTGACATTAGTTCAACGGATCATCCATGTTTTTTTGTCAATGCAATTGTAGACGTCTCGTTTTGGACGTTTATTTTATTTTGTGAACATCACCTTTCATACGCTAAACCAACGTTAAGTGTACTTTGCAAATGTCTCTTTTCATACGTTAATCCAACATTAAGTCTACTTACAAAGCGTCTATTTTAGGACATTAAACCGACATGAATTATACTTACAAAAATCTCTTTCATACACTAGACCGATGTTAACTCTAATTTGCAAATGTTTTTTTTCATACATTTGTTGGATGTTACTTCCACATCAAAGGATGTCCCTTGTTCAATGAGCTACTGATGTATTGTAGTGTCGCTTTGAATACGCTCAAAGAATGTTTAATCCACGTTTTTAAAAGCGATTGAAGTTTAAAAAATTATTCTAAGACGCCACTTAAACGGCGCTAAGTGACATTGGTTGGTATTCTTAATAGGAAAATTTCTAGCAATGCCTTACTAACATGTAAAAGCACACCCATCTGATGCAAAAAGTGTTGAACAAGTGTCAAATTTTGAATCCAAATGTAGTAGTGCTACATGGTTTTCAATCATTGGGTACCCATCTTCTCATCTTTTGCATACCCCATAAAAATAAAAACACCACATATTCCCAAAATAGAGGAAGTTTCAACCATGTTTCAACATTCAATTTACTTTTTTCAACAACATCCCTTGTCTCCCCTGATTAGAGAACTTACACCATGTCACTCATGATGGAAACACGTCTCATTTATGGTTACCATTGGGTTTTTTATACTCATCCTCTCATTTTTACACCATTTAAAAGAAATTGAATTCACATTGCACCCACACCCAAATACCACATACCCTTTGGTCATGTTGTGTTAGAATGTTGAAAATTGTTTCCCATGTCAACCATTCATTTTACTCCAATCAAGGGAAGTCTGGAACCCCCTGCTCATTGGTTAGCCTTGTCTCATTTTGTCACGGTATCAAGTAGTTACAATATATCCTTGGTTCTTCTCAAATGGATCCTCATCCATTCATCCATCCTATCTCTCATCGACCTTATCATAATTTCTTATGAGATTTAAGGTATTGGTTTTAGTACCTTCCCTCTAGTAAATAGTTTACCTTAGGATAAGAGGACAGAGTCATCATTGTGTTTTTCCTTATCAGTCTCTCTTATGCTCAATTACAACTCATTCATCACATCATGTAGACTCATAAATTTTAGTGGCTTCATTGTTTATAGTTATGGTTAAATACTTCCAAATATGGATGATGCCCCTTATGCACTAATTTATACAGTCCCGTCATATTATGGTCCCCCACCCCAATGGGTTTTTTACATCACCAATTATTATCCCCTCATGTGTCATTTCCATAATACACAAATAACTAATCACTTCCTCTTTGGTTGAGGATTGAGGCCAAATTCATCCTCAGCCACTTGGTTTGTAGAGCAGACCCCAAGGGATCCTATTATAATCTGCTTTGACAAAATTTCACAAGCATGCGAATGCCTACCTCATTTGTGTAAAAATTA